>BLSH010028355.1:706571-727532 GCA_018402905.1 Glandirana rugosa | reverse complement strand
CCTGGGGCTCTGTATACTGCTATATGGTGACTCTGTATACTGCTACATGCTGACTCTGTATACTCCTACCTGGGACCCTGTATACTGCTACCTGGGGCTCTGTATACTGCTACCTGAGGCTCTGTATATCCCTATCTGGTGCTCTGTATACTGCTACCTGGCAGTGTTGCCAACCTTCCGCAGCGTTTTTTACTGGCAAATCATGGGAAATCTTACTGGCAGAGCACATTTTTTACTGGCAACCTGAAAAATAACCGAACTCCTATTAAAAACTAAGACAATTGATATTTAAACACAACATGGAAACACTGACAATACCCATATCAAGTAGTTTGCCCAGTTTACACTTAAAAAGTCAGCACAGCATGACAAATTATCAGACCCTGATATTTATAGGCAGTTCTAAACATCACTGATTTTTACAAACTGTCAGTAAATTTACTGGCGGTTGGCAACACTGCTACCTGGGGCTCTGTATACTGCTATATGGTGACTCTGTATACTGCTACATGCTGACTCTGTATACTCCTACCTAGGACCCTGTATACTGCTACCTGGGGCTCTGTATACTGCTACCTGAGGCTCTGTATATCCCTATCTGGTGCTCTGTATACTGCTACCTGGGGCTCTGTATACTGCTACCTGGGGTTCTGTATAGTGCTGCCTGGGGCTCTGTATACTGCTACCTGGGGCTCTGTATACTGCTACCTGGGGCTCTGTATATTGCTACTCGGGGCTCTGTATACTGCTATCTGGGACCCTGTATACTGCTACCTGGGACTCTGTATAATGCTACCTGAGGCTCTGTATATCCCTACCTGGGACCCTGTATACTGCTACCTGGGGCTCTGTATACTGCTACCTGGGGCTCTTTATACTACTACCTGTGACCCTGTATACTGCTACCTGGGGTTCTGTATACTGTTACCTGGGGCTCTGTATACCCTATCTGGGACCCTGTATACTGCTATCTGGGACCCTGTACACTGCTATCTGGGACTCTGTATACTGCTATCTGGGGCTCTGTATATCCTATCTGGGACCCTTTATATTGATATATGGTCACTCTGTATACTGCTATCTGGGGCTCTGTATGCTGATATATGGTGACCCTTTATACTGCTATATGGTGACTCTGTATACTGCTATCTGGTGACTCTGTATACTCCTATCTGGTGATGCTGTATATACCACTATCTGTTGATGCTGTATACCCTATCTGGTGATGCTGGGCTGTATACTCCTGATACAAGGGGTCGGAACGATAAGGGGTGGGGCTTATGAGAAGTGGGAGGGGTCAAAAAGGAAGGGCGGGGTGTGGCGCCCCCCCATCCTAAAATTTCACCAGCTGCCATTGCCTTCTTGTCCACATCAGGTCTGACAGCGGCTAGCCACAGAGGAAAGATGCACTCCACTCATCACTATGGCCTAGGAGGACCGGAGAGATTTCATGATGTCATTTTTTTTAAAGCATTAGATCAGTGTTTTTTTTTTTTTTGCATCTAATGCTTTCCATTGTAGAGGAGAGATGTGGTATCTTATATAAAGCGTTCCAAGCACTGGAGCCAGAGTCTTAAATAGACTCTGTCTGACCCAAGACGTCACAGGTGACACTTGCATCCAATCAGATAGCGGCCCCCTTGTGACTGAGGGAATCATAGAGGAACCAAGTTTCTCCAACTGCATTGCTGCTGCTCTCAAGTTCCACCCACATTGGAGAACACAGACTGTACCTGCCTACAAGTACACTCTTTGGGACCAAGGCTGTGGTTAGAAACTGCCACACAAAAGCAGCAGTGCAGAAAATTAACTTTACATGTGCTTAGGAGCTCACCAGCATTTTCAGCATCAACTTATCTTTCAGCTTGAAAGTAGTGATGAAAAACTTTTTGTCTAAAGTGCTCGTGGGAATATTTACTTTGTACATTTTTTTTGTGAACGAGTAAAAAGGGGTACTATGTATCCTTTGCTCATTCGTGCAGGGGGGCAGATATCTGTAGACTCCCTTATCTAAAGGGGTTTCCATAGTCTGATAAGTCCCCTCCTGCAGACCCCCACATCCACAGGCATAGGGATGTGGGAATGGGAGCCTTGTCCTCATCAACATGGGAGCATCAGATCTGTTTCCATTAAGTTTTTTACTCCATCTTGTGATGGAGGAAAAATATGAAGCCCACTTCAATACCGGGCACTTAGAACACTTCCCACCCAGACCAATTTTCACCTTTCAGTGCTGTTGCGATTTGAATGACAATTGCGTGGTTGTGCGACGCTGTACACAAACAAACTTTTTATCATTTTGTTCCCACAAATAGAGCTTTCTTTTGGTGCTATTTGATCACCCCTGCAGTTTTTATTTTTTGCGCTATAAAAGAAAAAGTCCGAAAATTTTGAAAAAAAACCCCAATTTTTCTTTGTTTCTGTCACAAAACTTTGTATAAAGTACATTTTCTCCTTCACTGACGGGCACTGATGTGGCTACACTGATGGGCACTCATGAGGCTAGACTGACAGACACTGAGGAGGCAGTACAGATTGGCACTGATGAGGTGGCATGATAAGGTTGCACTGATGATGGGGCACATATGCAGCACTGATGGGCGGCACTGACAAGCAACACTGACGGGCACTGATACGTGGCACTGATATGCGGCACTGATGGACACTCATAGGCGACATTGATAAGTGGCACTGGACACTGATGGGCACTGATAGGTGGCACTGTTAGGTGGCACAGGTGGGCACTTTTAGGTGGCACAGGTGGGCACTGATAGGTGGCACAGGTGATCACTGATAGGTGGCAGTGGTTAGGGATGGTACTGGCAGACATCATATATGGGCACAGTGCCATCCCTACAGTGCACTATTTTGCCCTTAACTGGTGGTCTAGTGGGGCTCCCTGGTGGTCCTGGGCGGCCTCCTTGCGATGTACGGGGGGGCTCCCTGGTGGTCCTAATCGGCTCCCTGGTGGTCCAGTGGGGTGATCCTGAGAGTGGCTGCGCTGATATACGTTCAGCGCAGCCCCCCCCTGTCAGGCAAGCAGCCGATCAGCTCTCCACTGCTCAGGTCTGCAGGTTACACAGTGATCAACCGTGATTGGTCACGGCTGATCACATGGTAAAAGGCTTTGGATGGAAGCCTTTTACCTTGGTCGGTAATGCGGTGGGTCAGACTGGCCCACGGCACCACCGATCGCCGCGATGCGCGCCCCTGGGGGAGCGCGATTGTGGATTATCCTGAGGACGTCAATAGACGTCCAGTCAGGATAATGAACCACCCGCCCGGACGTCATTTATCTATACGCCGGGCGGGAAGTGGTTAAAGCGGAGTTCCACCCAGGTAAAAGTCAGCAGCTACAAAAAGTGTAGCTGCTGACTTTTAGAAATTGGACCCTCACCTGTCCCTCGCTCCAGCGATGTGGTCGCCCAAGGGCTCGCTCTTCTCCCCCTCCCATCGGCGGTGCCAGCATCACAAGTGTGGGCAACTGGCTTTGGCTTCAAAGCTGGGTGCACACACTGCTCATGTGCGAATCATGCTGCACCTTGTGAATGGCCGGCGCATCTTCTGGGACCTGTGATGTGTCCCAGAAGATCGCAGAGAGGGAGGGGGAAGGTGAACTTCCTTTCAGAGCCGTGGCTCCAGGAGAGGAAGTGGACCTGGGACCCTGTAAACCCCCCCCCCAAAAAAAGACATGCCAACTGTGGCATGTCGGGGGGTCACCTTCCCTTAAAGCGGAAGTTCCACTTTAACAGATGCATGTTAGGTCTGTGGACAGGTGGATGTAAACCGACATGCATCTGTTTTCTCACATGTTTACTTTTGAAAAAAATGAAAAACATGCAAACCTGTTCCTTTTTTTTCCAGACTTGGTGTTAATCAGGTGTAAATGGACGCACATTTGTTTATATCTGCCTGCCCATAGACTGATGTAGCCCCCTCCTAGTTTGGGTACTAGTGAGTGTACATAGTCTTTGGCTCTGCTTAACAGAAGAGCTGACAGGTAAATTTACATGCTGTCTGCTTATCAGGGAGCCTGATTTGAGTAAGGTCTGCTCTGTGTGCTCTGGTGCTGTTTCATGTGGTCTGGAGATTGTTTTACCCTGGCCAGTAGTATGGGTCCTAATTGGACAGAGGGAGAAAACCTCAGCCAGTGACAGCAGATGTATTTGGAGGTGGTTCTGACCAGTTAGCAGGGGAGTGGTGACCCACTGCATCTTGGGTGAACACCTTTATATAAAAGGGACCACGTGGGCTCAAGGTTAGGAGTCCCAGCCCACCCAAGCCTGAGGAGTGAGGTGCATGTTCAGCTCTTGGCTGCTAGGCCCGAGAGCCTATCCAGGAGGCTGCTGGCTGCTAGGCCTAGTCGAGGCCTATCCGGATGATGAAGCTGCAACCCACAGTTCTTTGAATGCTGACAGAGGGAGGATGTCCTTGGATTCGGTCTGATACTGCAGTGGCAAAGTGTCGCTTGGAGGTTGGCAGAATGGGCTACCGACTTTCCCAGGACATGGTGTGAGTACAGATCTGTGAGAGGATTCTTGAGACTGTGTGCTAGAATTTCCCCTGCCCTCATATCAGTTTAATTGGGTGTGCCAGCTAGAAAGGAGACACTGGAAAGTGTCTTGAAGAACAGAGTCCAGCTTCTGTCCTTACTGCTTAACAAGGGACCTGTTCTGCTAAAGTCAGCCTGCCATAAAGTGCTTTGGTAGTCTGCTACACTGAGTTAGAAAGGAGACACTGGCTGGTGTCTTGAAGAAACAAAGTCCTGCATGTCCTTTGTTGTTTAAAGATGGACTTGTTTCACTGGAGTCAGTCTGCTGTGTGAAGCCACTGACCGCCTGCTATACAGAGCCTAGGGAGAATTTGTCCTCAGTTACAGTCAGTTACTTGGAGTATCCCATACCTATCCTTCTCCTATCCAAGTTCAGCAATAAAGCATTGAAAATTCACCCCCTAGACTGGTCATTGGAAACAAGCAGGATTGTGTGTGCACCTGGCTGTATGAAAATGCTATAGTGACTGGATGCAGAATATTCAGCGGGAGGCTCGGGAACAAATATAAATTTCATTAGCAGCTCCTTCGGGGGTACCGCTACATTAACATTAGCTTTAATCAAATCCGCCTGAAAAACTGAAGGCGCAATTGATCAGAATAACCATGTGATAGGGGCTTTAGGAAAGATCTTAATTGAGTTTCAATTTTTATTTTTAAAAAAAATGAAGAATAAGTTGCTGAAAGTTAGCATTGTCAGCTTTAGTAGTTTTACCATAAATGTTTCTGTAAAAGCTCTTAAGACCTGCAGTATGAAATTGGTTCCATTTGGTCCTGTAAAAAGATCGTTGATCCAGGGAATATCTGATCACCTTATGCCTCGTACACATGGGTCGACGATCGTATACTAAGGACCGTAGTATGCTAAATCGACCGTTAGTACACGCGATTAGAACAGCCGACGTACGACGGTCGTACAACAGGAGTTGAATGACCAAACTAGAAAACATTGGTAGTACCAACAAGCGGCCGTATGACCGTTGTATCGTGTGTACAGAGAAGTTGGTCCAACAACTTGTACTGTGCAAAACACGCATGCTCAGAAGTCAGGAATGGCCGGACACAAATTACATGCACCTGAACTTTCTCTTTATACGTTCATAACACGTCACTACGTTCGGCTTGGTCGTACGATCGCTTATTGCATGTCAGTACGCGAGATATACCTGCCAACATACGATTTGGTCTGTTCGGTCATACGATCGTCAACCCGTGTGTACGAGGCATAATAGTATCAGAAATTAATTTTTTCCCCTGATGAAGCAAATTGAACCATGGTTTAAAGTTTTTTTTGCTTTCTTCTATATTAGCTGTGGGTATAGAATTCTGTATATGGAAGTTTTCTATTTATTCATTCATTTTTTTTACCATTGGTTGCACTAGATGTGTCTTTTTAACCTAACTATGTAAAAAAAATTGTATGGTCTGTGACCTGGGTGAAGGTCACCTGGGTGTGCATACAGTAAGTGAAGTAAAAACAGTTGACATATCCCAATGATAACCGTGACTTACAGAGAAATATACAGCATTTCTCCATGAAGTCGAAGTTGCATCAGAATGCTTTTGAATATTTCCATTTCCATAATCAGTCATTTATTTTGAGACTGTACTGTAATTAGGCACACAAAGGGTGAGGAAACTACATAGAAGAAAATGAGGTCTCGCTTTGGCAGGTCCCAGGTATCTGTGTGTATCAACCTCTGGAGCAGACGTTTGTCTTGTTGAATTATTAGGGAGACGGTATTTGTTCTCAGAGTATTTGCATAAAGAACACTTCAGGAACAATAGATGATGCAGGAAGCAAAAGGAAACAAAAAAAAATAAGACAGTTTATTTACAGCCATGGGCAAAAGTTTTGAGAATGACACATATATTGATTTTCACAAAGTCTGCTGCCACAGTTTTTATGATGGCAATTTTCATATATTCCAGAATGTTATGAAGAGTGATTGGATGAATTGCAATGAATTGTAAAGTCCCTCTTTGCCATGAAAATTAACTTAATCCGATAAAAAAACATTTCTACTGCATTTGTGAAAAAGGCTTCAGGGCACCCAAGAAAGTCCAGCAAGCACCAGGAGCGTCTCCTACAGTTGATTCAGCTGCGGGATTTGGGGCGCCACCAGTGCAGAGCTGAGCAATGGCAGCGGGCAGGTGTGAGGACATCGGCACGCACAGTGAGGAGAAGACTTTTGGAGGATGGCCTGGTGTCAAGAAGGGCAGAAAAGAAGACACTTCTCTCCAGGAAAAACATCAGGGACAGACTGATATTCTGCAGAAGGTACAGGGATAGTTTCAACACAGATGCAGCGCTAAAGGCAAGAGACAATTATGAGTATATAGTTCTATTTTTTGAAAAAATGGAAACGTCCAGGTAACACACTCTTAGAAATGGGAGCACTTTCCACTGGATCAAACCCTAGGTGCTCCAGATCGATAATCCGTATTGGTTGCCAAGTATATATATATTATTCGGCAGAAATCCACATATCAAGTGATGGATGTGTGCTTACCAGATTCTGGTAGAACATGTGCGAAAACTGATCCAACTCGGGTGGTCGCTGCGTGGGTGCCCACTGCCGGGGGGGGGGGGGGAGATTCCTGTTCGGGTAGATTACTCCAGTCCCTCACGACAACACTTCAGAGGCTCCTCCAACGCTCACCACAGGTATTGGAAAAAAGGAAAGATCCGCAATCATGTAATACCGTTTGTAAAAATTTATTTTAGACAAAGGGATTACCCCAGATGACAGCTTTGGAGCCGAAACGCGTAGGGTTCCCATACTCCTTCTGTCACATGGTTTTTACTCTAGAGCTCTTTTTTTACTGTCTACAAGTCAGTATTTGTAATCCCTTTGTCTAAAATACATTTTTACAAACGGTATTACAAGATTGCGGATCTTTCCTTTTTTCCAATACCTGTGGTGAGCGTTGGAGGAGCCTCTGAAGTGTTGTCGTGAGGGACTGGAGTAATCTACCCGAACAGGAATCCCCCCCCCCCTGGCAGTGGGCACCCACGCAGCGACCACCCGAGTTGGATCAGTTTTTGCACATGTTCTACCAGATTCTGGTCAGCACACATCCATTACTTGATATGTGGATTTCTGCCAAATAATATATATATACTTGGCAACCAATACGGATTATCGATCTGGAGCACCTAGGGTTTGATCCAGTGGAAAGTGCTCCCATTTCTAAGAGTGTGTTACTTGGAAGTTTCCATTTTTTCAAAAAATAGAACTATATACTCATAATTCTCTCTCGCCTTTAGCGCTGCATCTGTGTTGAAACTATCTTTTGGACAATTTGATCTGTTGTTTTGCGAGCTGCCGAAGTGATTTTGACATTTAATATCTGTGTTTTATACAGTTCCTTTTTAATTAGAAAGTGAGCGCGGGATTTTACGTCTTGTTTTGGAGGTACAGGGATTGGACTGCTGAGGACTGGGGTCCTCTGATGAATCCCCTTTGCGATCGTTTGGGGCATCCGTAAAACCTTGCCCGGAGAAGAAAAGGTGAGCGCTACCATCAGTCCTGAGTCATGCCAACAGTAAAGCATCCTGAGACCTTTCATGTGTGGGGTTGCTTCTCAGCCAAGGGAGTGGGGCCCACTCACAATTTTGCCCTAATAACACAGCCATGAATAAAGAATTGTACAAAAACATCCTCCAAGAGCAACTTCTCCCAACCATCCAAGAACAGTTTGAAGAAAAATTCCTTTTCCAGCACGATGGAGCACCTTGCCATAAGGCAAAAGTGATAACTAAGTGGCTTGGGGAACAAAACAAAAAAGTCCCCACCTGCAAACCCCCACATCCACAGGCCCAGGGATGTGGGAATGGGACCCTTGTCCTCATCAACATGGGAGCATTACATCTGTGTCCATTAAGTTTTTTACTCCATCTTGTGATGAAGGAAGAATATGGAGCTTAACCACTTCCCCCCCGGAAGGATTTCCCCCTTTAGGACCAGAGCACTTTTTTTGTGATTCGGCACTGTCGCTCTAACTGACAATTGCGCAGTCGCGCGGCATTGTACCCAAACAAAATTTGCGTCCTTTTTTCCTCACAAATAGAGCTTTCTTTTGGTGGTATTTGATCACCTCTGCGTCATCTCTGATCACCGCTATAAACAAAAAAAGAGCAACAATTTTGCAAAAAAAACTGTTTTTCTTACTTTTTGCTAAAATACAAATCCAAAAAAAAAATATAAAAAAACTTTTTTTCTCAGCAGTTTTGGCCGATTTATATTCTTCCTCATATTTTTGGTAAACAAAAATCGCAATCAGCGTTTATTGATTGGTTTGCGCAAAAGTTGCCGCGTTTACGGATGATGAGAATTCATTTCTGGGGTTTTTATTTTTTTACTAGTAATGACGGCGATCTGCGATTTTTAGCAGTACTGCGATATTGCGGCGTTTTGACACTTTTTTGGGACCAATGACATTTTTACAGCGATCAGAAATTTAAATGTCCACTGATTAGTGTATAAATGTCATTGGCAGTGAAGGGGTTAACCTGCAGGGAAGGGGTTAACTGTGTTCCCTAGGCGTGTTCTAACTGGGCTGTTATGGGCATACGAGATCTAACTGATCCCAGTGACAGGTATCAGTAGATCTCCTATGCCCGCACTGACAGAGCGGGGAACCACCATGTTTACATCGGTTGTTCCCCGTTCTTTTTGCTGTGGCTGCTCATCGCGCCTCGCCGGCAGACATCGGGTCCGCCTGAGCCGCGGGCACACTCCACCAAAGTGCGGCGGGCACGAGCACGCTCCCTAGCGGCCACTCCACCAATCGCTGCTTATTTACGACGATTTGCGGGACCCGTCCACACTGCCGCAGTAAATATACTGCACTCAGTGTGGAAGGGGTTAACAGACCCATGTTAGGTCTGTGGGCAGGTGGATGTAAACTGACATGCATCTGTTTTGATCATCTATATTCTCACATCCGTCATGTTTAGGTCCAAAAAAAATGAAAACCATGAAAACCTGTTCCTTTTTTTTTCCAGACTTGGTGTTTATCAGATGTAAACAGATGAACATTTGTTTATATCTGTCTGCCCATAGCATTAGCTTTCATCAGATCCACCTGGAAAACTGAAGGCGGATCTCATCAGAATGACCATATGATAGGGGCTTAAGAATAGAGCTTAATTGGATTTCAATTCTTATTTAAAAAAAACATAAAGAATAAGTTGCTGACAGTGAGCAATGTCAGCTTCAGTAGTTTTACCATAAATACTTCCTGTTAAAGCTCTTAAGACTTGCAGTATGAAATTAGATCCATTTGGCCCTGTTAAAGAGATTGTTGATCCAGGGAATATCTGATCCCCTTAGAGCAGTGGTTCTCAACTCCGGTCCTCGGGACCCACTAACAGGCCAGGTTTGCAGGATAACTGAAATGCATCACAGGTGATATCATCATTTGCTGCTCAGTGATTGCAGTGTTCTAGCCTGCATCTCCCCAAGGCAATACTTAAAATCTGGCCTGTTGGTGGGTCCTGAGGACAGGAATTGAGAACCACTGCCTTAGAGGATCAGAAATGAGTTTTTTTCCCCCTGGTGAAGCAAATTAAGCCATGATTGGCTGTATATGGAAGTTTTCTATTTATTTATTTATTCATTCATGCGTCCATTTTTTTTTCTATTGGTTGGACTAGATGGACTAGATGTGTCTTTTTTAATCTAACTATGTAAAAAACTTGTATGGTCTGTGATCACAATGATCACCTGGGTGCGCATAAGTGAAGTTATTAAAAACAGTTGACATTTTCCAATAGTAACCATAACGTAAAGAGAAATATACAGTATGTCTCCATAATGTTGAAGTTGCATCATATGCTTTTGAATATTTCCATTTCCATAATCTCAGTCATTTATTTTGAGACTGTACTGTAATTAGGCACACAAAGGGTGAGGCAACTACGTAGAAGAAAATGAGGTCTCCCTTTGGCAGGTCCCATATATATATATATATATATACATATATATATATATATATATATATATATATATATATATATATATATATATGTGTGTGTGTAAATCACTCTGTGGAGCAGATGTTTGTCTTGTGGTTGCATTATTAGCAAGTATTTGTTCTCAGAGTATTTACATAAAGAACACCTCAGGAACGATAGCTGAGACAGGAAACAAAAGGAAACAAAAAAATAAGACAGTCCAAAAGTTTTGAGAAGGACACAAAAAAATGTTCACAAAGTTTGCTGCCTCAGTTTTTCTGAAAGCAGATTGCACATACTCCAGAATGTTATGAAGAGTGATCATATGAATTGCAAAGTCCCTCTTTGCCATAAAAATTAACTTAATCCTATAAAAAACATTTCCACTGCTTTTGTAAAGAAGGCTTCAGGGCTCCCCAAGAAAGTCCAGCAAGCCCCAGGGCCGTCGCCTAAAGTTGATTCAGCTGCAGGATCGGGGCACCACCAGTGCAGAGCTCAGGAATGGCAGCAGGCAGGTGTGAGTACATCGGCATGCACAGAGAGAAGAATACTTTTGGAGGATGGCCTGGCGTCAAGAAGGGCAGCAAAGAAGCCACTTCTCTCCAGGAAAAAATCAGGGATAAACTGATATTCTGCAAAAGGTGCAGGGATTGGATTCTTGAGGACTGGGGTAAAGTCATTTTCTCTGAGAAATCACCCTTTCCTATTCCAGAAAACCTTGTCTGGAGAAGAAAAGGTGAGCGCTACCATTAGGGATAGGCCGAACAGCCCCCGGTTCGGTTCGCACCAGAACTTGCGAACAGGCAAAAAAATTGTGCGAACATGCGAATGCCGTTAAAATCAATGGAACTCGAACATGAAAAATCAAAAGTGCTAATTTTAAAGGCTTATATGCAAGTTATTGCCATGAAAAGTGTATGAGGACCAGGGTCCTGCCCTAGGGGATATGTATCATTGCAAAAAATAAGTTTTTAAATTAATTGTTTTTTCAGGAGCAGTGATTTTAATAATGCTTAACGTGAAACAATAAAAATGAAATATTCCTTTAAATATCATGCCTGTGGGGTCCCCTTAGTCTGCCTGTAAAAGGGCGCACCTCTGTGATGTTCAGAACATAGTGTCACGTACCTGGTGGTAGAGTCTGGCTTATGCAGTAGGCAACCTCTCTTACGGCCCTGGTTCCAGAACCCTGATAGAGCAGACAGGGAGAGATGGAGAACAGAGGAGCACGAGGGCTGGATTGGACGCAGGTGATGGTAAGACGTTGTCCGATAGTCCGTGCTAGACTGAAGAGTAGTGATGCAGGCCGGGTCAATAACTTGTGGGCAAGCAGTACAGGAGGAGCAGGCAATCGGGTGGTCAGGTGCAGGCAGGGTCGTTAACAGGCAGGCAGGTAGAGGAACACAAGGAACAGACAGAAGAGTGGTCGTAGGCAAGCCAGGGGTCGGTGCGGGCAGAGTTCAATCAAATGCGGGTTCAGGCCAGGTCACAGGTAACAGGAAGCTCAGAACGGGTCGCTCAGGAACACAATAACGCTGTAGAACGGACAGCATTGACTGCTGGGCATGGAGAGACTAAATAGAGCTGTTTGGTGCCATTTCCGGCGCACGCGAACGTGCACGGGTGCGTGCGAACGCGCACAAGCGCCAAAGACAGCTGGAGACATAGTTCCTCTCCTAACATTGCCCCCCCCCAAGGGGCAGCCTCAGGATGCCCAACCGGCCTTTAAGTCTGGGTGTCTTCTCCAGAATCGTTTAATCAGCTCTTTAGCATGGATATGGTCTTCAGGCTCCCATGAGCTCTCTTCGGGCCCGTACCCTTTCCATTTGATCAGGAACTGGGTAGATCCACCCCTTCTTCTACAATCCAGGATGGCCTCCACTTCAAACTCCTCTTGGCCATCCACAAGAATTGGTTCTGGCGGGGTTGACTTCCAACTTGGGAAGGGATCCTGCGTTACGGATTTTAACAAGGTGACATGAAACACCGGATGCACTCGCAGAGACGGAGGGAGGTCCAACTCGTATGCCACCCTGTTGATCTTCCTTTTCACAGGGAAGGGACCAATGAACCGTGGACCAAGCTTCTTGGACGGGCATGCTAACCTCAAGTTCTTGGTTGCCAACCACACTCGGTAACCAGGTTGCAGATCTAATTCCCCGCGTCTTGCCTTGTCGAATGCCCTCTTGTTGCACTCCTGTGTCTGGGCCAAAGTTTCCAGCAATAACTTGCTATTCCTTGTCAGGAATTATACAGTTCTTTGTACAGCAGGTACCACACTTTCTGGGACCAGGTTAGGGATGAATGTAGGGTGGTACCCCAGGTTCACCCAGATCGGGGACTGCTTGGTGGCTGAGTGTTCGGTGTTATTGTATGAAAATTTGGCCATGGGCAGCAGTGAGACCCAGTCATCTTGGGCAAAAGAAGTGTAGCATCGGGTGTATTGCTCCAGGGTTTTGTTGGTCCTCTCCGTCTGACCATTTGTCTGGGGGTGATAGGCAAAGGAGAAGGCCAATTCAATCTTTAGTGCGGAACACAAGGCCTTCCAGACCCGGAAGGTGAACTGTACCCCACTATCCAAAACAATGCTGACAGGGAGCCCTTGCAACCGAACTACTTCCTTAATAAATGTCCTCACTGTCTCAGTTGCGGTGGGGGTGCCCTTCATCCGGATGAAGTGGGCCATTTTGGTCAGGCGGTCCACGATGACGAAGATGGGGTTGAATCCCTTGGACGGGGTAGCTCAACTATAAAGTCCATCGATATATGAGTCCATGGTCGTTCCGGGATGGGAAGCAGGTTTAACAGACCCCATGCTTTTGCCCTACTGGTCTTGTGTTGGGCACAGACCGGACAATCACTGACATACTTCCGACAGTCCGTGTCAGCGGAAGGCCACCAAAAGGAGTGAGACAGCAGCTCTGCAGTCTTGCAACCGCAAAAGTGTCCAGCCAGTTGGTGGTCGTGGCAGAGTTCCAACACTGTTAGACGTTGCTGCTCCGGGATGTAGAGTTTATCTTGGAACCACCAAAGTCCATCTTTCATTACCAGTCTAGGGTCAGGGGACAAGGTTGATCCGGCCAGGGATCGTTTAACCTGGGACAGCAAGTCTTCCTCCATTAACAAGAAAGTCTGGGACGGGAGTCCGGCGGTGTGGAGTCGCCAGGCTCACTAAACATCCTGGACAGGGCGTCCGGCTTTATGTTTTTCGACCTAGGCCTGTATATAATATGCAGGTTGAAGCGGGAAAAGAACAGAGCCCATTGTGCCTGGCGTGGTTTAGCCTTTTTGCTGTGCGCAGGTAGTTTGCGGGAGAAAAAGGTGATGGGGGGTAGCGTGGCCTTTGGACCTCGTCTGAGATAGGACTGCTCCCACCGCTGTCTCTGAGGCATCCACCTCCAGGATGTAGGGCAGAGCCGGATCAGGATGCTTAAGGACAGGTGCCATATTGAACAGTCTTTTGAGCTTCTGGAAGGCCATTTGGGCCTCAGGGGACCAATGGAAACGGGTTCCCTGTTTGGTGAGTTGGGTGATGGGTGAGATCACCGCAGAAAATCATTTAATAAACTTCCCGTAGAAGTTGGCGAAGCCTACAAACAGTTGGACCCCTTTTCTGTCAACGGGAGCTGGCCAATCCACAATTGCTGAGACTTTCTGGGATCCTTGGTGACCCCGGTGACTGAGATGTTGAACCGCAGGAATGAGATGCTGCCGTAAGCGTTGTAGGACGCACCCGACGTGCCTGCGGTGTTCCTCCAGGGAGGCCGAAAAAATGAGGATGTCATCTAGGTAGATGATGACAAATTGGTCCAAGTAGTCATGGAACACATCATTCACCAGGTGCTGGAATGTAGTCGGAGCATTGCAGAGCCCGAAGGGCATCACCAAGTATTCATAGTGACCGAAGCGTGTCCGGAAATCGGTCTTCCATTCTTCACCCTCTCGGATGCAAATTAAGTTATAGGCTCCACGGAGATCCAGTTTGGTGAATACAGCAGCCGTACCAAGCCTTTGAAACAGTTCTGGGACCAGTGGCTTAGGGTTTTTTTTATTAACAGTAATTTTATTGAGGTCCCGATAATCTATGCAGGGTCTGAGAGTATGATCTTTCTTCTCCATGAAGAATATTCCAGCCCCTGCAGGGGAAGTCGAGGGCCGGATGAACCCTTTTGTTAAGTTTTCATCAAGGTATTCCTTGAGGACTTTGTTTCAATTCAAAGAGCGGGTAGATTCGGCCAAACGGTACTTCTGCCCCGGGCAACAGTTCTATGGGGCAGTGGTACGACCTGTGCGGAGGGAGAGTATCTGCCCCTTTCTTACTGAACACATCCAAAAACTCATGATACACGGATGGAACAGCGAGATGGGTTTCTGGGTCAGAGTCAGAGTCCAGACTAAGTACTGGAATGGAAAATTCCGGTGCCGGTGGCAGACAGTTGTTTTGGCAGTACAGGGAGAGAAACTGAACTTTTCCGGTGGACCAATCAATGGTGGGGCAGTGTGCCCGGAGCCAAGGCAGACCCCGAATGACTGGGGAAAGGGGGGATGTTATGGCATCCAATGACAGGTGCTCCAAGTGGCCGCCCGTAGTCCGGGTAAGAAGAGGAACTGTCTTGTGGGTGACTGCCCCAGAGCTAATGGTGGACCCGTCAGCCAAGCGGATGGCCATCCGATGGGCCTTAGGCCTGAGCGGAATCTGTTGCTGGGCTGCAAAAGCCAGGTCAACAAAGCAGCTACAGGCTCCGGAATCCAGAATGGCTGAGACCTGGATATTTCTGTCGGGGAGCTGAAGATGTAGCGGCAAGACTAGATGGTGGGAGGCGTCAGGTAAGGATAGGAGCACTCCTGAAGTAGAATGGGGCCTGTGTCCATGCTTAACTAGACAGGCCTTGACGAGATGTCCAGTGCCACCACAATAGAGGCAGAGGCTGTAGGTCAGACGTCTGTGTCTCTCTTCAGGGGAGAGAGAGGGACGCAGCGGTCCAGCTTGCGCCCGGGCCGGACAATTAAAACTTGCGGTCTCTTCGGCTCTACGTTCCCGCAGACGTCGGTCGACCTGGATGGCCAGGTCAGTCAGGGCTTCCAGAGTCGGGGGAACACCTACACGAGACAGCACATCCTTGAGCGGCTCAGAGAGCCCCAATCTGAACTGATGGCGGAGCGCTGCATCGTTCCAAGATGTATCTGCGATCCAGCACTGGAACTCCGCTACATAGTCCTCTGCTGTTCGGTGCCCCTGCTGGAGCATGTGAAGTGCTGCTTCAGCGGTGGCAGCCTGATGGGGGTCTTTGTAAAACCGAGCCATGGCCTGGAAGAAAAGGGTGAGGTTGGTGGTCTCGGGAGCCCCGAGTTCCAGCAGCCGATGAGCCCAGGCTTGTGGCTCATCCCGTAGTAGCGAGATGACCAGTCCCACTTTTGTAGCCTCCAGCGAGAACGTGCAGGGGTTGCAGGAGGAAGTACAATTCGCATGCGTTGCGAAAGGCCCGAAACTTCCGTCGGTCTCCCGTGAACCGCTTGGGCAAAGGCACCTCGGGTTCCCTAGGCAAGGTCAGTATAGCGCTGGGAGAAGCTGACATAGAGAGTTCCTGAACTCGGTTTTCCAACCGGATGTATTCTCCTTATAAGTTCTTCACCGCCTGGGTGAGCCCGGCTAAGTGCAAGCTGAGATCCTCCATAGAAGAGGGCCACTGTGCAGACTCGGACTGGCTGTCCATTGCTGTCACGTACCTGGTGGTAGAGTCTGGCTTATGCAGTAGGCAACCTCTCTTACGGCCCTGGTTCCAGAACCCCTGATAGAACAGACAGGGAGCGCTGGAGCACAGGGGAGCATGAGGGCTGGATTGGACACAGGCTGGGTCAATAACTTGCGGGCAAGCAGTACAGGAGGAGTAGGCAATCGGGTGGTCAGGTGCAGGCAGGGTCGTTAACAGGCAGGCAGAGAACACAAGGAACAGACAGAAGAGTGGTCGTAGGCAAGCCAGGGGTTGGTGCAGGCAGGGTTCAATCAAATGCGGGTTCAGGCCGGTTCACAGGTAACAGGAAGCTCAGAACGGGTCGCTCAGGAATACAGTAACGCTGTAGAACCGACAGCATTGACTGCTGGGCGTGGAGAGACTAAATAGAGCCGTTTGGCGCCGTTTCCAGCGCAGGCGTGCGCGAACGCGCACGGGCGCGTTCACAAGCGCCAAAGACAGCTGGAGACATAGTTCTTCTCCTAACAATAGCCAGAGTAAAATGACATTTTCAAAGGAAAAATTGTCATTTATTATCGTGGATGTAATGTATTGCCTATTCCCGGCAATATACATAAAATCACTGAAAAAGCATTGCGTCAGGTCTGGTATGGATTTTAAGGGGAACCCACAATGCCACATTTTTAAAAAAATGGCGTGGGGTCCCCCCGAAATCCAAACCAGACCCTTATCCGAGCACGGAGCCCTGGCATGGCAGGAGGGGGTGGGGATGAGCGATCGCCCCCCCCCCCCCTCTGGACCATACCAGGCCACATGTTCTCAACATGGGGAGGATGCTTTGAGGTCGCCCCCAAAACACCTTGTCTCCATGTTGATGGGGAGAAGGGCCTCGTCCCCACAACCCTTGCCGGTGGTTGTGGGGGTCTGCGGGTGGGGGGCTTATCAGAATCTGGAAGCCCCCTTTAATAAGCGGGTCCCCAGATCCTGACCCACCCCCCTATGTGAATAGGTATGGGGTACAACTGTGCCATGCAGAGGCATCTCCCAGAATGGGCAGTTTTCAGTTTGACATTTCTTTTATAAGAAGGGACTGGGCCACCCGCTGACGACGAATGATGTTCGTTGTCGTTTGGTCACTCATTTACGCCATCCTGAGGCCCCCCATCTTACGACGTAACATCACGCAACACACAGGACAGACTTGGCATTCGAGTGGGAGAGAGCGACGAGTCAACATCTCCAGAAGAGAGATGGAGAAGACAACAGCAAAAGAGCAGAAGATAGGAGACCCAGGAGAAGACGGAAGAAGCCTCAGAAGACAGAAACCCCGCAAAAGAGCAGAAGAAAAAAGAGCTGGAGAGGGGAGAAGAGCCCGAGCTGATTTAATAAAATATTTTAAAAAGCTGCGTAGTGTGTTTTTTTTTACACTTTTTTTTCAGGTGAATGGGTAGGGGTACAATGTACCCCATACTCATTCACATAGGGTGGGGGACTGGGAACTGGAGGCCCCCTTGTTAAAGGGGGTTTCCAGATTCCTATAAGCCCCAGCCCGCAGACCCCGACAACCAATGGCCAGGGTTGTCGGGAAGAGGCTCTTGTCCTCATCAACATGGGGGCAAGGTGCTTTGGGGTGTGGGGCGTATGGCCCCCCTGCCCCAAAGCACCCATACTCCCCATATTGAGGGCATGCGGCCTGGTATGGTCTAGAAGGGGGAGGGCGCTCGCTTGTCCCCACCCTCTTTCCTGGCCTGCCAGGCTGTGTGTCCGGATAAGGGTTTGGTATGGATTTCGGGGGGGGACGGGGACCCTACACAGTTTTTAAAATCCATACCAGACCGAAGGGTCTGGTACCTCTTGGGGGGGGGCCGCACCCAAATAATTTTTTTAATTTGTGTGGGAGTTCCCTTTCAAGATCCTCTGCACACAAGTCGCACCGCAAGTCAGATCCAACTCCCATAGGGAACCATTGATTTTGAATAGAGGCAGAGAAATGCCCGATGAGGCTTAATGCTGTGTATACAACGTTAAACCATGTTTTTGAGCGCTTTGCTGGCTCAGTGTCAAAAACGCCATAACGATGCAGCTTCGGAACGCGCAGGTCCTGCGTTAGCTCTACAGCTTGAGAACTCCAATGCCACTTACAGGTCAAAAACGTCAACGTGTATATGAGGCCATTCAATAACATGGTGTGGCGTTCTTAAGCTGTAAAAACAGCTCAAAAAGGCGGCGTTAATAACGCCCATGTGTATGAGGCCCAGACCAATTTTCAGCTTTCAGCACTCTCACACTATGAATCTCAATTATTCTCATGCTACACTGTACCCAAACAAAATTTGTATCATTTTTTTCTCACAAATAGAGATTTCTTTTGGTGGAATTTAATCACTGCTGGGTTTTTTATTTTTTGCAATATAAGCGAAAGAAGAGCAAAAATTTTGAAAAAAAAACTACTTTTTTTTAGTTTATATTGTACAATTTTCCAAAAAAAGTATTTTTTCTTCATAGATTTGGGCCAAAATTTATACTGCTACACATCTTTGGTAAAAATAACCCAAATTAGTGGATATTATTTAGTCTCTGTGAAAGTTATAGAGTCTACAAGCTATGGTGCAAATCATTGAAAATTGATCACACCTGATGTACTGACTACTGACGGCCTATGTCATTTCGTGAGACACTAACAAGCCAATAAAGTGCAAATACCACCCCAAATGACCCCTTTTTGGAAAGTAGACATTCCAAGGTATTTAATAAGAGGCATGGCGAGTGTTTTGAAGTTGTATTTTTTTCCCCACAATTCTTTTTATACAAAATTGGCATTATAACAAGTTATTTCTCACACACATCATATGCATACTTGCAATGACACCCCAAAATACATTCTGCTACTCTTCCTGATTATGGCGATACCACATGTGTGAGACTTTTATACAACCTGGCCTCTGTATGTGGCCAGGTTGTATAAAAGTCTTTTGGAAAGCAACACCCTAATGTATAATTTACGAGGCATAATGAGTCTTTTGAACGGTTCATTTTTTTCCAGAAGTTTTTGGAAAATGTGGGAAAAAAATGAAGACGCTTTTTTTTACACAAAGTTGTCCAGTTATAATATATTTCCAACACATAGCATGTACATAGCAAAAATGACACACCAAAATACATTCTGCTACTCCTCCTGAGTATGGCGATACCACATGTGTGAGACTTTTACACAGCCTGGCTACATACAGAGGCCCAACATTGAAGTAGCACCTATAGGCGTTCTACGAGCATAAATTACACATCTCATTTTTCAACCACCTATTACACTTTTGAAGGTCCTGGAGCACCAGGACAATGGAATTGACCACAAATTGGCCCCTTTTTAGAAAGAAAACACCCTAATGTATAATCTATGAAGCAGAATGAGCCTTTTGACCATGTCATTTTTTCCAGAAGTTTTTGGAAAATGTGTAAAAAAAATGAAAACGCATTTTTTTTTTTTTACACAAAGTTGTACATTTATAAGATATTTCCAACACATAGCACGTACATAGCAAAAATGACACCACCAAAATACATATTGTTTCTCCTCCTGAGTTTGGCAATACCACATGTGTGAGACTTTTACACAGTCTGGCTACATACAGAGGCCCAACATTGATGTAACACCTTCAGGCGTTTTAGAAGCATAGATTACACAAATCATTTTCTGACAACCTATCACAGCCCGCTTATCCGCATGCCAAACTCTGCAACAATCCTGCCTGCCTGCCTATTGGATGGGGTAAGTGTGGGACTTGTCCTGACCTCAGGGGGGGGGGTCTCTGCAATGTACCCCACCAATGATACTGGCTGCAAACTGCCCCCACCTATGTTATTGGCTGCATAAGTGCCTCCACCTGTGATACTGGCTGCAAAAGTGCCCTCACCTGTGTTATTGGCTGCATAAGTGCCCTCACCTGTGTTATTGGCTGCATAAGTGCCCCCACCTGTGTTATTGGCTGCATAAGTGCCCCCACCTGTGATACTGGCTGCAAAAGTGCCCCCATCTGTGTTATTGGCTGCATAAGTGCCCCACCTGTGTTATTGGCTGCATAAGTGCCCCCACCTTTGTTATTGGCTGCAAAAGTGTCCCCACCTGTGTTATTGGCTGCAAAAGTGCCCCACTGGGGTTATTGGCTGCAAAAGTGTCCCCATCTGTATTATTGGCTGCAAAAGTGCCACACCTGTGTTATTGGCTGCAAAAGTGCCCCTGCCTGTGATACTGGCTGCAATTTGCCCCCACCTGTGTTATTGGCTGCAATTTACCCCACCTGTGATGCTGGGGCTGTATACTGTGTCCTGTGATGCTGAGCTGTATACTGTGTCCTGTGATACTGGCTGCTATGTTCCCCACCTGTTATGCTGAGCTGTATACTATGTCCTGTGATGCTGAGCTGTATACTGTGTCCTGTGATACTGAGCTGTATACTGTGTCCTGTGATACTGGCTGCTATATACCCCACCTGTTATGCTGAGCTGTATACTGTGTCCTGTGATGCTGAACTGTATACTGTGTCCTGTGATACTGAGCTGTATACTGTGTCCTGTGATGCTGAGCTGTATACTGTTTCCTGTAATGCTGAGCTGTATACTGTATCCTGTGATGCTGAGCTGTATACTGTGTCCTGTGAGAGTCGTATTGTCCACCCCTTGTATCGTCGGTCATAGTGTCCTGTGTCATATGTCGAGTCGTAGTGTCCTGTGTCATATGTCGGGGTCGTAGTGTCCAC
>BLSH010028355.1:593446-607595 GCA_018402905.1 Glandirana rugosa | reverse complement strand
ATATAAAAAGTTGCAATGATTGCCATTTTATTCCCTAGAGTCCCTGCTAAAAAACATATATAATGTTTGGGGGTTCTGAGTAATTTTCTAGCAAAAAAATTATGATTTTTACATGTAGGAGAGGAGTGCCAGAAATGGCAGGGGTTAAGGAAAGACTAGATAAACTGCAGAATCAGTCTGAGTTGATAACAGCTCAGCCAAAAACGTAAATACATTTACATTATAGCCCCAGTTTAGGACCAGGGGGCTACACCTATAAATGTGTAGCCAATGTCCTCCTTAGGGGTGGCTGTAAGTTGTGGTCCACCTGATCACACTGCCCTCAATCACCTTTCTCCATACATTCAGAGTCATAGAACAGGCTGGTACTTTGTTTTGTTTTATTGTATTAGGGGATTTGAACTTGGGTGGGATTTGGAATGTTATGGGACGCCCACAGATCAACAGTTCTTTTCAGGGACCACTATATACACCTCCATATATACAGTACATTCCCCCTTCTTCACTTCAGCACATAACTTGCTGCATGGTTACTCCTTGTTCCTTTCACCTGCACATCTCTTGTTTCTCCAGGTGAGGCTTACAAGGAAGTTTACTTTACTTGGCCTCCAGCCTCCTCTTCCAGGCTCTGCCAGCCACTTCAGCTGCTACAGCCTTCTCCACTACCACAGTGACACCAGAGTTCCATACTAACTTCTGCATCCTTCCCAGATTGTCTCTCACCCCCTTGGTCAGGATTCCCCTGTGGTTTGTACAAGAAACCCCTTCCACTCCTCAAGCTCCCAGTCCCACCTGAGCCACTCCCAGCCCAGAAACCAAAACAATCAGGCCTGCTCTCAGTCAGACCTGACTACATTTTCCTCACCTCACAAAAAAAAACCCTCACTAGCTCCCACCTAAGTAGGGGGCACTACACTCACCCCCCATCAAACCTCAGCTGGTCCTCAGCTGAGAAAATTGAAAAAAGGCTCCAGGGCCCAGGAGCAAGGGCATCCCAGAACAATTAAAGGTAGGGGAAAAGGGAAAAGATGGGATTTGTACAAAATAAATAAGGTACAAACATATATTGATACATCTTCATATATTATTCACACTGTACAATATAATTACACATCCCTAGCTACTGGTCCCTGCAGCTAGCCACATATACAATTGGTATACATTCCTGGACCAGAGCACTTCTCCTGGGAGAAAAGTACCCTGCATAATTGCAGAAGGGTTTCTTGACTCTTGACGGATGGGGATGAGCAGCCACTCCATCCCAAGGATCCTAAGAGAAGATAGAACAACCTAACTACAACTATCTAACTAATAACGGGTCCATTGAGAGGGGGTTATAAGCCTCCTAATGGAACAACATACTGCGCACAATAAAACAGTCTCTTCTAAGCCTCTCCTTTTGGCCAATTGGGAAACGGGTCTCAAGACCCACTTCCTGATTGACCATGAGGAGAATTAGTGTGACAATAGTGAATATTCATTCGCTATTGTCATAGAACTGGGTGGGCTTCAGGCACAGTGCTCTGCACCCCTAACCCACCCTATTTTGAAGCCTCTGGCTCTAATCACGTGCTTCAAAAAAAAAAATCCCTCATTGGAATCCATGCGTCCAGCGCCCCGCATGTAGATTAGGAGGCTGGACATGGATGGGCCGCCACTGGTGCCCTCTCTTCCCCCTGCAGCCGTCCAACAATGTAGCCAGCAAGAAGATGGCTGCTTGATAGCCAGCATTTCTCTTGGCCCCAAGCACTTGCCCGAGACAAGCGACAGCAAGAAGCATGTAGAGGAGCGTGTGTGTAAGTCTTTTGCCCCTCTGCATTGCTCTTGCTGCCACTTGTCTCATGCAAGTGCTTGGAGCCAAGAGAAACTATGGTTATCAAGCAGCTGTCTCCTTGCTGGCTACATTGGTGGATGGCCGCAGGGGGAAGGGAGGGCACATTGTTCCAAGAGAAATGGCAGTTATCAAGCAGCCATCTCCTTGCTAGCTGCTTGGTCAGACAGCCATGGGGGGGGGGGGGGGTACCCAGTCCAAACTCAAAGCTATGCTTACAAAGCTTGTAGGAACATTGGTCAAAGTACCATATGTATTTTGTCACATTGAAGTGTTCTGTGAATGATGCCTGTGCTTTGTGCGTGGCCTTCTGTGTTAACTAAGCAGCAGGGTACCTTCCTGATCTGGAACCCGGAAGCCATCATCGATCATTGTATTAGTGGTATCTACTACAGTGATTTTCAGCTTCTACGGGGATTAGCTTTAATGAAGCTTCGTAATCATTCATACATTCAATACAATCCTTAATACATTTAATACATCCTTAAATGAAAGCATTGTAAGACCCTGAATTTTAATTGGTGTCATCCCCTTGCAGTCCTTGTACAGCAAGGATGGAGTGTGAAGCGAAGAAGCATCACAAGGAGCATAATGATAGTAAGAGAAAGAAGAGTGACAGAGAGGTGGTACTGTAGGGGACATTTTTGGAAGGTGAATATTAGTGAAAAACGGATTTAGTTATTTTATCTTAGAATGGGCTATTTAGTTTTATCATGTTTTGGCTGATTTTTTTCTAGCTTTGAATGGTGTAGGGGGAGGGTTAGACCATCTGTTAAGGTCTGTTATGTTTTTACTGGTGTGTGTGTCCTCATTCAGTAAATTTGCTCCTCTACTTTTAGTAGTGACTAGTGTCATTGAGAAAAAAAAGTCAGGGTACAATTTATGTAGAGTTTTTGTGAGGTTAAAATTGTGGGTTTTTTTTTGTCTGACTATTTAACCTACTACACAAGGTTTAGGACTGTCTATGGGAATGTTTGGCCATTCTTCCAGAAGTGCATTTGTGAGGTCAGGTACTGGTGATCAACGAGAAGGCCTTGCTCTAATTCATCTCAAAGGTGTTCTATCGGGCTGAGGTCAGGACTCTGTACAGGACAGTCAAGTTCCTCCATCCCAAACTCGCTCATCCATGTCTTTAGGGACTTTGCTTTGTGCACTGGTGCGCAGTCATGTTGGAAGAAGAATGGGCCATCCCCAAACTGTTCCCACAAAGTCGGGAGCATGAAATTGTCCAAAATATCTTGATATGCTTGCTGACGCCTGAAGAGTTCCCTTCACTGGAACTAAGGGCCAAGCCCAACCCCCGAAAAACAACCCCACACCATAATCCCCCCTCCACTAAAAGGTGTTTAAACCCCCCAGAGCATCCTGCCAAAAATAAAAAGTGTCTCTGCCCTGTTGTCTCTCATGGCGCCAGCACCGCAACAACAAACAGCGGAGCACAACAGTCAGTATTGCAGGCAAAGTGGATGCAGCAGGTTGGGTGTAAGGCACACTGTCACTGGCACTTGTGTCACGCTGTTATGACCAGGCTGTGCTGGGTTCCCGGCGGACAGATCATAGACACAGTGGGAGTGGGCAGCGTCTGAAGTCCCATCCACCGTGCCCGACTGTCTCTATACTCTGTACTTCCCGCCTTGGACTTCAAATAAGGATGGAGCAGAGACCGTGCAAGGTAGCAGTACTGCTGCTAAGGAGCTGAGCCTCCCTCTTTCCTTTTTGGCTTGCCACTGATGTGCTGCCATAGAGGTAATTGAGTCTGATTCTACTGGGGTGGAATTGGACTACAGCTGAGTGGCTTGGCTCCTGGCTTGGTGCTCCATCACGTGACCTCCACATCCCCCTAACAGCCAATCACTCCACCCTCTAACAACCAGACCTGTGATC
The DNA here is from genome assembly GCA_018402905.1 of Glandirana rugosa. Lineage (NCBI taxonomy): Eukaryota > Metazoa > Chordata > Amphibia > Anura > Ranidae > Glandirana > Glandirana rugosa. Next base: position 603,880 of record BLSH010028355.1, on the reverse strand, counting down.
AGTGGGGAGGAGAGCTAGGGATGGCTCCTCCCTCCTCTGTACAGTCCATGCTGACAATCTGAGACCTGTCCTCATTGTCGGTGTCACACAGTAAGTAAATGACATGTGTGGTGTGTGGGGACACTGACAGCACCTGTTATGGTGATCAGGAAGGACCATTGTGAGTGTTCAGCAGACAATGTACAGGGATAGGAGATCAGACAGTACATGGATGGTCTCTGACCATCTCCTGTAGTACAACTGCAGTCTCTAACCATCTCCTCCAGTATGTCTGCAGTCTCTGACCATCTCCTGTAGTATGTCTGCAGTCTCTGACCATCTCTTGTACACCTGCACTCTCTGACCATCTCCTGTAGTACGTCTGCACTCTCTGACCATCTCCTGTAGTACGTCTGCAGTCTCTGACCATCTCCTGTACTTAGTCTGCAGTCTCCGACCATCTCCTGTAGTATGTCTGCAGTCTCTGACCATCTCCTATACTTAGTCTGCAGTCTCTGACCATCTCCTGTACTATGTCTGCAAACTCTGACCATCTCCTGTACTATGTCTGCAGTCTCTGACCATCTCCTTTACTATGTCTGCAATCACTGGCATCTCCTGTAGTACGTCTGCAGTTTCTGACCATCTCCTGTAGTACGCTTGTAGTCTCTGACCATCTCCTGTAGTACGCCTGCAGTCTCTGACCATCTCCTGTACTATGTTTGCAATCTCTGACATCTCCTGTAGTACATCTGCTGTTTCCGACCAACTCCTGTAATACACTTACAGTGTCTGACCCTCTCCTGTACTATGTCTGCAGTCTCTGACCATATCCTGTACTATGTCTGCAGTTTCTGACCATCTCCTGTAGTACGCTTGCAGTCTCTGACCCTCTCTTGTACGTCTGCAGTCTCTGACCATCTCTTGTAGTACACTTTCTGTCTCTGACCATCTCTTGTATGCCTGCAGTCTCTGACCATCTTCTGTAGTACACCTACAGTCTCTGACCATCTTCTGTACTATGTCTGCAGTCTCTGACCCTCTCCTGTACTATGTCTTCAGTCTCTGATCCTCTCCTGTACTATGTCTTCAGTCTCTGACCCTCTCCCGTACTATGTCTGCAATCTCTGACCATCTCCTGCAGTACATCTGCAGTCTCTGACCATCTCTTGTACAACATTTCTGACCATCTCTTGTACGCCTGCAATCTCTGACCATCTCCTGTAGTACATCTGCAGTCTCTGACCATCTCTTGTACGCCTGCAGTCTCTGACCATCTCACGTATGTCTGGCATTAAATGATATGCACAACCCTTTGGTGTGTCAGGGGCTGCAGTTGAGGCCTTGAAAACCTCATTGGTTAACCATCACTGGGATTCAGTCTCAAGCCAAGCTATGCATCCACACAATAAATGGAATGTATGAGAGTCAGAACAAGCTGTTCTGATTTAAAATAGACCTTTCACCATAAAGGCCTCTTTCACACATACTGCAGTCCCTACTTTCATAGCTGTGTGTGCTCTGCTCATTGTTAATAACACGTTCTAGGAGTTTTACGTCTAATGGTGAATCCCCCACCTCCCCAGTCCATGGCATGCAGGCAGTGAGATGATGTGCTGTAACCTCCAGCAACCAATCAGTGAGCGGTAATGATGTGCTGCAACCTCCAGCAACCAATCAGTGAGCAGTCATGATGTGAATGGGGGGGGGGGGATGTTTGCACAGAGTTCAATCAATATTGAAACTTGCAATCTACAGCGGGTGTCAGTGAAATCTTTACAACCCAAATGCAGTGCGTTTGCCTGCCCCAGATCCGATGATACAAAATGACCATGTGATCCGGTTTCAATGTGTTCCTAAAATTGGTGCATGCACAACTTTGGTGTAATGCAGTGCAATATAAGCTCATTCAAAATAAATGGGCTCAAATCACACTGCACTGAATCACATGTGAACTGCATAAAAATGTGATGCAGTTCCTGTTTGACTCATAGCGTGAATCAAGGCTAAGGGTAGTTCACACCTATGCATGCGGTGTGGCCTCCGTTTGCGTGGGAATGGGCTGCTGTCCCTGTGGGAAATGCAGGGAAAAGGTCCTTGCACCTTTTCTAAAAACACAGCCGCATAGACCACATTTTAAATTAAAAAACACATTTTAAATTAAAATAAAGAACATGTTATATTCACCTGCTCTGTACAATGGTTTTGCACAGAGTGGCCCTGATCCTCCTCTTCTCTATGTGCCACAATAGAAATCTGCTTGCTACAGGGGCACACAGTGCATGCTCGTTCCTGCGCTGTGTGGGTCTATGGAGCCATGCTCCATGGAACCACACAGCCACAGTGCTGCCTGGTTCTCCTCCCATCACCCCCCACTACACCACTAGGTACCTGCTGCTTAACCCCCCAGGACAAAAAATGATCTATGGCCCTGACCTTGTGGACAGGCTTCCCAGATGAGTTGAAGTTGTTATAGCTGCAAAGGGTGGGCCAACTCAATACTGAACCCCATAGACTAAGACTGGGATGCCATTAAAGTTCATGTGCATGTAAAGGCAAGCGTCCCAGTGAAATATTTTTGTCATCATGAGACTGGCTGGAAATCTTGGTAGAAGACATTGAGGATCTTAACATGGAAAAAGATATTTAAGTATCTTATAAAAGACATGGGCTCCTCTTAGATAACTTCATCTCCCACTATTTCATGGAGGACATGTACATGAGCCAACAGATTGACAGACAAGGTAGGGGAAAGGACACTATCTTTGTCATTACCATGGGGCGGCACTTCCAACTGTTCCATCTTAAATTTTTTATTAGGCGGGCACTGAACATCTGGAGAGCTGTAGAACGCCTTTTCTTCCAGAACCCAGAAACCAAAGTTATCATACACCAGAGAAAGATATGTTTCCGTAGAAAGAGCTAATTTTCATGGTTATACCGAGTGCTTTTTCAAGGGGTCAGTGTAGGCTTTGTGGATGCCTGGGACATATGAAAGTGGCATCTGCCACAGAAGCCCCTACTCCTTAAAGTGATTGCAAAGGTTCATTTTTTTTAATAACAAACATGTTATACTTACCTCCTCTGTGTAGTTGGTTTTGCACAGAGCAACCCAGATCCTCCTCTTTGTGGCTTGTGGCCCCTCCTCCCATCGAGTGCCCCCACAGCCAGCAGCTTTCTATGGGGGCATCCGAGCCGAGTCAGCGCTTCGTGTGTCCATTCAGACACGGAGCCCAAACATGGCCCCACCCCTCTCTCTCCTGATTGGCTGACTGACATTGATTGACAGCCGTGGGAGCCAATGGCATCGCTGCTGTGCCTCAGTCAATCAGGAGGAGTGTCCTGGAGGGCTAAGACATGCGTGGACATTGCTGGAGAGAGAAGGGGCTCAGGTAAGTAATTAGGGGGTGTTGGGGAGGCTGCTGCACACAGAAGGCAAAACTTTCTGCCTGTACAACTCCTTTAAGGTCATACGTTTGACAGTATTATGAGTCTGACATTCAGTTTTGCTTGTTCATAAATGGTTTAACAAGAGGAGATTGAGTGCAATGAACAATTCACAAAATGGAACACATCTCTACTGACCTGTTGTATGTAGCTGTTACAAATAAAAGGTCTTTTTTTAGCAGTCTGGATATGTGTACGTGTATATTTGACTAAAAGAGAATCTGCACGGTACATAGAAAATATATTTAAAGCAGAATGGTGGCATAAAACAATAAAAAGTTGAGAACAAGAAGCTTGTGAATTTTGCATTGCTGGCCATGAATATTTTCAGACTTCTGCTTCAATAAAGGGCAGTAGACAATTGCTTTATTATTTAATCTCTTACTTTTTTTCTTTCTGTTTAGCATTTTCAATCTTATTGAAGACACTTTCTGTCTCCACCTTACATAGTTACATATAGTTACATAGTCAGCGAGGCTGGAAAAAGACACAAGTCCATCAAGTCCAACCCATGTGTGTGTTTTTTATGTCAGTATTACGTTGTATATCCCCCAATGTTGTGGTCCCTTAGGTGTGCATCTAATAGTTTTTTTTAATTATCTATACTACCAGCAGAAACCACCGTTTCTGGAAGAGAATTCCACATTCGCACTGCTCTTACCATAAAGAAACCCCTACGCTTCTTAAGGTTAAACCGCCTTTCTTTCATTCTCAGTGAATGGCCGCGTGTCTTCTTGTTTTCCCTTGCGCTGAATAGTATTGCCCCTATAGCGGGGTCACCAGTACAGTATTTGTACATTGAGATCATATCCCCTCTCAAGCGTCTTTTCTCCAGAGAGAACAAGTTCAGTGCTTGTAATCTTTCCTCATAACTTAGGTCCTCTAATCCCTTAACTAGCTTTGTTGCCCTTCTCTGAACCCTTTCCAATACCAGGACGTCCTTCTTGAGGACCGGTGCCCAGAACTGGACGGCATACTCCAGGTGTGGCCTCACCAGGGACTTGTATAGTGGGAGAATTATTGATTTATCCCTGAAGTTAATCCCTTTTTTGATGCATGCCAACACTTTGTTAGCTTTGCTTGCAGCAGCTTGGCATTGCATGCCACTGCTGAGCCTGTTCTCTACTAGGACCCCTAGGTCTTTTTCCATCCTAGATTCCCCCAGGGGCTCTACCCCTAGTGAGTATTTTGCTTTCTTGTTCTTGGTACCCAAATGCATTATCTTACATTTTTCTACGTTAAATCTAATCTGCCACTTGTCTGCCCACCCCATTAATTTATTTAGATCTTCTTGCAGTGTTTCCACATCCTGTGGAGAATTTATTGCTCTGCTTAGCTTGGTATCATCTGCAAATATTGAGATTGAGCTCTTCACCCCATTCTCCAAATCATTTATGAATAAATTGAATAGGATTGGTCCCAGGACAGAACCCTTGGGAACCCCACTTTCTACACCAGTCCATTCTGAGTATTCCCCATTTATCACCACCCTCTGGACTCGCCCCTGTAGCAAGTTTTCAATCCAGGTGCTCACCCCTTGATCCATGTTGAGGGACCTTAGTTTGTACAGTAAACGTTTATGGGGAACTGTATCAAATGCCTTTGCAAAATCCAGATACACCACGTCTACAGGCCTTCCCTTCTTCCCTCCCTTCTTCTTCCTTCCGCCTCTTCCTCCTCTCTTATTTTTCTTCTTACTTTTCCTCTAAATTCTCCTCACCTTTCCTCCACTTCTTATCTTTCCATTTCTTTTTCTCTCTCCTCTCCCTTTATTTCCTTCTCCTCTCTCCCTTTATTTTCCTCTCTAATCAAGCAAAGACTTCACCATTTGTGGGTGGAAAGACCTACACTCATTGGAAAAGAGAGACTTCACCCAGTATCAAGTTGTATATACCTGTCAGAGTACTAAAATACCAGCAAAGGGGTTCAGAGTTTATGAAATTTCTCTGAGGATTCTCTGGCTATCGCTACAGTTTCCTCCATGTTGTAGATGTCTTCTACTGAACGTAGCCATTCAGAGATTGTAGGGACATGTTTTGACTTCCAATGCCTGGGGATCAAGATTTTTGCTGCATTAAGCAGGTGTCTTGTTAAAGTGGTTGTCTCCCCTCTGCACCCCATACTAGCTCATTATGAAGTACTTACCTCAAAACGAAGCTCCCGCAGGTCTGCCCGGTCCCTGAGAAAGGAGCTGCCATCTTCCCTCTGTGGATCCTTCCGGGTATGACGCTCCGACGCTGTGAGTGGGCGGAGCGTGCGCATGCTGACGTCAGCGGCGCTTGCAGTGAGAATATCTCCTAAACCATACAGGTTTAGGAGATATTCTTTTTACCTACAGGTAAGCCTTATTATAGGCTTACCTGTAGGTAAAAATGTCATTTATGGGGATACAACCGATAATGACCTCTTATAGCGCTTCACGAAGCAGTCAGCGATATGCAAGATACAGCAAGCGGCAAAGAGACTTTTGTTTCAGTGATATGTTTAATTTGTTTGCGTATTTTGCTCCAAAAAGGTACCACAAGAGGGCAGTCCCACCAAATGTGAAGTAGATTGCCCTGCACCTGATCACATCTCCAGAGATCCGAGGACAGTGGGTACCACTTCTTAATTTTGTTAGGCGTAGCGTACCAATGTGTTAGGAGTTTGTAGGACATTTTCTGGATTCTTGTGCCGATTGAGCATCTGTGAGCAAAGACTAAAGCTTGCTTTCATTGTTCATCAGTGAAATTAATTTGAAGTGTTTCTTCCCACCGTGCTTGGGCTCGGTGGAGTTCCTCACCCCTGGATCCCTGGAGCCAGGAGTACATGAGTGAGGTAGATTTGGTTGTTGGGGTCCCAGACGGGCACAGGGATTCAAAAGGAATCATCGGTCTAAAAAACGTATGCTTATCGAAAGAGGTGTGTACATAGCTGTGCAGCTGGCGGTATGTCCAAAAGGAGGGAAATTGCTGTGGGTCCAAATCCCGTTTTAGGGATTCGAAGGACTTAAACTTGTTGTTGGCAATACAATGTGTCAAAAGAAGGGGAGCGTGTCTGTAGGCGAGGTAAGGTGAATATCCCTACCAGGTGAAAATCCGGATTTTGGGTAACCAGTGTGAGAGGGCTGGGGGAAGAGGAGAAGTCATGAGACTTAATCACCGTGTGAAACGTTCCCAGGGTCACCCCTATTAATGGATGCTGTTGGATGTTATGTGGGATTTTCTTCCAGGGGATCCACGGTAGGTATCTCAAAGGTGAGTTTGACAGGGTCCTTTCAAGAGCGACCCAGTCTTTTTGTGCCCCATGACAGCTCCAGTCCACTATTCTGGCTAAGTGATCTCCGTAGAAGTAGAATTTAAACTTGGGAAGTCCAATACCACCCCATTCCTTGGGTTTAGTGAGGGTGTTAAGGCCAATGTGTGGTTTTCGGCCCATCCATATGAAGGTGTGGATGATAGCGTATAGCTGTTTAAAATTTATTTGCGGAATTCGAATAGGTAGTGTGTGAAATTGTTATAGAATTCTGGTCAATATTACCATTTTGAGTATGGCCGCTCTGCCAAACCAGGAAAAGGGTCTGCTCGTCCACTGTTTTAGGTCATGTTGGATGTTGTTTAGTAGGGGTTGGAAGTTAGCGCAATAGATGTCGGTGAGTTTGGCCGTAAGCCTAACGCCAAGGAAGGTGAGTGCCGAGGTTTCCCACTTGAATGAGCTTGAAGCACATGCCCTGGATAAATCCGCAGGGTGAGGTTTAGGGCTTCTGTTTCGGGGTAATTGATTTTCATATTGGATATGTATCCAAAAAGTTGAAAGGCTTAATCAAATTTGGGATGGATGTGTGTGACTGCATAACAAAAAAGAGGAGGTCATCCGCGTGAGCAGCAGTTTTGTAGGTTTTGGGACCTATTTGGAAACCTTTTATGTCTGGGTTGGAATTAATTGAACGAATAAAGGGCTCCAGTGTTAGTATGAACAAGAGGGGGGGAAGGGGGCAACTTTGTCTTGTACCATTATTTATGTGCACTGCTTCAGATAAGGTGCCATTGATTTTAAGTTGTGCATTTGGTTTGTGATATAAGGAGGTGATCCAAGACATCATATGGGTTTCCAGTTCTATGTGTCTGCAGGTGGCAAACAGATAGTCCCATGCCACATGGTCAAAGGCCTTCTCGGGTGTCGGTGGACAGGAGAAGGCCTTTGAGTCCTCCCATCTGGGCATTGTGAATCAGGTTGAGGGCTTTTTGACATTGTCGCGAGCTTCTCGCCCTGTCATAAAATCCACCTGGCCTAGGCCGATAAGCTTGGGTAGAAAGGCTGTCAATCTGGTGGCTAAAATTTTTGCCAGAATCTTTAAGTCTGAATTCAACAATGAGATTTGCCTGTATCTGGCACAGTCTGTGGGATCTTTAGCCAGTTTGGGTATTAGGGCTATGTGGGCCATCATGAAGACTCCAGGCATGGATTGGGGAGTTTTTAGGTGGTTGAGGGCACGAAGAAAGGGTGTGTTCTTTGTTTAACAAAGGATTTGTAGTAATGTGCTGTAAAACCCGGTTTTGGGGTCTTGACGGCCAACAAGAGTTCTTCTTCTGTGATGGGTGCCTCAAGGGATTCAGTTTCAGTTGTGGTTAAAGTGGGCATACCACTCTCTTTAAGATAGTCCCGAAGGATTTGGTCCCTATCACCTTGGAGTTCCATTGGTATTGAGGGCGTGAAATTTTGATGCTATCTGGTCTGATTTTTGCAAGGATTTGCCATCTGTGTCCTTAATTGATGAGATTGTTTTAGTAAGGGTCAATGTTTTAAGGGCCTTGGCAAGAAATTTGCCACATTTATCTCCGTGTTCATAAAAGAAACCTTTCTTAAAGTAAAAGACACGTTTCGCATTGAGATTAAGCAAAGATTGTAATTGTTCTCGGGATTCCAGCAGTTCGGCGGAAACAGCCTCCACGAGAGACTGCTTATGTTGGGCTTCTAAGTTCGTAACTTTATCCACTATAGTCATGAGAGTTTTGTTTGATTATTTTTTCTTTTGTGTTCCGCAACACATTTATGTGTCTCCTAGACTGTTATGGGTGATATCTCTTCCGTGTGATTAAGCTGAAAATATGACTTAATCGTATCGCCATTTGTTTAGAAATGTTAGGGTCTGTCAGTAGGGCTGGGTTCAACCGCCAGCTGCACAACTTGTGGGGTACATCAGTCAGGTTTAGAGAAATTGACACTGGACAATGGTCTGAGAGAGCTTGTATGCCTATAGAGGCAGAGTGTAGTAGGGGTAAATCACGTTGGGTCATGAACACATAATCTATACGAGAGTATTTTTTATGCATAGCAGAGTAGTAAGTAAAATCTCTACCCTTGGGGTGAACCAGACGCCAAGTATCCACTATAGAAAAGGAGTTTAGTGAGGCCTTGATCTTCTTCAGGATAGAGTATGAGACACTAAACTTTCAGTTGGAAGTGTCCAGGAGTGGGAGCAGAGGAGTGTTAAAGTTGCTCCCTAGCAGGACACAGCCAACAGCAAAACCTTTTAACTTATCGACAATTCAATCAGCAAAGTAAGGTGGCCCGAATTGGGGAAATAAACATTGGCCAAAGTCAGTGGCCAGTTGTGCCATTTACCTTTTAGGAATAGAAATCTGCCTTGGGTGTCTGCATATTGTTGAAATAGTTCAAAATTGGCATGTTTGTGAATCAAAATGGACACTCCTTTAGATTTATGTGTAGGGTTTGGCGCGTGGTACACCTCAGGGAAACCTTAATCAAACAATTTTGGTAATGCTCGAGACTGGAGGTGTGTCTCTTGTAAAAATACAAAAGATAGTTTAGCTTTTTTCAGTTCCCTCTGAAGACTCACCCTCTTCTCTGGTACGTTACGGCCCCTTAAGTTGTGAGATATCAACGTCTGTTTTTTTCCAAATGAAGAGTAAGCCATTCTGATGGAGATGAAAGGCAAAAACGGTGTTTAAACCTTTGTTCAGCAAGAAAAGAGAAAAAGATACGGAGGGGGGAGGTAGAGAGAGAGGGGGAAGAGGAAAGGGGATAAGAGGCAGAGTGGGGCAGAGAGAGAGTAAAAGAAGGAAAACGAAGGTGTTATGGTTAAGAAGAGGGAAGATAAGAGAAGAAAAATACCTTTAATAGGAGGGAGCACATAGGATCTTAGAGGGGCTCCTTAAGCTGTGTGTTTAATAGCAGCAAGACAATGTACATGCCAAGCTGCTAAACATGAACATACTGGAGGGTATATGGGAGGTTAAAGCAGGAGGCTGTAGGACTGAGCACACTAACTAGGTATGAAAGTAGCAGTTACTCAGCCCCGCGGCCTAGTGTAGGCTACATAAATATATATGTTTAACACTGGCAATAAACACATTTTAGAAAGGGAAATCAACATGATAACTGGTTGCAATAAGAGGAAGTTCAAGTATGTGTCGGCCGACACAACACCTAAAGTTGTGCACTGCAAGCACTTGCAGTATATCCAGGTGCATACATTACTAAACCCAGTTGTTCATCGGTGTAGGTTGCACCAGAGGGAAGGAAAACAAAAATAGTGTGAATATTAGTGTTGAGCGAACCCGGACTGTAACGTTCGGGTCCGTACCGAACTTTCGGGTGTCCGTGGCACGGACCCGGACATTTCAAAAATCGTTCGGATTCGGTCCGGGGTTCTTGGGGCCTGGCTTAGGCTTGCTAAAAACTTTACAGGCCCAGGCACGGTGCCTGTGGGCTTTCAAGCCATGCCTGGGCTTGCAATGTCAGGCCCAAGCGAGTTGTGATTATAAGTGTGATAAAAACAAAAGGAAGGGAGACCACGTTGGATGTGGCTACTTGTTGACCCAAATCATTACATACGTGGACCTATATGACGTTCACGAACGTCACGTGTTGAAATCCACAACACAGCCGGCTGTGTATGAACTTGAAGGAGAATAACGTTGGTCAATAGTACAACTAAAGGGAAAGATTTTACACAAATAACGGTCACAATTTGTATATATAAATACATCGGATGTGATCCGGCGC
>BLSH010028355.1:566471-576673 GCA_018402905.1 Glandirana rugosa | reverse complement strand
CCTGGAAAAAATTAATTAATGTTAACCTGCCGCCATACAAGGCTACTTACTTGGCGAGAGGATGCCCAAAAAAATTTCATAAAGTTTGGGACATCTGGGTGGAGGACCTGTCTACCAATTCCGATCCTGAACCCTCCAGCTAGTCCAGGCCAGGGTGGGGGTAGAGTTATGTGTAAGAACATGACAAACCATTGCCCACCCCATAAACTATGTAAAGGGGTCTCTCTCCTGAACGAAGACCGAAGTGCCCTATGGATGGCTGCTGCCTATACCTTCCGACAATTCAAGTGCCTACTGGAGTGAGGAGTGTTATTAGTATAGAGGTTGTGTTAGATTGTTGCGATGTGTTAACCCGAGCCTGGGTATGCCCGATAGGCTCTGTTTTGTAACTAAAGTGAAAATCAATAAAAAGAATAAAAAAAAAAATAAGATTGATACAATTCGTCTCGAGATCTCCTCTTTACAGATTTCTCACTCCCCTCACACTCTTTGTCCTCCTGCACAATCAATACTCTTGTTTAACCCAGCTACCATAGAGGAAGTCACTAAACTTCTCTCTAACGCCCACCTAACCTCCTGCCCCCTAGACCCCATTCCTTCTCAACTACTACAGTCACCCTCTGACTCTATCCTACACTCTTTAACTCATATCTTCAACCTCTCCCTCTCTACTGGCATCTTCCCCAACCCTCTAAAACATGCACTAGTCCCTCCCATACCAAAAAAGGCCACACTGGACCCCACCAATCTTAACAACCTAAGACCCATCTCTTTACTCCCTTTTGTCTCCAAAATCCTTGAACGTTTAGTTTACAACCGACTGAGTGACCACCTCACTGAAAACAACCTTCTTGATCCCCTTCAGTCTGGATTTCGTCCACACTACTCCACAGAAACTGCCCTCCTAAAACTCACAAACGACTTACTAACAGCAAAAACCAACGGTCATTATTCCATACTCTAACTCTTGGACCTCTCCGCTGCCTTTGATACAGTTGATCACCCCCTCCTCCTCAAAAAACTCAATTTGCTTGGTCTCCATGGCTGTGCTCTCCGTTGGTTCGAATCTTACCTTCAGTGTCACTCACAACTCCCCTTCCTCCTCTCCAACTCCACTCACCGTTGGGCTCCCCCAAGGTTCTGTCCTTGGACCCCTACTATTCTTGATGTACACGTCCTCCCTGGGTCAGCTGATAACCTCCCATGGCTTCCGCTATCATTTATATGCCGATGACACCCAAATCTATCTCTCTATCCCTCGGCTCACCCCATCAGTCTCCTCAAAGATCACTGCCTTACTAACAGACATATCAGCCTGGATGTCACAGCACTTCCACAAACTGAATCTATCTAAAACTGAGCTCATGGTATTTCCTCCCTCACGTGCCCCTTCCCTTGACTTCTCTGTTAAGATCAATGCACAACTATTAGTGCTTCCCCACATGCCAGGGTGCTAGGGGTAACCCTAGAATCTGAACTGTCTTTTCAAGACCACATCCAATCCCTGTCCAAATCATGCCGCCTCAGCCTACGCAAAATCGCTAGAATACACCCCTTTTTAACCAATGACACCACCAAGCTTCTAATTCACTCTCTGGTTATCTGTTGCCTCAACTACTGCAACTCTCTCCTCATTGGATTACCTTTGCATACATTATCCCCCTTCAGTCAATAATGAATGCTGCTGCAAGACTTATCTACCTTGCCAACCGCTCAGTGTCCTCCACCCCTCTCTGCCAATCTCTCCACTGGCTTCCACTCACGCAATGTATACAATTCAAAGTACTAACAATAATTTACAAAGCCATCCACAACTCTGCCCCCAGCTACATCTCTAACCTAGTCTCAAAATACCAACCGAGCCGCCCTCTTCGGTCCTCCCAAGACCTCCTGCTCTCTAGCTCCCTTGTCACCTCCTCCCATTCTCGCCTCCAGGATTTCTCAAGAGCTTCTCCCATCCTTTGGAACTCCCTACCCCAATCAGCCGACTGTCTTCTAATCTATCCATCTTTAGACAATCCCTGAAAACCTCTCTCTTTAAAGAAGCCTATCTTGCTTCTACCTAATACTCTTTCTTTCTACATCAGCTCCTCCCCCACAGCTTTTACCTTTTGTATCAATTGACCCTCCCTCTTAGATTGTAAGCTCTAACGAGCAGGGTCCTCTGTTTCCTCTTGTACCAAATTGTGATGTAACTGTACTGTCTGCCTTCATTTTTGTAAAGCGCTGCGCAAACTGCTGGCGCTATATAAATCCTGTATAATAATAATAATAATAATAATCTATATGGCATTAATGTTTCTTATTTCCCATGTTGATCTATCGGTTCCACTTTCTGTGTGGTTCTCTGCAATTTCACTTATCTCAGTATCTCCATTAATGTCTTCGCCTCTATTCTGTCTGTTTTTAAAAAGGTTTGCATTTAGCCCCCATAATTTCCTTCTTTTGGTCACTATGTTATAAATGAGCTCCCACTGATGAAGTACTATTATTCAACAAAATGTGAGAATGTTTACATTTTTTGCCTTTATAGCCATGATTTTTTTGTGTAATTTGTGCCTTCAATGGAATGATTGTGCCTTCATTGGAATGATTTGTAAGCCGCCCTGTGGTTCTCAGATTGTCCTCTGAGTGGGGTTGTTGTGGATCAGCCCGTTCTCTTCCTGCCCACCCATCGCACAAAGGCCGCCAGTGTTGTTTCCATTGCTGAAGGCTTGTCTGAGGGTGGCGTGACAGTCGGGATGTATCCAGGTCACCGTGGCACCATTGTGCGCCGGCGAGCTGCTGACGCGGGGCTTCGCATGAGTATATGATGCTGGGATGCCGTTCTTCACCTGGCATCTATGGTGTTTGCCACGTGGCCACCAGCTCGGGGAGCACCACCACCACCCCTCTCTACGCCCACACTGCCAGTGACTGCATCTCCGCCCACCTTAGCCTATTTAAGGCAGGTGGATGTAGGAAGCTTAGTGCAAGCCGTCTTCTAGACTAGAGCATCCAGATCTATTGATACATCACTGAGGATAAGTTAAGGGCTGCGTTTTCTGCAACCCTTGAACTTTAAATGTCCCACTTATATTTTTTTACAAGATTTAACCTCAGCACTTCTTCCCTCCCCCCCTTTCCTTTCGTTCTGTCACTGACAGGCTGTGTCTATCTACTTGGATACTTTTTGGATACATACATCAGAGACCCTAGTGCAGGGTTTCTCAACCAGGGTTCCGTGGAACCCTAGGGTTCCTCCAGAGGTTGCTAGGGGTTCCTTGAGCAATGGTCAATTTCTACCTCTCAGATAAATTCCCAAAGATACCATTGATCTTTTTAGCTATCTGTAAGGGAGTAATTCTTTCCAATGACCTCAAGTGTAAGGAGTATTCTTCCCATTGACCATCACATTAATGTATCATGAGTTGTAGATTTTTCATTTTTAGCAGGGGTTCCCCGAGACCGGGGAATTAGTTCAAGGGTTCCTCTGTGTTGAAAAGGTTGAGAAAGGCTGCCCTAGTGACTCATCTATTTTGATTTGTCCTTATGCCTTCTTAATGATATTGTTTCATGTAAGTCCTATTTTTAAATATGGTTAAACGCAATATCTTAGGCAATTTACCCATTTTAGCTGACAACTATAAAACTCTATGTATTTCAGGTATACAAATGAAATTACTGCCCGAATATTTTGGTGCTCTGGAATCAATCTAATTAGCCTATCATATTTTGAAGGCCCAGGTGGGTACAATTACAGGTTGTTTGGAATACAATTTATCTCACTATAAGCCAGATTAATGATTATTTTGTTTTATACTGGTAGATTTCTTTTGTCCTTGGCATACGGTGTGGCGTATCCCTTTGTGGTGAGGCTTTGTGCCCCTTGTGGGGAGCCTGAGTTGGGCCCACTGCTCCCCATTCTCTTGGAACTCTGGTGTCTCATGGTGGCAACTTTCCTTGTTTTTAAATGATGCGGCTATTTTGGATATGAATATATATCCATATGGTTAGTAAATACTTGTATACAGGCAGTCCCCTAGTTACAAACATCTGACTTACAAAAGACTCCTACTTACAAACGGAGGGAGAAAACAGGAAGTGGGAGGAAATCACTCACTAGGAAGAGAAATTCATTCCTGTGAGAGTTATTATGGGAAAAAGGGGTCTCCACTGATGCTTTATCACTAATCCTTGTTTCCACAACAACCTAAAATTTTCAAAATCCAATTATCATTGGGACAGGAAGTGAGATTAAATCTTCTGAACAGAAACATAGACAGCAAAACAAATATTACAGGGGTGTTAGCAATTCCCTATGCTATACAAAAATCTTAAAAATATTTTTTGGCTGGAGCTACACTTAAAAAATGTACCTGTTCCGACTTACAAACAAATTCCACTTATGAACAAACCTACAGTCCCTATCTTGTTTGTAACCCGGGGACCGACCTGTAATGTAATTACGCTATATCAAAATGTTTGTGAAGTTTCTAATTGTATTCCCCTTTCCCCTATTTTTTCCACTGTAGATATTATTGTGTAATTATAACTACCTACCCCTGAAGAAGAAGAGGAATTAAGCAATCTCTTGAAACGTGTTGGGTACTACTTTGATCTTGGTTGTACCATTGACAGACAACTGTGGTTATCCATTTTTGTAATCAGTATTATTTATTGTAACCGTATCAATTGTTTATGTTTTTATTCTGCACTTAAATTTTTTAATATTTCCAAACAATAAGTTTTGAACCTTTTTAATTATCGATCATACTTCTTTGGAGTCTATGCCTTATAAAGTCCCATTAGAGGGTTTTATATGCATATTAGTATGGGGGGGGGGTGAGTTTGGGCCCGGGGCCTCTACAACACATGGAGGAATCCTTTCCTGGAGGCACGGGAGCAAGAGAAAGGACAGCAGGAGCAGGTCAGCATGGTGGGCTGGTGAGTGTGTAGTCTGGGAGGACTGTGGAGAAGTTAACCAGGAGGGCTAGTGAAAGGGGCAGCTGCAGCCAGACAGTGCCTGAAAAGGTGGTGCTGGGCTCAGTGACCACGGGTGGAAGTGCTGAAAATGTTTTAGCTGTGTCACCTTATCTCCAAGTATAGGGCTGCAAGTCCATGCCTGTAATAAAAGTGGAACAGAGAGAGCTGAGGGGCAGGAGGAACACGAGTGCCAGCAGATGTTGATTGGCGAACTTGCAGCAGGAGATGTGGTTCCTAGGAGACTGGTGAGCCATCAGAAACAGAAACAGTAGCCATGCTCAGTAGACCTCCTGAGGTCAAGGAGGCTTTCGACTTGCACTTCAGGCCCAGAATGTGTGGCTGGTCAGAGCTCTCAGCAGACTTGCAGCAGGAACACTCAGCAGGACGCAGAGCTGCAACAGCCAAGCAGGCACTCTCACAGGTTGGGAAGCTAAGATCAGAAACAGGAGTGAGGTCACAGGATTAGCCAGGGTCATCTACAGGCGGGCAGCGAGGTACTGCATCATAAGCAGAGTCAAAGTCAGGAAAAAGCCTGGTCAGGAACTGGCAACAAGTCAAGAGCAGAATCCGAGATCAGGTCAGGAGCAAGTCGGGTCAGCAACAAAGGGAACACACTGGATGAATGCAGGACACAGGGAACAGCTGAAGACCAGTCAACACTTGATCACTGGCAGGAGCACCCTTAAATAGTCCGTCTGGCTCCAACATGCATTGTCCATGCACCCGTGCGCCTGCACACATGCATGTGCCTGGTTACCATTCTGCATAGAATGCCACGTGCCAGATGTCTCGCAGGAATTCCCTGACACTCTGCCTGCCTTCCATACCCTAAGCATTCAGCAGACCCTGCAGCTGACTCCAGCCCTCTTCTGGTCCTCCTCCAAACACTACACTTTCTGCTTCCCAACAACGACCCCAGCCTGACAGCAGCACATGGTAAGGGGAGTGCACTGTGTTGTAAGGGAGGGTGGGGGACTCTTGACATCTGATGTAAGGAGGGTGGGGTGCTCTGTACATCTAGTCTTACTATTTACAACTGGTCCTCTGAGGGCGACCATAATTCTGATGCGGCCCACAATAAAATTGAGTTTGACACCCCTGATGTACAGGATAGAAGGAACATCCTCAGCATTCAAGACTTATAACCCAATTCCAAAAAAGTTGGGACGTTGTATAAAATCTACATAAAAACAGAATGCTATGATTTGTTCAATATAAAAATAGAAAACATACCAAATGCTTAAACTGAGAAAATGTACCATTTTAAGAAGGAAATAAGGTAATTTCAAAATTGATGGCAGCAACACGTCTCAAAAAAGTTAGGTCAGGGCAACAAAAAGTTGTCAAAGTAATTGCTACTAAGAAGGACAATCTGGAAGAACCTTTTTGCAACTAATTAGGTCAGGATCAGTAACAAAACCTGCTGTGTGATAGTGAATGGGAGTCTCAGCCTGCACCCCTGCAATGCCTTGCCCCCAACACGTTTCACTCTGCCCACCAGAGCTTATACAGTGACATTTGTTTTTATTTTAATATTTTTCTAACTTTTACGTACTTTTTAGTTAGGCATTGCTAGTTAATTTATTTTTTAAGAAAAGGATGCCAAACCCCAGTGATCTTTGACGCAAAAGAGGATTGAAATATATACCAGGGAACTAGACCTGTCAGCCTTACATCAATAGTATGTAAGGTATTTGAGGGAAAGGTAATGCAATCTATACAGAAATGTGTCTGTAATCGAAGTATCATAAATGATAGCCAGAATAGATTTATGAAAGATCATTCTTGTCAGACCAACCTGTTATCGTCCTATGAGGAAGTAAGTGAGAAATTGGATCATGGAAGTAGTTACTCGAGATTTTGCTTTGGTATTAACAAAAAATATAAATGTAGAACTACGTAAAAAATAAATGGTCTACTAATACACCTAGACCAGGGGTCTCCAAACTTCGGCCCACATGCAGCCTGCTACAAGATTTTATCTGGCCAGCACAGTCTCTGCTCTGATGTTAGGTGAGATGTGGACTCTGATGGGGACTTTGATATAAGGAGGGACTCTGAGGTAAGGGGGACTCTGATATAAAGGGGGCTTTGATGGGGACCTTGATGTAAGAGGGGTTTTGATGGGGACCCTGGTGGGAACTCTGAGGTAAGTAAGATTTTGATGAAGAAACTGATATCAGGGTACCCTTATGTGAAGGGGACTCTGATGGGTATACTGATGTAAGGGGGACCCTGATGTAAATGGAACTCTGATGGGGATTCTGATGTAAGGAGACTTTGATGTAGAAACCAATATATAGGTGACACTGATGGGGACTCTGATGTAAGGGGGGCCCTGATGTAAAGGGGACTCTGATGTAAGGGAGACTTTGATGGACAAACCGATGGAAAGGTGACACTGATGGGGGCTTTAATGTAAGGGGGACTCTGACTCTGATGGGGGCCCTGATTTTGATGTGAAAGGTACATGCTGAATGTATTTTTGTTCAACCTTTTTTTAATAGCTTTAATTACTTACAGAAGTTCTGAATCATATCATACTGATTACAAAAAACAAACAAAAAAGTAAAACACGTTCATTAATTTAAATGTACAGTAATCATTAATTTATAAAACTTTTGTTTTTCAGACCGTGAATGTGTGTAAAATATTCAATGTGGTCCTCATACTGAAAAGTTTGGAGACCCCCTGACCTAACAAAAATGACACAAAATAAGGAATACATAATACTAAATAAAAACATTGTGAAAAGCAAATTCATTATTCAATAGTAAATATCTACAGTAATTATTATGTAATGTTTAGAGGATAATATCTATAACTTGTAAAAAAGATTGATAAAATAAGATAATAATATTTTTGCTATGTTATAAAAAGGAAAGTCAGCATGACAACCAGGCAACTAGTATTTTGAACAAAGGTCAGCTATGACGGCCTACACATTGCTTTCAAGATAGATTTCCTTTAAAGTGAATTCTTAGAAAACACGTCTTTTAAAGTATTGTATTCATGTCTAGTGCATGTGTCATTGGTCACCTCCCTAGCACAGTGCCCTGCCTTCACAGTACAATGAGGCAGACAGAAGTGTTGATGTCATCATGTTATCATGGCCTTCTGGATCATTAACTACTTGCTCTCCAGGGCAATTGTTTAATTTTTCACACACATGTATAAAACAGACATTTTTTTGGTAGAACATTCTTAGAACCCTCAAATATTATATATGTAGCACTTACCCCTTGAAGGGCGACTGAATATATGCCTAGGTCTGGCTTGCTAGTGCAGAGGCTGCCAGTCACATGGACATTCTCATACACACAGACAATAATGGCTTGAGCTAGGCGTAACACAGGGTAATGTTAATAATGGCAGAACTCTTTTCCTTCCACAAGATGGCAGTGACAGCTGGGACTTGTTTAGCTAGTGACTGACTTTATGCAGGAGCACTCTGGGAGATGTAGTCTAAAGGATTATCCAAGCCACAGCCACAACCTTTACTGGCAAGCAACTCCATGTACTAGTACCATGCAACAGCAAACGACCATCCCCCCTCCCCCGAGCACTATCCCCCCTTCCCCCGCTCGCTCGCTGTCTGCTGGTCATGCTGGCACTTACCCCATCTAGGTGGTGGCTCCGGTGTCCTCTCCTCCTCTTCGGTGTCCTCTCCTCCTCCTCCTCATTTCCTCACACCTCCTCCTAGGCACTAGGTGTCCAATAGGATCACCTGATGTTTTGGCCAATTGGGAAACGGGTCTCACGACCCACTTCCTGATTGGCGGACAGGAGATTTAGTGTGAAAATAGCAAATATTTATTCGCTATCGTCACACAACTGGGTGAGATTGGGGAGCAGTGCTTTGCCCCCGAGCCAATCCTTTTTTGAAGCCTATCAGAGCATCTGGCTCTAATCACGTGCTTTGGAATCCATGGTCCGGCACCCTGTATGTAGATCAGGTGGCGCCAGTGCACCCCTAATGGACGAGCTGCCACTGCCATGTACAAATGAGAGCAGGAGAGGTCACATTAAAAGGAAAGCTTAGGAAAGAGCAAGGCAGTTGGGGAGGCAGGGAGAAGAAGTGCTAGGCTGTGTTGTGGTTGCCGAGAAGTTCCAGTGTTGAGTTCCCTGGACACTGCTGCACCTAAGAGCCAGGAGGCTGGACTGGCTAGAGTATGCTGAATGATTGGCTGTTCTGGTGCTCACCTCGAGACACTTGTTGTGATCCAGGCCCATCCATCCACTGAGGAAGTTGCCATCCTACCTGCTGCTATCATTGATCAACTACAGGAAAGGGGCCCTCCACCATTCATCCAACCAACCATTATCAGAGGATTCGCAAGGAAGGAACTGGTGAGAGGGTCACAAATCCAGTGTTAAGCTGCATCCATCCGCAAACAACTTACAGTCACAGACCCCGCACCTGCTGCTGTGTGAATTGCTCATACTATTCTAGACAGAGCCTAACACAGTCCAGTTGTCTGTTTTGTACCCCAGACTGCTTATGTTGTGCCCATCATTATGTTTAACTACTGCAGTTGTGCCCATCATTACATTCAACTACTGCAACAGTGCTCACCATTTAATTAAACTATTACAATTGTGCACATTTTGGCATTTGCCTGCTGCAGCTGGGCCTGCATCTTCTAAGTATCCATCTTCACCAAAAGAGTCCTGTCATGGATTACAACTGCCTACGGCGACTAGCTAATCACGATGTGCGTTCGTGACTGGGGTTATATGAGAGAATAAGGGGAAAACTTATATTGAGCAGTAAGACTTCTCTGTACTTTCATAGGGCACACTACCTTTGGACACCACTAAAGGGAGACTCCACTCCAATCCAGCTGGCTGACCACACACAGGCAGATACGAATCTTACATACAATCTGGTGCACTCTAAGGGTTGGGGGAATCTCACGTGGTCTAACATACATTCTAAGCATAGACGGACACACACCAGTCGGTCGACCTAACCTCACCTCAGAGGGAAATCACCACAGGTTTCCATCACACGGGATACTTTCATGTCTCTTCAGAATGACGAGTTATATTCAAAAGGGGAATAAGAGAGTATATTGGGGTCAGTGCTTGCGTGTAGCACTAATCGATCAGCGGCATCCGTCAACATTAGGTACTGTCCTGAGAAAACCACTTCTACCTATGAATCTTCTACGTCCGGGTCGACGTCGTCCGTTTACGGTTTTACACGTGTTAACATTATCAAATTAATTTACCAC
>BLSH010028355.1:552335-565701 GCA_018402905.1 Glandirana rugosa | reverse complement strand
ATATTATTATATTAGTATTTAGACACTAAAGTACAAAAACAATCTCTCCAGAGATATGAGTCCTAGCTTAGTACACAGAAGCCACTTATTAATTTTAACATTTAATATCCCAAAAGTGGGCAGTGCATAAAATATATACAAAGAAAAAAGTAGTTACAAAAAATACAAAAAGATAAACAGACAATACATACAATTGGCAATTTGCTATGAAAATAAAAAGGGATAAAAACAGAAATAAAAACTTTACCAAAGTTTATCCTTTCGTAGAAGCATACAGGAACATAGGGGACTCCCCAGTTTAGAACTGGCCTTGTGAGAGCACCCCGTCCATATCTCAGCCTCTCACTGACTCGAATTGGGCCAGAACGGAACTGATCGCTGGGTCATGGATAGGTTTCCAAAACCAGCGGATTGCTCCAATCGCAACAATACCAGTCACTGCCTACCTGCGCCATCTAACGTTTTTTCATGATTTGCTAAGATTCTACACATGCTATGAATACCGATTGATATGTATTTGTAGCCCAACCTGTGTACAATCAAAAGGAATTATTTTCATCTCTCTGCCACTAAAATTTCAGCTTTTATGAGAGATAAAATGTATTATTTTGATCTGTTGATACTAATTAAAGCTTGTATACCCTCTGGGGCCTTCTCAGGGCCCCTGCTAACACCTGTAGCCAACAAGTCTAGAACTTCTGCTTGAAGCCCCAAGAAGGTGACAACTCATGTTTACCCTGCTGGGGGGAATTTTTATTACCACCTAGGTGTCAGGTCCCTGTAGCTAGCTCAGTTCTTTTCAGATGCTAATTAAAGCAGTGTCCCCCAACCCTGTCCTCAAGGCCCACCAACAGGTCATGTTTTCAGGATTTCCTTTAATTTGCACAAGTGATTTGATCAGTTTAACTGCCTTAGTAATGACCACAGCTGATTCATCTGAGGGAAATCTTGAAAACATGACCTGTTGGTGGGCCTTGAGGACTGGGTTGGGGAACACTGAATTAAAGGACATATGTGCATGGCTGACATTGAATAATAATTTTGTTAATACCACAGAACTAAACAACATCTATGATTCTACTACTTCTTTAGATCACATCACATCTCGCAAAACTATCTTACACTTACATTTATGTTACAAGTCCCTTCTTTCATTAAGCTCAACCTCACTGATACATTGCTGCAACACCTAATTCATTGACCAAGTCCACTTACGGTCACCAACATTGTCTGAAACAGACCGAAGAAGCAGTCCCTACCTTGCTCTGTTTGGACTCAGATTCAGACCCTGACACCCACTTAGCTGTTAACTCTGTCTACCACATTTTTCTAGATGTCTTCAGCAAGAAGGTAGCTGAACGACTGCCACTCCACAGATTGTATGATTGCCCCATTGAGCTCTTACCGGGGGCGGAAGTGCCTTTTGGGAGGATCTACCACCTGTCTGAACCAGAGCTAGCCGCCCTCAAGGCCTATCTGGACGACAATCTGGAGAAAGGTTTTATCAGACCCTCCACATCCCCTGCGGGGGCTGGAATCTTCTTTGTGGAGAAAAAGGACCATTCCCTACGGCCTTGCATTGATTAGCGGGAACTCAACCGAATCACGGTTAAAAAACGTTATCCTCTGCCCTTGGTTTCCGGAACAAAGATTAGGTTCCGCCATCATATTCACTAAACTCGATATCCGTGGAGCATACAACCTAGTCCGTATCAGAGAGGGTGATGAATGGAAGACCGCTTTCCACACTCGTTTTGGGCACTATGAGTATTTGGTCATGCCCTTTGGGTTGTGTAACGCCCCCGCAACTTTCCAGCACTTCATGAATGATGTGTTCCAGGACTATTTAGACCTATTTGTAATAATCTACCTGGACAATATCCTGATCTTCTCCTCCTCCCTTGAGGAGCAGCGCAGACATGTTACCCAAGTTTTGAACCGCCTTCGGCAACACCGGCCAAGGCAGAGAAATGCGCCTTTAAGCGGCCCAGCATCCAATTCCTCAGACTAGTTATTTCCGTTACGGGCATCAACATGGATCCCCAAAAGGTCTCCACTATCTTGGACTGGCTGGCACCAACTGACAGAAAAGGGGTCCAATGATTTGTGGGCTTCGCCAATTTCAATAGAAAGTTCATTAAAGGATTTTCTGCCATCATCGCCCCCATCACACAGCTGACGAAACAGAACTCCCGATTTCACTGGTCCACCAAATCCCAAGCAGCTTTCCAGACCTTGAAGAAACTATTTACTTCAGTACCCATCCTGCAGCATCCTAACCCAGCTTTGCCCAATGTCCTAGAGGTGGACACTTCAGAAACTGCTGTGGGGGCATTTCTCTCCCAGAGACAATGCTCCAAAGCCCTGCTCCATCCAATAGCATTTTTCTCCCGCAAGTTGTCCGCACATAAGAAAAATTACGATGTGGGAGATAGGGAACTCCTGGCCATCAAGTTAGCCCTGGAAGAATGGCAGTACTTGCTTGAGGGGGCCAAGCACCCCATTCTTATATATACCGACCATAAAAACCTGGAATACTTGAGGACAGCTAAGAGATTGAAACCCTGGCAGGCCCGCTGGGTGCTCTTCTTTTCAAGGTTCCAGCTCCACCTAACATACAGGCCGGGATCGAAGAATGCAAAACCGGACGCGCTCTCTCTCATGTTCTGCGAACCCGGAGATACCACACCTCCTGACACGATTCTTCCTTCACAAAACTTTCTACTCACCCAGGAAGACTTGCTGTCGCAAATCAGACGAGCTTTGGCAGGCTCACCCTGCCCTTCTGATTCAAGGTTGCAGGCAAAGAATGGACTATGGTGGTATGGCAACAAAGTCTTCGTCCCAGCGGGACAACGCATAATCGCTTTAGGACTCTGCCATGGCCACAAGCTGGCTGGGCATTTTGGGGCTTGTAAGACGGCCGAGTTGCTCTCCCGCTCCTTCTTGTGGCCGCGAGCTGAAGAAGGCTGCAGGAAGTATATCAGTACTTGCTCCGCCTGTGCTCGGAATAAGATGGACAAAGCCAAGGCTTGGGGCCTCCTGAACCCGCTTCCTGTGCCTGAACGTCCTTGGTCCCAGATACCCATGGACTTTATTGTCGAATTACCCCCTTCTCAAGAATACTCTACCATATTTGTGGTCGTGGACCGCATGACGAAGATGGCTCATTTTCTCCCCATGAAGGGCACACCCACAGCTGCTGAAACAGAGGAGATTTTTGTCAAAGAGATAGTCCGGCTTCATGGGGTCCCCATCAATATTGTGTCGGACCGCAGAGTCCAATTCACCTCCAGATTCTGGAAGGCTTTTTGTTCATCACTGGAAATCAAGCTATCTAACTCCTCCGCCTATCATCCCCAGACCAATGGCCAAACTGAGAGAAGAAACCAGACTTTAGAACAATACCTCCAATACTTTTCTTCATTCTCTCAGGACGATTGGGCTTCACTGCTGCCATTGGCCGAGTTTGCATATAATAACACCATACACTCGGCCACCAAGCAGTCCCCATTCTGGGCATATTATGGCTTTCACCCCACGTTCCTACCCAACCTGACCTCGGAAAGTATGGTACCAGTGGCTCAAAAAGCCAAATTTTTCGAAACCAATAACAAGCTTCTTCAGGACACCCTGTCCAGGACTCAGGAGTTAAACAAGGAGGCCTTCGACAAAAGAAGGCAGGGGGAGTTGGAATTGCAGCCGGGCAACTGGGTCTGGAAGCACCCGGAATCTGAGACTGGCATGCCCTTCAAAGAAGTTGGGGCCCAGGTTTATTGGGCCCTTCCCCATGAAGAGGAGGATTAATAGGGTGGCATACGAGCTCGACCTCCCTCCATCTTTACGCATCCATCCACCCAGTCTCCCACACATCTTTGCTGAAACTGGTGCCCCCAGATCCCTTTCCGGAGCAAAAAACGGATCCACCTGAACCAATCTTAGTAAATGGAGAGGAGGAGTTCAAGGTGGAATCCATCATGGATTGCCGGAGGAGGCACGGTTCCACCCAGTATCTGGTTAAGTGTAAGGGGTACGGCCCAGAGGAAAGTTCCTGGGAACCGGAAACAAATATCCACGCTGAAGAATTAATCCGAGCCTTTAAAAGGAACCGCCTGGAAAGAAGTACCTGCCTGGGCATCCGGAGGCTGCCCCTTGGGGGGGGGGGGCAATGTCAGATAACCTCTGTTGCTAATCCTTCCAGAATGCCTATTCAGCGAACCTCTGTTGCTAATCTTTCCAGAATGCCCATTCCTTTGCACAGGTGTGCACAGGAGCATGCGCGTACGCTGCGGATGCGCGACGCTATGGTGGCAAACAATCCATGTAAACCGGACAGCGTGTCCGTGATCTAAGCGCCAGTTTCCTGATTACACCTGTTCCTGTGATCCGGCTCATCCTGACCTTGCTTGATCCCTGCCTGAACCGACCCCCAGCTTGCCCAATACTACTCTTCTGCCTGATCCCAATGTACATTTGCAGTCTGCCTGTTGACGACCCTGCCTGTACCTGATGACTCTTCTGCCTGCACCTTCTGTGCAGGCATTGTCAGCTAGTTGCCAACCCAGCATGCATCACTACTCTACTACCTGCATGAGCCACGACCGGACCTCTCACACCACCAACAGTGAACCAGTCCAACCCTCGTGCCCCCCTATGCTCCTGAAGTCCCTGTCTGTTCTACCAGGGGTTCCTGAACCAGGGCCTTATGATTGGTTACTTCCTGCATAAGACAGACTCCACCATCAGGTGCGTGACACAGACGCACCATCGCCAGCTTCCTATTGACCAAGTGACTGTCGGGGGTCACTCTCATCATCACCGTTACAGACCAGGCAGGATCTCAGCATCGCCAAGTGCATGGCCAGGCACCCTTCACTGGTTGCAGACTCTTCAAGAGTCTGTTCAGTAACATCCTATCACCTTGAGCCTTGGAAACATCAGGATTGGTGAACGGGCAGAAGCCTACCTTAAGTACATCCTACAAAAGGCACTGCATGCAAACACCTTTACCCCATCTCTTTACACAGAAACCTCTAACAGGAAACACCTTGCATATGCTATCTACTATTGCTGGTCGCCATTGCACAGCAATCCCTCTGGGCCCTTGTTGAACTAGATGAAGGTTCTGAACACCTACACAACAAGAACTTCTCTACTCTTCTTCCTCACCATATGAAGGACTCAATTCATAAAATCTGTGCTCTTTAAGGGGCACTGTTACTCTGAATTTGATTATTGCATTGTTCATATATTGTGTTCTTATAAATTGTCCAGTTTGCTTTCTGGTCCCGTGGCATTAGGATTTTAAAGGAGTGGTTTGACATAGAAAGGCCATTCTCTTCCCTTTTTTACCTGGGGCCATAGGTTCTTTCAAGGACTTTTTACCATTTGATTTATTGTGATATTTCTTTGCATTGCATATCTTTGTATATTTGCTAAAACTAAAGTTTGAGACGGAAATATATCTGCATTAACATTCCTTGCTCTTTGCATACTTAAGAATCCTTAGTAAAATACTTATTTACCTTGCTACACTCTGGTGTCTGTGTAATTGCATTCTTTCTTTGAATTATGTCTGAACCCAGGGTGTCAGAGGTATCAGGAGGCTTGCAAGATCAGGGCAACCTTTGGGGACAGCCATCTACCAGCGGCTCTTGTGGGGGTGGCACTACAGGAGAGCTACTGTTTGTGCCCCGGGGCCACAGTGTATTCTGGAGTTTGAATTCTCTACAGGCAGACCTGCAAGGTCAATTATACAGTCATTATTGTGTTAATTCTGATTGATGTTTATGTCTCCCTCCTTAGAGGTGCAGGAGCACACTGAACTCCCAGCACTATGGCAGCAAAGGTGTGACCAATATATCAACAATACAAACAAATGGCCACTGCCCCCACCTATTACTGACCTTGGCAGCAAGGAGCGCTGGAAGGGCGACGTATGTCAAATAAAACCAAAGAAATATCCCAGCTCAACTAACTGACCAGCCTGTGACCAACCAAAATGACCTGTCTAACAGGGGTTTAGTATGGCTCCCTCTGGCTCAACTGCCCTCTATATATCCATCAGAAAGCATGTGCTTCCATTGTGGAGACTCTTAAAAGTCAGAGTTAGGGACTACGGTAACATGTATTTGCAAATGTGTGCAGACTAAACCTCTGTTTTTAATGCATACTGTTAGACAGGTCAATTCGGTTGGTTGCAGGCTGGTCGGTAAGTTGAGCTTGGAAATTTCTTTGGTTTTGTTTGGCATACGGTGCCCTTTCAGTGCTCCTTGCTGCAAAGGTCAGTTACAGGTGGGGCAGTGGCCATTTGTTTGTACTGTTGATATATTGGTCAGGCAAGGCACTGACAATTTTGCTGCCATAGTGCTATGTGCTGGGTGCTCAGTGTGCTCCTGTACCCTTAAGGAGGGGTGGGCTCCCCTCGGCTCACCTGCCCTCTATCTATCCATTAAAATGTATGTGCTCCTATTGTGGAGACTCTTAAAAGTCAGAGTTAGGGACTGCAGGTAACAGGGTGCCTTGACTGGGCCTCTAGCTTACGCATGTATTTGCAAATTTGTGCAGACTAAACCCCTGTTTTTAATGCATATTGTTAGAGAAGATAATTCGGATGGTCGCAGCCTGGTCGGTAAGTTGAGCTTGGAAATCTCTGGTTTTATTTGACAAGATGTAACAAGCCTGTAGCAGGGGCATATCACAAAATCAGTAGGCCCATGTGCAAGATCAAAAGTTGGTAATAGGAATCAACAAAAAAAAAAATGTGGCGCATGAAGCGAAACATGGGCGTAGTTTAAATTGCATGAAATATTGGGCGTGGCTTCAATCGGGATGAGGTTAAATAGAGCCTGAGATGACTTACATAGTGCAGAATGCAGTAATGTTAAATAGGGAATGCACAGTGCAGAGTGCATGGCGGTGGGTAGTATGTGCAGGAGAGGGGTGTGGAATGTATAGTGGCAGCTAGTATGTGCAGGAGAGGAGTGTGGAGTGTACGGCTGTGGGTAGTATTTGCAGGAGAGGAGTGCGGAGTGTATGGCGGTGGGTAGCATGTGCAGTAGAGGAGTATGAAGTGTATGGAGGTGGGTAGTATGTGCAGGAGAGGAGTGTGGAGTGTATGGTGGAGGGTATTATGTGCAGGTAGAGGAGTGCGGAGTGTACGGCGGTGGGTAGTATGTACAGGTAGAGGAGTGCAGAGTGTACAGCGGTGGGTAGTATGTACTGGTAGAGGAGTGCGGAGTGTACAGGGGTGGGTAGTATGTACAGGTAGAGGAGTGTGGAGTGTACGACGGTGGATAGTAGGTGCAGGAGAGGAGTGCAGAGTGTACAGTGTTGGGTAGTATGTACAGGTAGAGGAGTATGGCGTGTGCGGCGGTGGGTAGTATGTGCAGGGGTATGTGCAGGACGGTGTCAGTAGGGCAGTGGATAGTGTTAATAGTTCTCTATTTTTGTTGGGTTTTTTTACATTGTTTTTTTTTTTACAATTAATTTTTTCCCTTTCCATTTTTATCAAAATGCTTTTTGGGGGCCAGTGGATGGTGTCAGTAGGGCAGTGGGCAGTGTCAATAGTTTTTTATTTATTACATTTTTTACAATTTTATTTTTTTCACAATGCTTTTTTTGGGAAGAGAGGGTTGAAGCAGTGCATCCATGCGCGTCGGTAGGGCAGTGGACAGTGTCAGTAGTTTTTTATTTTTGTTAATTTTTTTTTTTTACGCTTTTAATATTTTTTTGTCCACAATGTTTCTTTTTTTTTGGGGGGGGGGGGGGTATTGGCTGGTGTCAGTAGTTTTTTTATTATTATTGGTATTATTATTACTATTTTTTACAATTTTATTTTTTCATATTCATTTCAATTTTTGGGGGGCTTTAATGAGATATCAGGGCTCTAAACAGACATCTGACATCTCCCCTTTGAAACAGAGAATGGGACTGAGAACACATTTTCCCCCAGTCCCCAGGAACAGTTAATGAGACTGGTCGCGTTTGCAAATGTTTCTTCAATTCATCAGGAGTAGAGCGTAGGATGGAACCTGGGTGCCTTCTTGACCCGTGTTGGGTTTCTGTAGGGAAAACAAATGAAATTTAAACCTGGATAAGACATTGACTGCCACGTTACTCACTCCTGGAAGGAAAGTACACATGGTGCTAAATTTATGCTGTAAAGATACCCAAACTAAACTATGAACAAATGACATGATAACAAGAGATTTGGACCTGTCTTGGACCTGTTAATAATCTCAGCTGTAGCCGCATTGTTGCTGTGAAAGATCACTGTCTGATCAGACCAACCAGGTCCCTATACTACAGCGGCAGCTACTATCTGATAGATTTCAAAAAGTGACGATAATTGGGAAAAAGCAGGTATGATAAAACCTCTGTAGGTCGGGGACCTGCAAACCAATGGTGGCCAAAGATAACTGCATAGCCGTGGGAGGCTGCCGTGTCAGTGACAACCTGGAGAGAGTCAGTCGAAGCCTGTGGGATGAACATTGATTTGCAGAGCCTGTCCCACATGAGTAAATCAGCCTTGGCCCAGCTGTCTAAGGTGATGACATCATTCTCATCATAGCCTAGTGGCAGAAGGGACAATAACCTGGTAATATAAGACTTGCCCTGCGGAATAATCGTCTTCGCAAAATTTAACATGCCGAGAGACTGTAAAGGCCCGTACACATGGTACAATTATTGGCCAACAACGGTCGTACAACAGCCTGTCGTCCGATAATCCGACCGTTAGTGCGCTTCATTCGACAGCCAATTTTCAATTATCGTCCAACAGAAGTTGTATGTGAAGACTAGAAAACTTTTGTCTGCCAACAAGGCGTTGGCCAATTTTTGGCTCGTTTGTGCAGTTGGCCAAACAAAAGTTGGAAGTGCAAACATGCATCCAGGAAGTGTTCGGTCGTGTAAACCTTCATGCGTAATTAACAATTCACATTCACCTGAACTTCCTCTTTATATGCTCCTAACATGTCACTACGTTCGCATTTGTCGGACGATAACTTGACTCACGTCAGTACGCTAGACAAAATCACAGACAGACAATTTAAAGAAAAGTTGGACTTGCGGTTGTACAACTATCGCATCGTGTGTACGAGGCTTAAGTCTTTTTTAGAGCATACTGGTGACATGACAACTTTATGCATTGATTCCCTGATCCACTACAATTTCTCCATAGGCAAACTGGCCTGCATGACAACTGTGTCTAGAGTGATCCCCAAAAAAAGTCATAACCTTCATAGGACCTTCAACCTTATGGGCTACAACAGAAACGTTGAAATCCATAAAACTGATAATAGTGTTTGGTTGGGGCCTTAGCTGGTAAATCTAGAAGTAAACAATTGTCTAAATAATAATTAACTTTCTGGCAATGGAATAAGTCAGTCAGAATCCAACTTAGAGATTGTGCAAACATGTCAAATAACCAAGGGCTGATCTTTGACCCAAAGGTTGGCCTAGTGGCAAAATTATACAAGTCTCTCCATTTAATACCATGCCACTGCCACATGGAACGTTTACTGGGTAAAAATGTAAATGCGTCGGATATACAGTATCTCACAAAAGTAAGTACTCCCCTTACATTTTTGTAAATATTTTATTATATTTTTTCATGTGACACCACTGAAGAAATGACACTTTGCTACAATGTAAAGTAGTGAGTGTACAGCTTGTATAACAGTGTAAATTTGCTGTCCCCTCAAAATAACTCAACCCACAGCCATTAATGTCTAAACCACTGGCAACAAAAGTGAGTACATCCATAAGTGAAAATGACCAAATTGGGCCCAATTAGCCATTTTCCCTCCCTGGTTTCATGTGACTCGTTGGTGTTACAAGATCTCAGGTGTGAATGGGGAGCAGGTGTGTTAAATTTGATGTTATCGCTCTCACTCTTTCATACTGGCCACTGGAAGTTCAACATGGCACCTCATGACAAATAACTCTCTGAGGATCTGAAAAAAAGAATTGTTGCTCTACATAAAGATGTCCTAGACTATAAGAAGATTGCCAAGACCCTGAAACTGAGCTGCAGCATGGTGGCCAAGACCATACAGCGGTTTAACAGGACAGGTTCCACTCAGAACAGGCCTCGCCATGGTCGACCAGAGGAGTTGAGAGCACATGCTCAGTGCCATATGCAGAAGTTGTCTTTGGGAAATAGACGTATGATTGCTTCCAGCATTGCTGCAGAGGTTGAAGGGGTGGGTGGGGTCATCCTGTCAGTGCTCAGACCATACGCTGCACACTGCATCAAACTGGTCTGCATGTCTGTCATCCCAGAAAGAAGCCTCTTCTAAAGATGATGCATAATAAAGCCCGCAAACAGTTTGCTTAAGACAAGCAGACTAAGGACAAGGATTACCGGAACCATGTCCTGTGGTCTGATGAGACCAAGATAAACATATTTGGTTCAGATGGTGTCAAGCGTGTGTGGCGGCAAGCAGGTGAGGAGTACAAAGACAAGTGTGTCTTGCCTACAGTCAAGCATGGTGGGGGGAGTGTCATGGTCTGGGGCTGCATAAGTGCTTCCAGCACTGGGGAGCTACAGTTCATTGAGGGAACCATGAATGCCAACATGTACTGTGTCATACTGAAGCAGAGCATGATCGCCTCCCTTTGGAGACTGGGCCGCAGGGCAGTATACCAATATGATAATGACCCCAAACACACCTCCAAGATGACCACTGCCTTGCTAAAGAAGCTGAGGGTAAAGGTGATGGACTGGCCAAGCATGTCTCCAGACCTAAACCCTATTGAGCATCTGTGGGGCATCCTCAAATGGAAGGTGGAGGAGCACAAGGTCTCTAACATCCACCAGCTCCGTGATGTCGTTATGGAGGAGTGGAAGAGGACTCCAGTGGATACCTGTGATGCTCTGGTGAATTCCATGCCCAAGAGGGTTAAGGCAGTGCTGGAAAATAATGGGGTCCACACAAAATATTGACACTTTGGGCTCAATTTGGACATTTTCACTTAGGGGTGTAATCACTTTGTTGCCAGCAGTTTAGACATTAATGGCTGTGTGTTGAGTTATATTGAGGGGACAGTAAATTTACACTGTTATACAAGCTGTACACTCACTACTTTACATTGTAGCAAAGTGTAATTTCTTCAGTGTTGTCACATGAAAAGATATAATAAAATATTTACAAAAATGTGAGTGTGTATTCACTTTTGTGAGATACTGTATCTGCTTTTGACAACTGTGTGTTCTTACCTGATTGAATGTTGTACTGTATGGCCTGATCAACAGAAGTGTATTTTAGGGTGAGTGAGTTTAAAATTAGTACATAGGATGAATGAGGTACTGACAAATCATAGATTAATCAGAATTTATTAGAAAATATACCACATACCAGGCCAATAGGGCTAACCCTGCATAGCCTGAATGGGGGAGACTGGAATGGACCAATAACAAAACCTTTATCCAATTCCATTTTAATCAAATCATCAATCTTCACCAGGTTAGACAGGGCCGATCTTAAATTAGGGCACTCAAAAGAGAATTGTGGTAACTCTACTAGCCTTCGTTAAACCCATCCACCAGAAAATCTGCGAGGGAAGGGTGTGCCGCCAGCAAGCATGTCAAATAGTTGATATTGACCTGGCTTTGTCATTGTGGGTTAGATGGTTTCAGCGAATCAGTCTGTATTGTGCATAATTACATGCCCTAAAGTTATAATTGTTGCAGGTTTGGCTCCTACCTAGATATAGAATTGGCCTGCTGAGTTTATCCACCTGTACCATAGCAGCAGGTACAGCTGAACTGCTGGCAGTCGGTTCGAAGGACGAGGTAGGCTCATTAGAAACTTCTTTAGGGCACCAACTAGCAGTGTGAGCTGTGGACTGACAAAGCGATCAGACTGGAGACTTAAAGGGTATGTAAAGCCGCGTGGTTTTTCACCTTAATGCATTCTATGCAATAAGGTGAAAAACCTTTTGTGCTTCAGCTGCCCCCCAGAGCCCCCCTTTTTCTTACCTGAACCCGATCATTCCAGCGATGAGCATGAGCCCAACGGCACCAGCTGCTATCTCAGGTCCTCATAGAATAGATTGATAGCAGCGCTGCTGTCAATCAAATCCATTGACATGGGAGACGGGGTTAAGTCCTGTTGTCTGTGTCAATGGACGCAGCAGTTGGACTCATGAGCGCGCCCGCACAGGTGCCCCCATGGAAAGAGTCTCTCTCTGGGGGCACCCAATGAAGAGGAGTCGTCAGGGCACTGCCGGGGGCCCAGAAAAGGAGGATCTGGGCTGCTCTATGCAAAACCTTGCACAGAGCAGGTAAATATGACATGTTTGTTATTTAAAAAAGTCTGAAACTGGAACTGTAAAAGTGGCACGGCCGCTTTAGCTGCAAAGGCTTTGTGATAATCATAAAATGCCGTGCTATTGGACTTATGAGCAAGATACACGACTATATGCAAATAGGTATTCAGTTCCTCTTTCCTATTAGGACTGACCAAGCAAATTACATCTCTGTATGTACCAAAAGCCAAGACAAACTCAGCCACAGTGAGTTTACGGTTTAACCAGGGATACCTGGCTTTGAGGATGACTGAGACCTCACCGCAGGCATAAGACTTATTTTCAGTGAAATGATTCACTGCGATCAGGAGAGAGGCTAGATTAACTTTCCCCTCAAGAAATTCATTGCAATTACATGCTCTGTAAACCCTTTAAAAGGGATCAGAATGCCGGTGAGATACCCACCCTGATGAAACCTACAGCTAAGTAGGTGAAAAGCTTCGGTGTACGTGCCTGTGGACCCCTCTTCTACTAACGCCAGCAAGGGCCCTTCTTCCATCTGGAGCCCTCACACATCAGCTGTGAACCGGAAGTGGATGGCATAAACCAGAAGTGCACAACCAGCATGTCTCCATCTGAATTCATGTGGATATCCTGGCCCTAGGAGACCTCCTTTTGCCATACTTGGAGAAAAATCATATCCATATTCATTCTTTGTTTCCTGGATGCACCAGCGATGCCCTATCTGGTATCCCCACCTGCTGATCTGGTGATCACACACACAAGGGAACTGTAAGTTACATTATTTACTGTGTTGACTCCGGATATTGCAGCATTGGAGGAGCCTGCGTCCCTGGCTGCCACATTTGATCATTGATCAATGTCAGATCTTGGGCTGAGTACATAGACTGCAGGTACTCAGATCCCCATTTACACCCAGACCTGCTGAACTGTGGTCTGGTCACCATCAGGCTCTGACCTGTCAGTGACTAAGGGATTCAGGCAGACAGGGAGACTGCTGTGAAGTCTACCTCTGTACGACCAACACGTGAAGACCAAATACGGTAGGTGAAGGCCAAGTGTCGACTACACACTCCCGAGGTCTACCTTCTTC
>BLSH010028355.1:523227-538464 GCA_018402905.1 Glandirana rugosa | reverse complement strand
ATTTCAGCAGACATGTCGGAACATTTTGACACTTTTTTGGGACCATTGGCATTTATACAGCGATCAGTGCTATAAAAATGCACTGATTACTGTGTAAATGCCATTGGCAGTGAAGGGGTTAACCTGCAGGGGGTGCTCTAAGGGTTAACTATGTTCCCTGGGCGTGTTCTAACTGTGGGGGGACTGCACTAGCTGGGGAAGGGAAGTGGTCACAGCCTTCACGTACAGGAAGGCTGTGATCACAGCCCTTCCCCCTCACACAGAGCGGAGGTCCGTGTTTACTTACACGGACCTCCGCTCCTTCACTCCCGGGGGGGGGGCATTGCGGGTGGCCGGCGGCAATCGAAGCCACCGCACCCGCTCCCTGGCCCTCCCCGGACACAGTGAGCGCACGGGCGCGCCTCCGGCGGCGCGTGCTCACTGTGCGCGATCTGGCGGCCGCCGTCGCATGACGGCGTTTCGCCTTACAGAGCCACTTTGCCGCCATCAGATGCCGATCAGCGGTCGGCAAGTGGTTAAAATACACACACACACACACACTCCTTTACCCACAGTTGATCCAGAGGAAGGCAAAAACCCCAGCAAAGCATGGATCCAATTTGCTATAGCGGTGGAAAAATTCCTTCCTGATCCCCCGAGAGGGAATCGGGTTTTCCCTGAATCAACTTTACCTGTAATTGTTAGTAGCCAGTTATATTATTTACATTAAGGAAAGAATCCAGGCCTGTTTTAAAGCTACTCTACTGTGCTGGCCAAAACCACCTCTGGAGGGAGTCTATTCCACATTTTCACAGCTCTAACTGTGAAGAAACCTTTCCGTATTTAGAGAGAAAATCTTTTTTCCTCTAGACGTAAAGAGTGCCCCCTTGTCCTCTTTGATGACCTTAAAGCGAATAACTCAACACCAAGTTCGCTATATGGACCACCTATGTATTTGTACATGTTGATCATATTGTTAATCATATCCCCCCTTTTAGGTTAAACTGCTTTTTGTGCTACAAGATATCCCTTTGAAAAAAAGTGAGCTTTTGTTTTAGAGGTAAAATTTGGGGGTTTTCATTTCTTTTTGGAGTTTTTTTTTTTTTTAATTTTATATTGATAGAAGCTTTTATTTTAGGTTAAACTGCTTTTTGTTTTGCAAGTCTTCTATTAAAAGAAAAACAGTGGTTTTGTTTTAGTGATGGTATTTAAAGAGTTTTCATTTCTTATTAGATTATATATTTTTCATTTTATATTGCTGGGGATTTTATTTTAGATTAAACAGTTTTTTTTTTTTTTTTGTTTTGATCTGTGCTGCAAGGCTTACCCATAATGGAAAATTGGCTATTGTTGTAGGGGTGGTATTTTGGGGTTTACACTGCTTTTTCATGTTGATTGGATTTTTTCTTTTTAAGCGTGGTGTGATTAAATAGGAGCAATTACTTCCATAGCTTGTTGGTTGTTATATAGCTACATAATTTGCTGTTATATACAGTAGTTTGTCGTTGGTCGTTATATAGATATATAGTAGTTACATAGTCACATAGTTGCTGGTTGTTACATAGCTACATAGTTAGTTGTTGGTTGTTATATAGTTAGTTGTTAGTGATCATTTTCTCTTGGAGCTCCCTTTTGTCCTCAACATTCTCCTGCATTGTTTAAAAGAAAAAACTATGTGCAGGAACAGTGTGCACCTAAACCGTCTTACATGATATCACTTACATTTACTGCACCTCCCTATCCCTATAGTAAAAATAAAATTTAGGCATAACTATTTTGGCCTACTAACTCTGATTAAAATGGTTATGCCGCTGGCCAATTTTACACTGTTGTATCTTCCGAAGTACCTTCATTTGTGTAGTAAAACACCAGCCTGTGGGTTTTTTTTTTTTTTTTTTTTGTCTCTTGCCTTGTAATTTAAAACTGTACTGTCTGCACTCTTTTCCTCAAGTACATTTCAGCCAATTCTTTCTCATTAAAAATGTTGTGTTGCTGCTGGTCAGTTTTACACTGCTGTATTATCTGTGGTCTGTAATATTTTATAGAAATTGGCCAGTGGCAGGACAGTTTTGCATAAGCTAGAGAAGGGGCAGCCACAGCGAACAATAAAAAGTCCCCTATGTGATATAATATTGTTAAGACATGTTCCCTGGTCCCCCTCCCCTCCACCTGGTGATGCCTGACATGCAGATGGGACAGTGGAGCCTGGGAAGTATGGTGGAAGGGTCATTACGTGGAGGTGGCTTACTTAGGGTTGCCACCTCATCCCATTAAAACTGAGCACAAATGAATTACACAGGTTTTGAGGCTAATTTAATGCAGATAAGGCACCAAGTGAGTTTAGTTACCACCTTACTCAGCCACAAAACCGGTGTAATTAATGTGTTTGGGTTCAAAGGGATGAGGTGGCAACCCTAGGTATATGCCAGGCATCATGGAAAGCCATCAGGGAGATATACAGCCACCCAAAATAGTAAAAATAAAAACACTTCCAAGTGCACACTCACATTAAAAATACAAATGCCAGCATTCAATATGGTTACTCTACTCTACCACATGGATCCAAGATGGCCACCGCTGACCTAGTAAGTGATCAGGAAGTTGGGTCAGCGGTGGCCATCTTGGATTCATGTGGTAGAGTAACCATATTGAATGCTGGCATTTGCATTTTTAATGTGAGTGTGCACGTTTTTACTCTTGCAATAAAAATGACTACACTATGGTTTTCTATTCTATTGTTTATTCTTGATGGGCAAAATGTATTTGGAAGATTAAAGGTTGGGTGAGTGTACAATTTAGGTGTGAGCACCAACAGAGCATGGAATTTGTGCTTTGGGAGGAGGTGTTTTGTAGTCCACTGCACATGGTTTGCTGGCGCAGGGCTGGGACAAGGCATGGGTAGAAGGGGCACCTGCCTAGGGTGGGGCTTCTCTGTGTAGCGGTAGGGGGCGCACTTGGAGCTCCTGCAGCTTCCTTCTGCTTTTTCAGCAGTAGCCAAAGACAAATGCAGGAAAGTTAAGTGTTCAGTCTCCTCACATAAAAAGAGAACACTCACTTCACACTGGAGCTCAGCCTTTACTGTAACTCCATCCCCGTTGCTGTAGGCTGCCCGATTGCTATTATCTTCTGTTATCAGTACAGTGCTTGTGGAATGTGTCTCCAGTTGCCAGACTGGTGGGACCTGTCCGTATAGACTGTATATTGACTTACACTGTCATCCCTGTAGGGCATAAGGGTGTGTAGTGAATCTTCTATTAACCTTTTAAGAATTAACACCTTACTTCCCTGCATTTGTTTGCCTGGCCACATTTGTGGAAGTGACAGTAGCTCCTCTGAAAAGATCCATGCTTGGATCACTTTTCAGAGCTGTTTGAGAGGTGGCAAGGATGCAATATGTTGCCTCTTCACCACCTGATTTAACTCAATAATTGCCATACAGCAGTCCCATTGAACCACATTTTTCTGTTTGTCCACAACACCACCCACTGAAAGCAACATGCTGTTTAACTGGTTTGTGATGTAGCCGAATGATGGCTACAGAGCGGTCGTCCAGTTCTGGGAGGCTGTCCACATGGTTTAGGAGTGTGTCTATGGGGATGTTTGACCATTCTTCCAGAAGAGCATTTGTGAGGTCAGCCACTGATGTGGACAAGAAGGTAATACAGTGTATTGGCCCTGCCCTCTTATCCATCCAACAATGAGCAGGGGATGGTGGGGAGATAGGCAAGGGGCGCAGTTTCCCATTTTCCACTTGGGCACTGGATGACCTTGTTCCGGCACTGTGCTGGGGTATATATTGAGATTTGTATGAAGAAATATTGGAGACATTTATTTGTGGTTATATTATTTATTCTAGTATAAAGGACATGTTGGATGGACTTTGATTTCACTTTATGGTTATTCATCACACGCATTTTTACATGTTTTACATTGATTATAAGAGCACTGTATTTATACACATAAGGAAAGCACAGCACTTTATTGTATTATTTTCAATGTTGCCCTCGAAGCCACATGAGAAGACCCTCTCCTGGGTTTTTTTTTTTTTTTTGCATTCGTACATGTCCCCCATGGCAATTCCCAGCTTTTTTGCTAGTAGTTTGTCTATTAGCCCTAAAAATAGCCAGAATTCAAAAAGATTTGTCGCCTATTCAGTAAATGTCTATGCGATTTATAAATTTGCGTTTGCTGAAGTTCAAACATGATTCACTGAACCCATGACAAATGAAACCTGGTCAGATTTCATTCATCATCATTCACGGCTTCCGTAAGATACAACATATTCTGTTCCTATCAACCTCATTTGTTGCATTGATGTTTGTAACCAAAACTATGTATTATGAGATCGTAGCTATATTAGCACATTTCTAAAGAAACAGCTTTGACAGTCAATAATATCAAAGAAGAATTCCAGGCATGGTATGTTCTTACAAAGTTACATTGATCCATCTTGGGCCAATGTAACTATGTATATACCATACCTGGCTGATGTTCCTGGAAGCTGGAATTCATAGAAGTAGACACCGCTACTCCAATGATCTCCACTTGCTTCTGGGTTCTGTGCCAAGCAGCTGCTCTTCTGCATTCTGAAGACAAGAGGTCCGCTACTGGGCATAGGTGCCATTCAGAGACTGCTTTGCATTTGGTGAATGAATGCAAAGTATTATCTGATTGGATGAGGTGGAGAGGCAGGACTGTGACAATTATCCAATCCGAGAATATTTTACATTCATTCAGAAAATGCAAATCATTCTCTGAATGGCCTCCATGAAGAGGGATTAACCTGCGTTGAGAATACAGCAGGGCAGCCATTTGGCATGTGGCTACTGTGTGGTGGTGTCTACTTCTGTGATTTCCAGTTTCTAGGAGCGTCGGCAAGCTACGGCATAAACATAGTTATATTGGGCAAAGCTGGACCGATGTAACTATGTGAAAAATATCAATTACTGGAATTATTCTTTAACCACCTCCCCCCTGCCATATAGACAAACGATGGTGGTCGGGGTGCTCTCTTGTTCAGGGGCAACGTCATATGACGTTGTCCCACTCTTGCCGCTTTTGTGTGGCGATCGGCGGTGCACTGTGTCCCCAGGACATGGAGCATTCCCGATCTTGGTAAAGAGCCAATGACGCTGCTCTTTACCCATGTGATCAGCTGTGTCCGATTACAGCTGATCACATGTATACAAGGAAATGCCAGTTATCAGCTTTCCTCTCTTCACCAGGTTCTGTGCGTTTAGCACTCTGAAGGGATTAAGGCCAACTAAGTCTATTTACCCAGGAAAGTGAAGGAATTTACTTTAGAACGTGAATTGACCCGAGTGGGGGTCGCCAATTAAGGTGAGCGTCCAATTCACCTGGTGGAGGGAGCACGCTGCACCGTTTTGAATTTGATTTTATCACACATTTTTAGGAAGACTTCTGAAAAGAAGAGTCACAGCGATTAAAATCCTGTTTGGCACAGATCTAAGGGGACTGTTGGCTCTTAGACACATTGGACTATTCACTACCTCACATAAAAATTAATTGGAACTATTTATTACTATTCAGTGCCCATCAGTGATTCCAATCAGTGCTGCCTTTCAGTGCCTGCTCATCAGTGTTGCCCATCAGTGCCCCCAATCAGTGCTGCCTATCCGTGTCGCCAGAGACCATCAGTGCCACCTATCCATGCCGATCAGTGATGTCAATCAGTGCTGCCTTTCAGTGTCCATCAGTGCCTGCTCATCAGTGTTGCCCATCAGTGCTGCCTATCAGTGTCCATCAGTGATGCCAATCTGTGCTGCCTATCAGTGCTGCCTATCTGTGCCACCTGTCAGTGCCCATCAGTGCCACCAACTGCAAAATTTGAATGTAAATTCCATTTCTCATTGTCCCCATCGCCAAAACACAGCTCCGTTCTTGAGAAATCCTGCCCTGGGATAAAGACACTTTTTGGAGTGTTGCTCTGGTTCCCTGCATGGACCTTAACATCACTTCAGAATATAGTAGTTTATGAGCGCAACCACTGAGCGCTGTGGGGGACCAAGGAGATAACACTTAGTGCATACAAACACAATATAATACCCAATTTTCTAATAAAATATAAACAATGATGTTGGGTTGAGTAAATAGATGCCAAACATGGCACGTTATAATTGAGCATACCTATAAAATGGCTAGGTAACAAGTACTCTTTATGGAGACATCAAGAGTCCCTGTTGTTTTAATCTGTATATCGGTCGGCAAGTGGTTAAAGCAATGTCACCAGAGCAGGTTACACAAGGTGCAATATAAATGACATTAATGTCTGCAGAACACTTTTCAGATGTCTTAATTGGTCATAAATTGGTGTAATTTAGCATGTCTTCTTGTTTATTTTAGCCATGTTGCAGGTACACTTAAGGTGTACTCAAACATCATAAATCTATTTATTGCAGTCATATTCACTTGAATTAAAGTGGTTCTAAATCCAAAACATTTTTTTTTTTATCTTAAAGCATTCCCTTCATTAAGGTAAAAAATGTTTTACAGCTTTTGTCCTCCTCCACCTCCCTAAATACTTACTCGATCCAATGCTCTGCATGGCTGCATCACTTCTCTCCCATTTCTTCCTCTTCACACAGAGACTCAGGCCTCTGGTTGGCTTAGTAGCTGGAAGTGGTTAGTAGAAGGACCCATTGTCTCGGACCCCCAAGTTTAATGAACCTCAGGCTAATAGCTAGATCTATGGAGCCCTTACCTGCAAACACGATCATTTGCAAGGCTCTGCATAAGATTGAGCTCCAGGCATGGGGAAGTTGATATTGATCAGGAGATGGAGAGAACATGGTCTATGACCCACTTTCATGCACAAATATAGAAGCTCTTGGAATCTGAAGTGAGCACCTACAATGGAACAGATGATTCATTTTGTTTTGGGTGTCTTGTATTACCTTAGGGCTCTTGCTGCAAAGTTTGGCCATGAGCGGCAGCTAAGAGGCTCCTACATGCAGACATAACTTTAGTAGCACCAACTACTACAGTGATTGTCAGGTTCGCCAGTGGCCCATCAAATATAAGATATGCATAATTATGATGTGCCAAGCTGGACCAATGTAAGTATACAATACAGCTCATTCCTTGAGTTCAGCTTTAACCATTTGTAACGTAGCAGATTTTTAAGAAACCATTTTTTCTGGAGTTCACATAATAGTTTTTCTGCTTTGAACATAAAAAAATGTAATTTATTCAAAACTATATTTGGCTGACTCACATTCCATAATCACACACTGCTGTTTCATTGGTGTCCACGGTCAGGAAATAATTTGGATAATTGTAGGGCAGTCTACTAAGTACAAAATCATATAAGTCAGCTTTCTATGTAGACCTCATAATGCCTGGGTGTGGGGCTCAAGCTGTACATACGACTCTGCTGTACATTATTACATCCATTAAATCAGTCACTTTGTACGGGTAAATATAGTTTTAAAAATTCAGTGTAAAAGTGCATCACTATACAGACATCCTAATTTAGATCAAACAGTAATCAGTGAGACTAGTCACATCAAAC
This sequence comes from Glandirana rugosa, assembly GCA_018402905.1. NCBI lineage: Eukaryota > Metazoa > Chordata > Amphibia > Anura > Ranidae > Glandirana > Glandirana rugosa. The sequence goes on along the minus strand of BLSH010028355.1, from coordinate 530,954 downwards.
ATGTGACGTGTCCATACATTTAACTCTTTAATAGGAATTAATAATCCTCCAATAATAACAATGCCCTGTATGTAAAAAAGTATGCACCGATCAATGGCTGCACCAAGTATATATCGAAACAAAATCTTTACTAGATTCCACAATCATATAGGTATAGGGATTCAGGGGAGGACTTGGTTGGGGGACAGGGGGCATTTCTACTTCCTCCATGGTTCAAATATAATAAGAAATGCTGGGCTGGTGGCCCTGAGTAGAGATATTTTACAATCTAGACATTGATCAGAGTGGGACCTGCAGTTGTGTCACATGCTGGGCATTACATACAGCATAGTAGACACTTGCCTCCTTCTAAGAAGTGTGATCACAGCATATGATAGAAGGAATAATTTCCTTGCAGTTCTAAGGTGTTATGTGACAGGAACTGCACAGGAACCCAATGTTGCTGGCAGAGGTAAAAATTTGCCTCACACTAAACCAGCCTTTCTCATCCCTTTTGCACCAGAGAAACTTGAAATAATTTTCAGGTATCAAGGAATTCCTTGCAGTGGCGGCCCGTCCATAGGGGGCGCACAGACACCGCCCACCCCTGAAAAAAAAGGCCCTTTAAAAAAAATAAAAACAAAAAAGGCCCTTTTAAGAATACTGTGTTCGGGCCTGGCACGGGACACAGTGCACTATGGGAAGTGTGACGTCTATGCAATCACGTAATTGCAAGCAAGATGCTTCATTGGCTTTGTTTTGTCCTGCATTGCGACACAAAGCAGTGCGCTGCAACACTCCCTTATTGAGCATTCTTGTTTATGTCTTGGTTTTGATTGGCACCTCTGTGGGACATAGGCGGGGCTTTCCCTCAGAGCCGCGGCATCACTTCCGGTTTCTCTGTGCCAGTGGGAAACCGGAAGTGACACGGCGGCTCCGTGGATGGAACGCATGGTCAGAGCGGCACTTTCTTTCATCTCTCGGCTAGCCTGATAGGTTCTGAGAGAGTGCTGGACTGTATATCATATCTGTGATGATGGGCTGCATACCGTATCTGTGATGCTGGGCTGTATACCATATCTTGGATGCTGTACTGTATACTCCTGAGACTATGGGTGGAATACAGGGAATGGAGTAGGTGGATTCTATAAGAGGTGGGACTTATACGAAGTGGGAGTAATCAAAAAGGAAGGACGGGGTCTGCCCCCCCATCCTAAAAGCAGCCTTGCTGATCCCTTGTTACAATTGACACATTGGTGGCCAGTGGGAAGAATGTCCCTTACGTTGGTGGTCACTGGAAATAATGCTCCTTATAGTGGTGGTCAGAATGCCACCCATCCAGGTACCTAAAAAGAGCATTGGTGTCATGCAGCTGGCTCTGCCAAGTAGCTAGGACCCGCAACTATGCAGGCAACATCAAATTGGAGGACAGTCAGCCACAGCTTAAGGAAACCCTAGAATACACTGGAGGAAACCTAGTTGAGAATGGCTACGTTAAATCATGCCCTTTGAAAACACTGCATGCAGTGGTTCCATCCTTTGTCTGTCCCTTATGTCACTAGATGGTCACAACAGTGATGTAGGGGTCAGAAGATGGAATAACATTCCAGCGGTAGACCCAGGCTTCTGACACCAGGTCTGAAAGTGTCCAATGCTCGGAGACTGTAGACCTGGAACATCACACATAGTTACTCTGTTTGTGCACTCAGCACATTTGTTCATATTCTTCAATAGATTGATTCTTGTATCTCCTTCAGAAGCTGTGGTAGCTTTCATGTGGTCCGTCACTACAAAGGAAGGATGATTCCTACCTCTGTAAACTCAAAGGAGCATGAACCGGTATTAAATAAATATTTCATTATATTAAGTCTCATACTCATATGACATAAATGGTCTACTTCCATATCTCATTTTATTCCTCCATCTCTCTTCTCAGGCTTCTTCCTCTCCCTCCCTGACTGCTTTCTCCCTTCTTCTTTCTCTTCCTCAGTTTTCTTTGAATCTCTCTTTCTCTCCCTCCCTTCTCTTTCTATTTTGTACTTCCCAACTCAGTTTTTTGACCTACGTGTGACCTGCAGTGGACGTCCTTCTGACCTGCAGTGGACCTTTCTGCCTGGCAGTGGACCTCTTTCTTATCTGCAGTTGACCTCCTTTTGACCAGCAGTTGACCTCTTCCTGACCAGTAGTGGAACTTCTCTGACCTGCCGTGGACCTCATTCTGAGCTTCAGGTGACCTCCTTCTGACCTGCAGTTGTTCTTCTCCTAACCTGCAGTAGACTTCTTTCTAAGCTGCATCAAGATGGTTTTGCATTCCAGTTAACTCAAAAACAACTGTTCAGATAAGAATAAACGTCTGTGTACACAGGCTGTTACTCTGTCCCTCCAGCTATTTGTCTTACTCTTTTTACCACTATCTCATGCTGTATCTCCCTTTCTTTGGCTCTCTTGTTGAGTTTCATACAGTCAGCTTGCTATTACAGATTTCATCTCTTAAATTAAAGACCTCTGTACAATTTTGGAGGCTGACTTCTGGAAGCAGTGCTAGTTCCAAGATAGATGACCTCACTAATCTAAATGCTGTAGCGGTATGGCCTGCCCTTGAATGGACACCACTTCAAGTAGAGAATGCCCTTAGCATGAGATGGAATCTTTAGATCCTAAAATAATGCTTTCTCCTTCTTCTCAACCTCCAGGAGACTCCTGCTCTGCGCAAGATGAAGCCGTCTCTACGATCGGTCGTAATAGTGGCAGTGGTAACTGCCATATTCATCTTCACGTTCAATCACAAGAAAATGCAGGTAAGATACATTATGTTCATGTATTTTTGCTCTCTGTGTATCCTTTATTTTCTGTCCAAGAGGTGCAACAGAAAGCTGGAGTAAACCTTCCAAAGTAAGGAGACTTGCTCTCTTAGACAGTTGTTCCTGGAACTTTGTAAGATTTCTCTTTACCCGTTATCCTGGGGAAAACATTAAAATGTTAAATTTCTCCTTACTTTTATTCTCAGGGACTACGGTCACCAGGATAAAAGGGTAAATCTCCCCAGTGAGGACGCAGACAGCAATACAAGTCTGTTCAGAGGGTGTAGCCCTTCCCTAGTTTCAAAATAAAAAAAAAAAAAAGGTTTTGCCAGAGATACACTTTCATATATCATAATGAAAACTTTTTGTAAAGAGAAAAATATACTTCTTCTGCCTAGAGTCGAATTCCAGTTCTTGGAGTGATCTACTAGGTTCATGATTGGACTATATCACTTCTAATTGAACACTAATATTTATGGGACTTCATTTCTTTGTCATTTTAGCACGGCAAATTTCTCTTTGTATATTCGGTTTATTCATTAAATACATAAAGTTTATTTTTTAAATACAAACAGTATAAGTACCTGAGTGTGACCTGGTATCAGCCTCCTACAGACCCTGTACAACAGAGCTGGAGTGCGAGAGAAAGAAGCAGCACAAGAAACCAATCAGTTCATGTGCTGACAAGAAACATGCTTATAGGAGGAGAGAGCAAGGTGACAGAGAGATGAGCTCATCACTGTGTCACTTCTCCTTTCACTGCCCTGTCACAAGCAGGAGCCAGTCCTAGAGGACCTGGGCACAGAGAAGCGGGTTGAATGACATTGGCCATCATACAGAGGACACCTAGCAGGAGAAAAAGTATTGCGGGGGAAACCTCTGGACTGAAGGTGAATATTGCAGTAAAAGATGGTTTGATGTTTTTGTCTTTTCATGTGCTAAAACATTTTTGATCTTATTTTAGATAGAGTGTGGAAGATTTAGAACATCTGCCCGGGTCTAATTGTTGTTTGTGTCCCATTGGTGAGATTTACCCTCTCTATTTGTCCTAATCACCAGATTTTACAATAGTTACAAGAAAAGGACAAGAGAAGATACCTTTCAGTTGAGTTCATGTTCTAGTTTCAACTGTGTAAGAGGGATTAATAGAGTGAGCGTTACTCCCTACTATATCATTACAGGCGCATATGGCGGGTGGTTTCTGATAGGTTGAAAATATCCAATATCCACGATTTTACCCCTTTATGGCATAACAAACGCCTCATGGAATTTCAGCTGATTCCAGACCCTGGGATCTGAAGTTCCAGGGGAATATATTATTTCTCACATGTCACTAGTAATGGAGAACTTAAAACATTCAATATGCTAAGATCGGAATTCAACTTACAAAACAGCATGTTCTTTAGATACCTACAAATCTGGCATGCTTTTAGAGCACAATTTCCCCTAGATAACCCACAGCCAGACTCAAATCCCCTTATGGAAGTAATAAAAAGCTCAGATCCCAAAAGTTTAATCTTTATATTCTATGCCATGCTACTTACTCCTTCGTCCACAGTGTTAGCGTATACGCTGAAACCCAAATGGGAGGAGGACTTGGGAGCCATGGAGGATGAGGAATGCAGCAATGTGCGGCAGAGAGGTGGGAACCTTTTTCCATTTACTTTGCAGTTGCCCAGATATCAAAGGCTTCTGGACGCAGGTAGTGCAATTTCTACATGATAACATGGGCTCCCCCCTTACACTAGACCCTAAAGTGTGCCTTCTGGGTATATTCCCAGAACCTGACCTAGATAAGTTCACCAAAATATATTTACACAAAATGTTATTTGCCACACGAAAGGTCATAACGGGGCAGTAGATGCGGACTCACTCACCTGAGATTAACGCCAGGAAGGCAGAAGTCAATAACACTCTACCTTACAGAAAATTGATGTATACACATAGAGGATGCTCATCCAAATATGCCAAGATTTAGGATAGGTGGTTGCAGGCCTCTGAGTCTTGCTCCTAACCAGGAATCTTTCAGCCCAGGTTCTCTGATCCCCAGACAACAAATGAAACATAGCAAAGAAGCAAACTAGAAATTCTTCTGAAGGTGCACCTAGCTAATTAGTATGTTCAATCTGTGTTGCACTTCTTTTTGTATCATGTATACGATGTTTGATACGATAGTGATGTTTGTATGCAATAATGACACCTGACCATGTTTTATTGTACAATGTCATTGTCCTTTCTATCAATAAAATACATGTTTAGTTAAAAAAAAGGGAGATTTATAGAGATTTCTTTTGTACCTCCTGGTCCAGTCACCACTTTAAAACTTGGGATTTTTCATGACTTGGGGGCATATTTATAAAGAAGTGAATTTAGCATTTTCCAAACATTCACTGTAGTTGAATCTTCCAGGTGCATATGACAATAATTGATTCGCTACTAGTTAAAGTTTGTTGGCAGAAACTTTCACTGCTTTATAAATATAGAATTTAGATATAGAAACAGTTATAGGCGCCCCACTAGAAAGTGACTAATATACAAAAGAGAAATTGTTTCAAACATAGGTTGTGCAGCCCACCTGACTCCAGATAGAAAATTACCAAAGTCTTGATAAGGTATGAATTATGAGGTGTGTGCGGCGCTTACCCAATGATAGAGTTGAGCGAACCCGTGGATGTTCGGTGGGTTCGGCCGAACTTCGGAAAAAAGTCCAGGTTCGGTACAGAACTTGACCCGATCTTTACCCCGAACCCTATTGAAATCAATGGGGACCCGAACTTTTAGGCACAAAAATGACTGTAAAAGAGTCCTGGAAAGTGCTAGAGGGCTGCAAAATGATTTTAGAACAATAATCTGTCCCTCTAAGCAGTAGACTCTACCTGGTCCAGTCAGATCTTTCTGTAATGCAGGAGGAGGTCTGCAATCTGTCCCTAAAAGCAGTAGTAGTAGTATTTTCTACCTATCTATCTATCTGCAATCTGTCCCTCACAGCACCGGCAGCATCCTCTCCCTACACTACCCAGAGAGCATGTGACATACAGCACTGTGACGAAAACCAATAAACTCCTGCGCTCCAATTCCTCTACCAGATGTCAAACCATGTAGCAAGGGTATTTAGTCCAACATGGAGTCTCTAAGAACGTAGTGGTTAGTCAGCACTAATGGTCTTGCTGCCCTCTTCACGATCATGGGAATCCAAATTCACTATAAAATAAAAACACAAACGAGGGGCGCACCGACCTAGTGCAATACCATTAAAAATGTAAGATAAAATCCATATACTCACAAACGAAGCAGATAGCAAGGCATTTAAAATGAATACACCTCCAACGGAGTAGACAGACAACATCTCAGCAAAGGGACTGGACGGTGTCTGTATGGCCAGGCTAATGCGTTTCCAGGGCGAACCTGCTTCATCAGAGGCTCTGGATTTTATCTTACATTTTTAATAGTATTGCACTAGGTCGGTGCGCCCCTCTTGTTTGTGTGTTTTTTTTTGTTTTTTTTTTATACAGCACTGTGACTCCAGCCTCATATAGAGTCTGGATCACATGATGCACTGGCCAATCACAGCCATGCCATATACCCGAACCCAGAACTTGAACCCAAACTTTTTTTGAAATGTTCGGGTCTGGGTCACGGACACCCCAAAGTTCGGTACGAACCCGAACTTTACAGTTCGGGTTCGCTCAACTCTACCCAATGATCATTAGTGCAGAAAATATAATAAATGCAACCCTTTACCGTGCTAATATCATGTGATTAAACTATATCATTCAAAAACAAGTGAATATACCTGAATGTCTCTCCTTATGGGTATTAATATGTGCTCTCTATTGATAAGTTACAAACAGTAGTCACAACTTTACCAGGTGTGGAGAAAGAGAAATCTCTCCCAAAAGTGATAGGGACATTTGCCGTATTAGTAAACTCAAAACAGTCCCAGAAATATAGCAGTGAACTATATTGAGAAAAAATAAAACAAATATCTCCCAATCTTGGATGAAACAAAACAGTTTTTTTCAAACAACAACCAGTATACTGGGAGTTAAGCGCTTTCCGGCTCCAATCCAAGAAGCAATGTTCTATCTTGATGTATTGGAGCTATGCAGTTAGTGGTAATCCCTCAACGGGAGCCGCTCATGTAACATAACGGAAAACAAAAAGCATCATTGCGCAACACCGCAAGGAAGGAAGACAATGATAGAAGCGCGGTAGCAATTTCAGACTCGCGTGTCCTTGTGCCGAGAAGCCGTCACTGTCTGTAACAGCGTGTGTGGTGGTTCCGTAACTCTCCTGCATGCGTTCCACCGCTAGGAAACCGGAACAAAGGGATCGGAAATTACTTCAGACCTAGGTGTGGCTTCTATGCATTTCGTGTTTCCTTTGAACACATCATCAGGAAGTGCGCCTTAGGTTTCATTATATGTCATTTTTTTTTTTTAATTCTCTATTTATTCCAACGTAAACGAAATCAAACATCTTTGCGACCCGCAAGACACGGGCCGAAACATTTACATAGATATCAATCAGGTTGGATTAACTGTTACAACCAGCAGATCAGCACATATGAAAAGAACATCATAATGTAACAGCAATTGGGAATATACACATTTAAACATTCAAACAAGACCACCCAAAGTCTGTCAAGGGTATTATGACCATACCTAGTAGGTGGTTGTGTGTTAGAGACTGTGTGCTAATCTATCCGAGAGGGGCATGCACCCGGAGGCCCCACCCACCGGACCACCAGCCCGCCGGGCGGGGCCCCCGCCACGCCCCCCCATCTACACAAACATTTTTTGTTTTCCCTTTTTTCCAGAGGGAGCCATCTAAGGCCAACGCTCTTTTTCAAAAGTAAGAAGAGAAGAATAAAGATGAGATAGAGGCCAGCGTTTCTACAAACTAAAGCAAATGCAACCTTATTTATCTCTTAATTTTTTTTTTTTA
>BLSH010028355.1:504954-523217 GCA_018402905.1 Glandirana rugosa | reverse complement strand
TTTATTCCAACGTAAACGAAATCAAACATCTTTGCGACCCGCAAGACACGGGCCGAAACATTTACATAGATATCAATCAGGTTGGATTAACTGTTACAACCAGCAGATCAGCACATATGAAAAGAACATCATAATGTAACAGCAATTGGGAATATACACATTTAAACATTCAAACAAGACCACCCAAAGTCTGTCAAGGGTATTATGACCATACCTAGTAGGTGGTTGTGTGTTAGAGACTGTGTGCTAATCTATCCGAGAGGGGCATGCACCCGGAGGCCCCACCCACCGGACCACCAGCCCGCCGGGCGGGGCCCCCGCCACGCCCCCCCATCTACACAAACATTTTTTGTTTTCCCTTTTTTCCAGAGGGAGCCATCTAAGGCCAACGCTCTTTTTCAAAAGTAAGAAGAGAAGAATAAAGATGAGATAGAGGAATGAAGGGGGGAAAGAGAGGAAAAAAAAATTGGGGGGGGGGGGGGGTGAGGGAAATGTCTGTACCAAAGGAGAGGGGACAAGGGGCCCCCTAGGAGAAATAGCCCAAAGTGTTCACAGATTGGCTAGTCTCCAGAAACATGGCTTCTGCTTAATAAAATAGACTGAAGACATAGAGGTTTGCAATATAACAAAAGGAAACATATTAATATACACGTTAAGACCTTGAACGTAGTTGTAAAATGGACATCATCCTATATGATTAGAATAAAATAGAACTAAAAATTAAAAATAAAAATAAAATACCATATCGGGTGTCTTTACCCATATTACTCACTTTTAATTATGGATGAATTTAAAACGTGAAAATAAAAATACAAACAAAAACATTTTATTAAATAAAAAATGTTTGTTTTAAAATATATATTCATTAAGAGGAAGGAGAGGAATATGGGTATAATGAGGACATCTAGTGGTGATTTATCACATAAAGATTCAAATCCAATACTATTAAAATTTGTATTGAATCTTCATTAGGACAGGAGAATTCGTTACCCACAAATGAAGATGTAAACAAGGATCTCTACCCAATATTCAGATATTATGAATGATATGAAAACCAATGTATAAAAACTGGTACCCCAGCTGTCACAAATCCCTAGGCTTATATTCAGGTTGACTTCTACTCGAGTATATACGGTAAATCTTCTTTTTTTATGTTGTCCTAGACCAAAATGAGCAATTAACCCTTGCAGTGCAGGCACAGCCCCAGTTGGGCTTTAAATGGAGTATAACAGGAAAAGTGAGAACATTAGTCCATGATTGAGTAATTTTAGCTTTTTAAGGACTAACCCTTCAAGGAACAAGCTATTGATGAAGCATGATTTGCTGTTTAACAAAAATCTACACTTGAAAATATTTTACTTATGTTTCAGGTCCCTAAAATTAACAAGCAACAGTTATGTAACTGCCAACCACAAAATGAATGTAGCGTTACAGAGCCCCTCCCTGCACCAATGGAAACCGATGACGAAATTGAAGATCTTTTCAGTAAGATTGACAGTCTCATTCCCAGGGTGTCCATCGACGAAATGGAAAAGGCAACCAGCGCGAAGAAGACCAATTTGACTGTTATTAACCCAAAAGACAATTATTGTTTGGGGGACCTGCTGCTCGTGAGGGTTGATGCATGCGATTATTCTGGAGCCCCAAAAACATATGGCGGTGATTATTTAAGAGCCCGGATATACTCCCCTGCCACGAACAGCAGTGCTAGCGGCAGTATACAAGATTATAATAATGGGACATATCTAGTAAAATTCACCTTATTTTGGGAGGGCACTGTGCACATATCTATAGTCCTAATGCACCCAAGCGAGGCTGTCTCTGCTTTATGGCGTGGCAGGAATCAAGGCTTTGCCAATATTAAATACACTGGAAACTTCACAAGCGCTACTAGCTACGTCAACAGCGAATGTGGGTTTGATTTTGACACCGAGGAGGAAGTCTGTGCCTACATTGATCAAAGGGATAAAGAGGCTTTTTATTGTATTAAGCCTGCAAAATATCCTTGTGAAGCCCTGACCCATATGAATTCTATCAATCGGGATCATTCCTATCTTTCAGAGGTGGAGCGGCTTCTTCTTAACAGGTAATGCACACAAGTGGGCAGCCTACTGTAGGAAACAGTGTACCAAAGCACAACAAAATACCTTGGGTTCCTGGTTGCAGCCAAGCCAAAACTGTTTCTGTACAAACAGTTAGAACCTCTGTCAAGTTTGTATTCCTGTCTGTGTCCCTATTGGAGAGATTCACACTCACGACCTGTCCTGGTGACTTCACAGGAAAACTCACAAATGGGACCCAGACATCAGTAGAAACCCAGAAGAGACTCTAACACTTACTTTACACAGAGCTTATATTAAAAAACAAAATACAAATGTAGTAAAGTCACACATGCCACCTGACTGAGCTTGCGGGAACAATACTGCTTCTTCTCCCTCCAGGTCTTGCCTTGAGGTCACAGCATCAACCTCAACAGTGCCTGCTGCCCAGGGTAGCCACATGCTCTGGGAAGATGCCTATCATGCTGGAACGAGGGCGCTCTAGTGGAATAGGGAGCAAGCCGCCAGTCATACAAAAGGCATCTTCTGACAGAGGCAGACCTACTAGAGGCAGTCTGCAGCGCACTTCACGGGTCTCATCAAGAGAACCTGTATCTGCACTAACAAAAATTATTAACATATAGTAAAAATATATTCTGTCCTAACTTCTGTACTTCCCCATTGTCTTGCACTCTGCAAATTGTGCATGCTGTCCTCAGTCCTTACCTGCATATTCTGCTTGCTGTCATATCCTAAATATTTTCATGCACATACTGCCATCAATTTTACTCTCCACACTCCATTCCCTTATCTACTAACCCATGTCATACTCTCTGAGTTCCTTCCTTGTACATACTACCCCATGTCATACTCTCTGCACTCCTCTCCTGACCATACTACCCCATGTCCTACTCTCTGCACTCCTCTCCTGACCATACTACCCCGTGTCATACCCTCTACACCCCTCTCATACCCTCCAATTTCCTTTCTTGTATTTAATACCCCATATCATACCCTTCACACTCCTCTTCTGTACGTACTACTACACGTCGTATCCCCCCCTCACTCCTCTCCTGTACAAACTACACCATGTCATATCCTTGACACTCCTCTCCTGTACATACTATCTCATATTATACCCTCCTGTACATATTACTCCACGTCATATCCTCACTCCTCTCCTGTACATACTATTCCATGTCATACCCTCCACACTCCTCTCCTGTACATACTACCCTATTCCATGCCCTCCACACTCCTCTCTTGTACATACTACTCCATGTCATATTCTCCACACTCCTCTCCTGTAGGTACTACCCATATCATAGAAATGTGTAAAAAAGGGGAAGTACATATGGTGCTGCCTGGATCTGATGTGTGATGTTCAGAAAAACAAATAACATGCAATATAAATTATATTGAGTGAAAAAATGTGTACTGTATCTTTAAGATTCAAATGTGAAATCTCCTATTGCAGATTCCTATAAAGTGCACCTTAATACATAAATGGTGCTGCATGCACAAACATATACAGTATCTCACAAAACTGAGTACACCCCTCACATTTTTGAAAATATTTTGCTACATCTTTTTATGTGACAACACTAAAGAAATTACACTTTGCCACAATGTAAAGTAGTTGGTCTTCAGCTTGTATAACAGTGTAAATTTGCTGCCCCCTCAAAATAACTCAACACACAGCCATTAATGTCTAAACTGCTACCAACAAAAGTGAGCACACCCCTAAGTGAAAATGTCCAAATTGGATCCGAAGTGTCAATATTTTGTGTAGCCACCATTATTTTCCAAAACTGCCCTAACCCTCTTGGGCATGGAGTTCACCAGAGCTTCACAGGTTGCCACTAGAGTCCTCTTTCACCCCCTCCATGATGAAATCACGGAGCTGGTGTATGTTAGAGACCTTGCACTCCTCCACCTTCCTTTGAGGATGCCCCACAGATGCTCAATAGGGTTTAGGTCTGGAGACATGTTTGGCCAGTCCATCGCCTTTTCCATCAGCTTCTTTTGCAAGGCAGTGGTCATCTTGGAGGTGTGTTTGGGGTTGTTTATCATGTTGGAATATTGCCCTGCGGTCCAGTATCCGAAGTTTACACTGTTATACAAGCTGTACACTCACTACTTTACATTTTAGCAAAGTGTCATTTCTTTAGTGTTGTCACATGAAAGTATATAATAAAATATTTACAAAAATGTGAGGGGTGTACTCACTTTTGTGAGATACTGTATATCTAATAACGGCTGCATCAATTAGAAAGTGAACAAGTCCACACACAATTATAATCGTGCTCAATGTGCTTTAGTGTGCAAACAAATGTTCGTATATAAGACCGGAGACACCTCCCTATAATAAACAAAATATTCCAAAAATGCAAAGCAAAAAAATCACAGTTAATGGATCCACAGAAATAATCTTATTCCAAAGTGACTTGTGCTTGGATAATTGATCTAGTGTAAATCATTGATAGAAGGTAAGTGAATTTCCACGTGCTCCCCCCCTCAGATCCGCACTAACCAGAAAGCTGTACCCCTTCAGGGGTAAAAGGCAACACATTAGATCAGTTCCTAATCCTTCTCCAGTGTCTCCTCCTCCTCCATGATAGGTCTGGTCATAAGGTACGTTCACATAGGGATGGATAGACAAAAAGGCATTTCTTAGTGTGAGCCCATAAAAGTAGGTTTATTTAAAATAATTTGTTAAAAAAACGCACTTCCAATAGTGCTATGGGGTCAGTACAAGAAAAAGGTAGTATGTCTGGGACGCCTTGTGTTCCACAGACGAGAACCTCCGAAACAGAAAGTGACATAATGATGCTGTAAGCGCCTCCCTACGTGTTTTGTCACAGACGTCATCAAGTGCAGCACCATCTTACTACACCTCACATTATTTATACCATGCGGTCACCCAGCAATGAGAGAGACACTAGTGGCCCTATTTAATTGACTCTGGAGTTGTTTAAAGCTAATCTCGTGATATCCTGAAGGATTACAAACCGTATGGCTTGGACCCCAGCAATCAGATAAATTACCCAGCCCAGTGAATGCCAGGAGAGTGACGTAATGGCGATGTAAGCTCCGCCTTGCGCATTTCGTCACAGATGTAATCAGGTGCGGCGCCATCTTACTATACATCACAACATTTATACCATGCGGTCGCCCAGTAATGAGAGATATACTAGCGGCCATATTTAATTGACACTGGAGTTGTTTAAAGCCCTTTATCTCACAATATCCTGAAGGATTACAAACCGTATGACTGGGACCCCAGCAATCAGATAAATTACCCAGCCCAGTGAATGCCAGGCAACCCGCATTGTATAAAGACTGATATGTGCAAACGGTATATTCAGATCCTATTGCTTTTAAAGTGACATACACAAATATTTACATCGACCCAGATATTACAATATAAAACTTCACCATATGCAAAAATGAAAAAATTATATCAATAAAAATATAAGTGAAAATAAGGATGTGATGTATTAAAGAGGGAAATATATAGAAGTATATAGATATGTGTACATGTATGTTATACATATAAAAAACTAAAGATAAATATTAGGATATGTCCAGACCAAAATAGTTCAATATGTAAACGTGTCTGGATAAAGATAATACGAATAAAAATAGAAATGGATTAAAGAGAAAATGAAGAAAAAATTAGATAAAAACCAGGAAGAAAAAGTACTCTCCTACCCACCTCCAGAATTAGAAAGTATATATCATCCATACAAGATCCAATTGTTAATATGGAGAGATTGGTCAGAGTTTAGAAATTGGAAACAAAACAGATCGATATCAATATTGAGGCCTCCAGGATATAGAGACCCCAATAAATATATCCATTTGGTCTTATTTTGTAGCACTTTGAGCTTTTTATTCACGCCTGCAGTGTCCTTTGATCTGATCTATCCTATAAAATGTAAGTCCGGTGAGATCTTGATGGTGCACCTCTTTAAAGTGTCTGGAAAGGCTGTGTTTGGGAAAGCCTTTTTTGATATTGTTAATGTGCTTGCTTCTTCTCTATAGGGGACTAGTAGTCCTCCCTACATATTGTAGCTGACATGGGCACTCGATAATGTAGGTGACGTGTACTTTTGCATGTAATTAGTTCTTTGATTTTGTATGCCTTGTTTGTAACTGCAGATCTGAAGGACTCTTTTTTCCTAGGCTGTTTTTTGCTTACCCTACACGGCAGGCATTTTTGACACTTGTTGGACCCTCTCAGTTCTGAAAAAAATTTACACTTCTTGGGAGTCTATAATATTGTGAACTAGACAGTTCCTAAGTGTAGGGGCCCTCTTGTAGATAAACCTTGGGAGGATTTTGGATAAGGTTTTATCTGATCTCAGAATAGGCCAATATTTCCTCACAATATGTTCCACAGGTTGCTATTGTCTATTGAATCTGATAACGAAAGCTACATCCATATGTGGTTCTTTTTCGTTCTTGCCTTATTCACCAGTAATGTGTTTTCTATTCAGATTTCTCACCTCAGTCTTCAATTTCTCTAAATTCTTCCTCTGGTAACCTTTATCTTCAAACCTCTTTATCATGGTGTCAGCTTGTTCTTCAAAATCTTCCAGGGTGTAGCAGTTCCGCCATAACCGCATTAATTGACCCTTGGGGATATTCCTCTTCCATTTAGGATGGTGACAGCTGGAAGCAGGTGTGTGTCCAATTTCTGTTGGTTTGATAAAGGTCTTGGTGTATAATTTGTCTTCTGTCTTATATATTTGGAGATCCAGGTAGTCAATCTGTTGGTAATTCCAACATCCAGTAAATGAAATTCCAAATTTGTTGTGATTGATTTCATCCAAAAGGTACCCAAGAGATTCCACTGATCCTTCCCACAAGATGATATCATCTATGTACCGTCTATAGAATTTTTAACAGACCTAAAACATGAACAGATTGAGTTTATACTAAAACCTTAAGATATCAATGGAGAGCAACTACTTCTTGTACCAGAGTAACCACTATGCAAAAACTAAAGGCGATGGAAGCTGGACATGCTCCCAGCGCCGCCAATTTGTTCTTGAGGAAGAACAGATTTATATAACTGACCGACCCCAGTTAAAATTTTATAGACGGTGCATAGATATTATCTTGTGGGAAGGATCAGTGGAATCTCTGGATACCTTTTTTGATGGGATCAATCACAACAAATATGAAATTTCAATTATTGGATGTTGGAATTACCAACAGATTGACTAACTGGATCTCCAAATATATAAGAAAGAAGACAAATTATACACCAAGATGTTTTTCAAACCAACTGACAGAAATGGATACATACCCACTTCCAGTTGTCACCATCCTAAATGGAAAGGGAATATCCCTCAATTAATGCAGTTATGGAGGAACTGCCGCACCCTGGAAGATTTTGAAGAACAAGCTGACACCATGATAAAAGAGGTTTGAAGAAAACGGTTACCAAAGGAGGAATTTAAAGAAGTTGAAGACTGAGGTGAGAAATCTGAATAGAAACACACTACTGGTGAGAAAGCAATAATGAAAGAACCACATACGGATGTAGCTTTCATTACGAGATTCAATAGACAATACCAATCTGTAGAACATTTTGTGAGGAAATATTGGCCTATTCTGAAACCTTATTCAAAATCCTCCCTAAAAAACAAGATTTATCTACAAGAGGGCCCCTACTCTTAGGAACCGTCTAGTTCACAATATTATAGACCCTCCCAAGAAGTGTAAAACTTTTTTCAGACCTGAGAGGTTATACAAATGTCAAAAATGCCTACCGTGTAAGGTAAGCAAAAAACAGCCTAGGAAAAAGAGTCATTCAGATCTGCAGCAACAAACAAGGAATACAACATTAAAGAACCAATTACGTGCAATAGTACACGTCACCTGCATTATTGAGTGTCCATGTTGGCTACAATATGTAGGGAGGACTACTAGGCCCCTATACATAAGAATCAAGCAGCACACTAACAATATCAAAAAAGGCTTTCCCAAACACAGCCTTTCCAGACACTTTAAAGAGGTGCACCATAAAGACCCCACTGGACTTATCTTTTATGGGATAGATCAGATCTAAGGACACTAAAGGGGTGATAATAAAAAGCTCAAAGTGCCACAAAATGAGACCAAATGGATATATTTATTGGGGTCTCTATATCCTGGAGGCCTCAATATTGATATCAATCTGAACTGTTTTATTACCAATTTCTAAACCCTGACCGATCTCTCCATATTACACATGGATCTAGTATGGATGAGATATACTTTCTACATCTGTAGGTGGGTAGGAGAGTACACTTTCTTTTGGGTTTTTATTTAATTTTCTCTTCACTTTATCTTTAATCCATTTCTGTCTTTATTTGTATTATCTTTACCCAGACACGTTTACATATTGATCTATTTTGGTCTGGACACCTCCTAATAGGAAACATAATTAATAAGGTCTTTTTACATATATTCATTTTATTTATTTTTCATTTTTTATATGTATAACATACATGTACACATATCTATATACTTCTATACATTTCCCTCTTTAATTACCTCACATCCTTATTTTTACTTATACTTTTTATTTTTATTTATAGAATTTTTTTTTTTTTTTCATTTTTTGCATATGGTGAAGTTTTACATTGTAATATCTGGGTCGATGTAAATATTTGTGCATGCCACTTTAAAAGCAATAGAATCTGAAAGTACCGTTTGCACATATCAGTCTTTATACAATGCGGGTTGCCTGGCATTCACTGGGCTGGGTTATCTGATTGCTGGGGTCCCAGTCATACGGTTTGTAATCCTTCAGGATATTGTGAGATAAAGGGCTTTAAACAACTCCAGTGTCAATTAAATATGGCCGCTAGTATATCTCTCATTACTGGGCGACCGCATGGTATAAATAATGTGATATATAGTAAGATGGCGCCGCACCTGATGACATCTGTGACGAAATGCGTAAGCCGGAGCTTACAGCGTCATTCGGAGGTTCTCATCTGTGGAACACAAGGTGTCCCAGATATACTGCCTTTTACTTGTACTGACCCCATAGCACTATTGGAAGTGTGTGTGTGTTTTTTTGTTTTTTAACAACTTATTTTAAATAAACCTACTTTTATGGACTTGCACTATGGAATGCCTTTTTATCCATCCATCCCTATGTGAACGTACCTTATGATAAGACCTCTCTTGGAGGAGGAGGATACACTGGAGAAGGATTAGGAACTGATATAGTGTGTTGCGTTTTATCCATGAAGGGGTACAACTTTCTGGTGAGTGTGGATCTGAGGGGGGAGCACGTGTGGAAATTCACTTACCTTCTATCAACAATTTACACTATATCAATTACCCAAGCACAAGTCACTTTGGAATGTAATAGACCAACACAAAGTGGCACATAATTGTGAAGGGGAAAGAAAATGATAAATGGTTTTCAACATTTTTTACAAATAAATAGCTGAAAAGTGTGGGGTGCATTTGTATTCAACCCCCTTTACTTTAACCCTAACTAAAATCTAGTGGAAACAATTGTCTTCAGAAGTCACCTAATTAGTAAATAGAGTACACTTGTGTGTAATTTAATCTCAGTATAAATACAGCTGTTTTGTGAAGCCCTCCGAGGTTTTCTAGAGAACCTTAGTGAGCAAACAGCATCATGAAGGCAAAGGAACACACCAGACAGGTCAGGGATAAAGTTGTGGAGAAGTTTAAAGCAGGATTAGGTTATAAAAAAAATATCCTAAGCTTTGAACATCTCAGGGAGCGCTGTTCAATCCATCATCCAAAAATGGAAAGAGTATGGCACAACTGCAAACCTACCAAGACATGGCTGTCCACCTAAACTGACAGGCCGTGCAAGGAGAGCATTCATCAGAGAAGCAGCCAAGAGGTCCATGGGAACTCTGGAGGAGCTGCAGAGATCCACAGCTCAGGTGGGAGAATCTGTCCACAGGACAACTATTAGTTGTGCTCTCCACATATCTGGCCTTTATGGAAGAGTGGCAAGAAGAAAGCCATTGTTGAAAGAAAGCCATAAGAAGTCCTTTTTGCAGTTTGCAAGAAGCCATATGGGGGACACGGCAAACATGTAGAAGAAGATGTTTTGGTCAGATGCAGTGGCGTCTCTAGCTTTCATATTTAAGGCGGGCACATGGGGGGACAGGGACAAAAGTTGGGGGCCCAACTATAAAATGCAATTATATATATATCCTGGGGCCCTTAACTATGATCATATATATATATATATATATATATATATATATATATATATATGGGACTCTTTATATATATCCTGGGTTCCAGCTGTTGCTTAAAGGGACAGATTATTGTTTCTTGCACAAAATTAAAAAGTGTATCTACATTCCTGGTTTAAAAAAAAAAAAAAAAATTCTAAAAACTACATTTGCGGCCAGCCGTGCATTTCTTGCACAAAAATAAAAAAAACTGTGTTGGCTACCTCCTCCTCCACCGCCAATTTCACCGCCTCCTCAACCTCCAACTCCACATCCACCTCCATTTTTGATTTTTTATGTGATTTTAGCTTAAAAATTATTTTAAGTTATTTCCCTATCCCCATTTCTTTGTAGGGCACTTGTCCGACTCTTAGCCCCATTATCCTTCCTTTTGCAGACCTCTAGGACTTGCCAGGACTTTGTTACAGCCATTTTTGTGCCTAAAAGTTTGGGTCCCCATTGATTTCAATGGGGTTCGAGGTCCGGGACAAAGTTCGGGTCAAGTTCGGTCCCGAACCCGGACTTTTTTCCCAAAGTTCGGCCGAACCTGCAGAACCCGAACTTCCAGAGGTTCGATCAACTCTACTCAGGTATGTTCGAAACTCCACATGCCCAATCCCGCCAGGAAGCTTCCCCTGCACAGCATTAATTACAGGTAGTGAGACATTTCCTCATCTGTGCAGCCACCGATCAGGAAATGCCTCACTGTCTGTGATTAGCAAGGTGCAATGTCGGCTTCCTGGCGGGATCGGACATGTGGGGTTTTGAACATTCCTGAGCCCAATTGTGCTGGCTCTCCTGTGCATGAGCCCATAAAGTAACCAGCACCGGGTCCTAATGTGCTGCCACCCACTGCCATGGAGACAGAGGTCAGCACTGTCAAAGGCAGGGACAGGACAGGACAGCAACTCTGGTAGTTCTGCCAATGGTCTACAGTGTAATGATTCCCCCATCCACCTGGAATGTGTAGATGGAAGAATTGAATTTTCTCTTTAATTCAACCTAAGGGCTGGTTTACATTGCGGTGATGCGGGAACCCTGGAAATCCACTGCGGGTTCCTGCATCGCTTGCCTCCTGGCGGCAGTTCACACTGCTCTATGCGAACTGAAGGGAGGTGTCAATACATTGTTAACAACACCCCTTTTCAGTTTTCAGGAATCGGATCGCATAGTTATGATCCGCTTCTGACCTTGCGATAAAAAAAGGGTCCTGTGCAAGTTTGATCCGATTGCGATGCAAATTCAGACATACAATCTCTATGGCTGAATGTGCATTGCACAGAGATCGCATATGACTCAGTGTGAATCACATCTGATCTCTATGATTGGAGCAGTGTGAACCGGCCCTAATAGTTGAATGAAAAAAGTAATCGTTGTATGGGCTGCCAAAGTGCTAAGGCCAGCCATAGACAGTTTAAGGCCTCATACGACGTTTCTTAAAAAATAAACAAAACGTCGGGCCCGACTTCAAGGAAAAAAAAAATCGGCGTTTTTCGGCATTATGCATCGGCGTTAGTGAGCGTCGGCATCAAGTTTTTAAAAAAAATCATCCCTCTGATATTTTTCAACCTAAAAACATCGGCATCAGAAAACGCCGGTTAACACTGGTGTAATATTAGTTGGCGTTTGTTGGCGTTTGTCGACGTCAAAAAATGCCAAAACGTTACAGCCTCAGAACGCGCTGTCCGTGGGTTCTGGTTTCAGCTCACTAACGCCGACGCCATCTACAGCTCAAAAATATCAGTGTTTTTATGGGGCCATTGACTAACATAAAGAGCTGCAAAAAATGCCAGAAAACGCTGGCGTCAAAAAACGTCCGTGTGTCTGAGGCCTAAATGTCAGCTGGTTCAGCAAGAACTGGCTGAGATTTGAACCATTAAATGGTCAGGCTGAATGTACCAAGTTACTGATCGATCGACTTGGATACAACCAGCCCGCTGGATACACTCATGATTATCGCTAGTGGTGGCTATAGCCGCTAGTGATAATCACTGTTTTTTGGGAGAACACACTGGCTGGAAAGGACGGATTCCTCTGTCAGCAATGACTGTGTTGATGGGGGAATCATGTGAATTTCTTTCCTGCAATCTGTGGTTGGATGAAAGAAATTCGCACCATCTATGGGCTGCCTGAGTGGACTTGTGAAAGAACAGGAGAGGGGGAGGCAGACCGTTCAGTGATCACAATGTACTGTACAGTCACCCACAGGACGAGGCTGGAAGCTAAGAAATCATTGTCAATGTGTCACAGCCAGGAGTCTGCAGCTTAGGATTTTCATATTTCCCGCCCACAGGCAGGCTGCACACCGGGATAGTGTGGGTGGGATGGATATAAACAGCAGGAACAGGGGAGGAGGAGGAGCTGTATTCCCCTCTGATCTCCCATCTGTGAGGGGAGTGAGTGGGGCGGATGTCCTCGCTGGGCTGAGAGTGTCACAGACACTCGGATTCCTGCAGCACCAGTCTCACAATCTACAGACAGATTCTCCTTTCCTATGGATGGGAGAAATCAGTTTGTATATTCACTGTCACTGTCAGCTAATGGGAGGCTAGGGACCCCCCACCCAGTGCTGGTGGAGCCTCCCTGCGAGCCCTCTCTGCCAATGAGGATGCAGGGGGAGGGAGCAACTCGGGCATCTGTGGCTATGCGGGCGCCGCTCGCATTATACAGGGAATGCAGAGTATCAGCGACAGCGAGGAGAAGGAGGGGGGAATCCCCTGGAGGAGATGACAGGTGACGCTTTCCGCTCCTCCCCTCTCAGAAGAGCATGTGTAATTCCAGCGGCAGCCCGAGTAGGATGCGGGCTACCAGCTACAAGTACAAATAAATTGTTTTAATTGGGGGGGCACAGCATCATTTTTAGGGGGTCCAGGCCCTTTGTCGCCCCACCCTAGTGAAGCCTCTGGTCAGATGAGACCAAAATTGAACTTTGTGGCCTAAAAGTAAAACACTGTGTGGTGGAAAACTAACACTGCACATCACCCTGAACACACCATCATACTGTGGGCATGAATTTTTCAGCAGGGACAGGGAAGCTGGTCAAAGTTGATGGGACGATGGATGGAGCCAAATAAAGGGAAATCTTAGAAGAAAATGTCTGCAAAAGACTTGAGACTGGGACGGAGGTTCATCTTCCAACAGGACAATGACTCTAAACATACAGCCAGAGCTACAATGCAATGGTTTAGATCAAAGCATATTCATGTGTTAGAATGGCCCAGTCAAAGTCCAGACCTAAATCCATTTGAGAATCTGTGGCAAGACTTGAAAATTGCTGTTCAGACGCTCTCCATCCAATCTGACAGAGCTTGAGATATTTTGCAAAGAAGAATGGGCAACAATGTCCTCTCTAGATGTGCAAAGCTGGTAGAGACTTCCCCAATAATACTTTCACCTGCTGTAATTGCAGATAGAGGCGGTTCTACAAAGCATTGACTGAATACAAATGCACGCCACACTTTTCATATACCGATATTTATTTGTAAAACAATTTTAAAAACCTTTTTCGTTTTCCTTCAACTTCACAATTATGTGCCACTTTGTTTTGTTCACATAAAATCCCAATAAAATACATTTGTTTTTGGTTGTAACATTACAAAATGTGGAACATTTTAAGGAGTATGAATACTTTTTCAAGGCACTTTACATTTTAACTGTTTTAAAAAGTTTGGTTTCATTAAAACTCATAAAAAATTAGGCTTCTAATAAACCACATACAATGAAAGCAAGGGAGGAAAGGGTGCAACACTACAAGCCACGCACCATGCCACACATCTCCCACATTTTGGCCACACTTTTTAGCCAAATCCCTATGCGTGCTGTGGGTGACCCGCTAAGGGTGCTGTATCTTTCATCTCTCCCTCCAAGGTGGATGGAAAATCACCTATTGTAGCCATTAAAATAAAATGTTTAAACTTTGATAGGACAGTATGGTGGCCTTGGTTAGCACTTGCCTTGCAGCGTTGTGGTCCTGGCTTTAGTTCCTACGAAGAACACTTTTTGCATGAAGTTTATATGTTCACCCTGTTTGGTAGGATTCCTTATGGGGCAGGAGATAATGCATTGCTCTCTGTAAAGTATTCACAAACACATCAGTGCTATACAAGTATGTAAAAAAAAAAAAATAATGGTATTGATTATATTTAAACTAAATGTTATGCTAAGCTATTTTTATTTTTTAGGTCAAACATTGGTTTGGAAGTTTCAAAGCCTTTAAAACCCATCAAAGTTGCCAGCTGTGGCAGTAAGTTTCTATTTTCTGATTTTTTTTTTTTTTTGGTCATACAGTAAGATTTATCAGACAACAATTTAGATGGGCAATTGATATTATTTTTTGCTCTCTTCATAATATTTCTGCTACTAGATGGCATACCTAATATATGTATGTATCAGACAAGAAAGTCAGTATCTTCTCTGAATATGCAGTAATAGAGGATAAGCCAGAGTATATTGAATTCCAGACTTTGTGTAGGGAGAACTGAACAGGCTTTCAATGCATTTTCTATTGAAATAGCTCCTTGTAGTCTGTGCATTAAGACAGATAAGTCACTTGCATCCGATGCCCTTTAAGAGCAAATCTTACAAATGTACCAACTGTATATAATAACTCCTGTGTACATGCAAACTTAACATTTATACTATATGGCCACAAGTATGGAGACACCTGACCATCATATTAATATGAGCTTGTTGGACTCTTTATTCCAAAACCATTAGCTATTAACCATTAGGCTTTAATCAAGGCCATTAATGTGTTGGCTCCACTTCGAAGATATAACACCCTCCACTCTTCAGAAAAGGCTTTTATTACAAGTTTTGGAGCGTGTGCCCTTTCAGCTAGAAAAAAAAAAATATTTGTGAGGTCAGATATTGATGTTGGATGAGAAGACCTGGCTTGCAATCCAAGTTCCAATACATCCAACAAGTGCTCAGTAGGGTTGAGGTAAAGAAGGAGTTCCTTTAAACCAAACTGGTAAAATGATGTTGGTATGGAGCTGGCTTAGTGCACAAGGGTACAGTCATGCTGGAGCAAAAAAGGGCCTTCTCCAAACTGTCACCGCAAGGTTGTGCAAAATATTTTTGTATGCTGTACCATTAACACCACCCTTCACTGGAAACATTTGAATTAATTAATTTTGAGGTATCTCAACATACTTTTAGCCATATTGTGCATAATATGTAATAGTTGTCCCGAACTGAACTCTCTTACGTGCTTCTCCTTTGAAATCGACACTGTTTGTAGGACAGATGCTTGATCTTCATATAATACTTTTCTAGAATTGTAAGTCAAAATATGTGACTTTGCTTGTGAGGTTTTTTCCTTGCATTCTGCTTTCATTTGGTAGCCCAGGCTTGGCAAACTCCTTGTAGATACCAGGGTATCTTGATGTTTGGAATCTGGATAGAGCTTATCAGCCTGTGAGAAAAAATAATAGGTCAAATTTGAGATTTTGCATGCACTGCCTGATATTTGGTGTTATTCCATTTAGGAAAACCGAAGGAACCCACTAAAAAGTGTGCAGCAGGATCCTACCATTCCATTCCAAGTGGATATTTCTCATATAATGTTTGGAAGCCCATCCACTGTAAGATGACACAATTTACTGACAACAATACGCTAAAAGTCTTTCTCAAGGGCAAAAAGTTATTCCTCATGGGGGATTCTACAGTTCGCCAATATATAAGACATTTTGCAGAGAATATTAATAGTAAGTATAGAGGAGCCTTCATTTCTTTGAGTCTCTCCCTTCCCTCCCAACTTTTTCATACTTCATTCCATTCTTTATTCTTCTTCCCTCCCACCCTTGAGATCTTACTCGCTTAGAAGGCAAATATTAAAAAGCTTTGCTGTGTTCAACATATTAAGTAAGTATAGAGACGTATTGTTTCATTCCTTCTTTTATATCATCTTTCTTTCCTTGAGATGTTCTTTCCTTTTTTCCTTTGTTAGCCCCCCCCCCCCCCCAGATGTTTTTCATTTTTACTTCCTACATCACTTCTTACATGTCTTGGTAAAGGCAGTTTTTGCTTCCTCATCTCAGAGCTGTTCCCTCATGGTTGGTGATCCAATGAGGATTTTGTTCAGGAAGTAGCAGTTGATCTTTCCTTCCCTAATTTCTTGCTCCCCTTGACTCTTTGTTAATAGGAATAATTGTTTTTTTCTTCTTTAAGTTGTGGATTACTTCAATCACACGGAAGATGAGATGCAGTCCTGGCAAAAGACTCTTCTGGCCATTAATCTGGAAAAGTTTATTTATGTCCAGTGGAAGAAACACACTTTTCCATTTGTTAGCAAAACCTTCTACTCAATCAAAGAAGATGCCTACATGGCCCGCCAGATAGACCAGATTGGCGGAGGAGAAAACACAATCATTGTTCTTACTCTGGGTCAACATTTCAGGCCTTTCCCCTTTCGAACTTTCATCAGGACGGCGATCAACGTCCGGAGAGCGATAAAGCGACTCTTTATCCGTAGTCCACGCACCAGAGTGATCATAAAGGAGGAGAACGCACGTGACATGGACATTGACATGGAACGCTTTAGTGACTTCCATGGCTATGTCCAATATCTGGCACTCCGAGAGATATTTGAAGGGTTGAACGTTGGGTTTGTCGATGGCTTGGACATGAGTATTGCCTATGCGTGCAATGTTATCCACCCTCCCTTGGAAGTTTTAGAGAATCTCATCAGCATGTCCTTTACACAAGCTTCATAGAATTGAGCAGAAAATACAAGATGAAAACTTTCTGGAGAATTGAACATGGATTATTAATAGACAATATTATTACCACTATTTTCAGCCCACTTAAGCTAGTGCTGGTGGGAGTTACAAAAAAAACAAGTAAAATATGGCGCAAAGTAGAGTGGTGGGGGGGGGGTGGACTTGTTTATTGGGGAAAAAAATTAAAAAGCAACAACAATGTGTTGGGAGACAGTATCATAAAAACACTAAGATTCAGGCTGCAGCTGTCCCAAGAAAGGATTGGAAACCTTAGGATCTGTGTATACAAAGAGGAGTGGGAAGCACCATCATCTAAGTGCAATTAGTCTAAAAACATTTGAAGCCAGATATAAAATAAAAGGTGGCACTCCCATTTGGTAAAATTGTAAAGACATGTATCCTGGTGGAAACTATGCAGAGCTCGGCAGGGTCGCGGCTGGGTCTCTACGATCAGGCTGTAGGAGCCGCTAGGAAAGGACATCCGTTTGACTGGAAAGGTGCTGTGGATGGCGGCAGGTCAGCCGCAATATAGAGACTGCAGGAATCTGTAATATTTAATCGCCTTTTTTTTTTTTTAATTTTTTGCTAAATAAACTAAAAAAGGTCAAACATTTTTGCAAACGCACATTTTTTATTGTTTCTGTTATAAAATTTTGCAAATAATCTTTCTTCATAAATTTAGGCCAAAATGTATTCTCAAATACATCTCTTTGGTGAAAATAACCCAAATCAGTTTGTATTATTTAGTCTGTAGAAATGTTAGAGTCTACAAACTATTGTATGTGTGTGTATATGTACATATGTATGTGTGTGTGTGTGTATATACAGGGAGTGCAGAATTATTAGGCAAGTTGTATTTTTGAGGAATAATTTTATTATTGAACAACAACCATGTTCTCAATGATTCCAAAAACTCTGTATGTATACATGTATATGTGTGTGTATGTTATCAAACATCTGAGATTGTAAAGATGTCTGATTTATTATGTTTGACTAAACCCAATAAAAGTGGTTTCTCTACATAAACTCTTATGTAAAACCGGATTTAAATACTTCTTTCTAATAAACGTTTTAAAATATTGTCTTTGTTATTTTTTACACGCAAACGTTTTTACAAACTGGAAAAAATCAAATAAATCGTTTTTTAATTTTTTTTTTTTTCCGCTAATTTATAATGTCTAAGGACGTCAGAGATATAACGCCGACTGGACGGCGGTAGGTGTCGTGGAAAGGTCAGTTTGCCTACAGGAAAGGATCGCCGAGGATGTCGG
>BLSH010028355.1:476696-490115 GCA_018402905.1 Glandirana rugosa | reverse complement strand
CATTTTTAGTAAAAAATAAAAAAAAATAAAAAACCCCAAAAATGAATTCTCATCATCCGTAAACGCGACCACTTTTGCGCAAACCAATCAATAAACGCCGATTGCGATTTTTTTTATCGCAAATATGAGGAAGAATATAAATCGGCCAAAAACGGTGAAAAAAAATGTTTTTTTATATTTTTTTTTTGGATTTGTATTTTAGGAAAAAGTAAGAAATGTGGGTTTTTTTGCAAAATTGTCGCTCTTCTTTTGTTTATAGCGGCGATCAGAAATGACGCAGCGGTGATCAAATACCACCAAAAGAAAGCTCTGTTTGTGGGAAAAAAAGGACGCAAATTTCGTTTGGGTACAACGCCGCACGACCGCGCAATTGTCAGTTAAAGCGACGCAGCGCCGAATCGCAAAAAGGGCTCCGGTCCTAAAGCTGGAAATCCTTCCGGGGCTGAAGTGGTTAATGAACAATCTCATCAAATTCCAGGAAGGAATATTAGTATTAGGAGGAGATTTCAACCTCCCTATCAATCCACTCCTAGACACCTCATCGGGCTCCTCGCACATCCCCTATAGGGCCCTACGTTCTGTCCAAAATGTGCTTCGGGAGCTTACGCAGCACGATACGTGGCACACGCTCCACCCACACACTAAAGATTTCACGTTTGTCTTGATACCCCACAATAGATACTCTAGAATTGATGCCCTATACATTTCTCAAAGATCTACCCCTAGTGAAGCATACATCCATTGAACCTATGTACTTATCGGACCATCACCCGATTACCCTGATGATTGACATCCCAAACACTACACAAAGACCTTTGATTTGGCGTCTAGACCCCGGCATACTGTCTGATCCTATGGCGGTAACGCAAATTAAAACGTGTCTGCAGCATTTCTTTCAAGAAAATGGAACTGCAGATATGCCTCACCACTCAATCTGGGAGGCACACAAATGCGTAATTAGAGGGGAACTTCTCGCTATATCTGCAGAACGCAAAAAAATCTGATTAGCCCGCATAAATGAGCTACTTACGCAGGTACACTCTTTGGAAAAAGCACACAAGAAATCCCTGGCAGAGGCAACCCTACAAGAGTTGATCAAAAACAGATCAGATCTCGTAGACGAATTGACCAAAAGGATGAGGAAAAACTTTATTCTATCACAGAAAACATTCTATGAATTCGGTAACAAGGCAGGCAAACTTTTAGCCCGTACATTAGCGGTTAAAAGAGCCAATACAAACATTCATACGATCTCAAATGCAAAAGGATAATCAGTCTCCGCTATTCCCGACATAGCTCATCAGTTTGTCACATGTTATAAAAAATGATATAATCTGAATCCAATGCCCCCCCAACCGGACCACTCACAGAAATTGCAAGTAATTATGGAATTCCTGAACAAAAACAGTGCCCCCCCGTTGTCGCAAGCCGACGCACAAGATTTAGAAAAACCCCTCTCTCTCACAGAACTAAAATTGGCAGTGAAACAAACTAAACCTGGCAAATCCCCTGGACCAGACGGCCTGACGGCCGGATACTACAAAACATTTTTTGATATACTTAGCGAACATTTCTTGTTAGCCTTCAACACTCTAGGACAGGGCGCCCTACCCCCGCGGGACGTTTTGACAGCACATATCTCAGTAATACCTAAACCGGGTAAGGACCGGACCAGGGTCCCCAATTATCGCCCAGTTTCTTTGGTAAATGTGGACTTCAAACTGTTTGCGAAGATCCTAGCCAACCGCTTACTCCCTTTACTCCCTAAGTTGATCTCTCTTGATCAAGTAGGGTTTGTCCCTGGCAGAGAAGCTAGAGACAATACCCTGAAGGCTATTAACATACATCACTGGATCACTACCAATAAACAAAGTGGCTTCTCTTTGTCCCTAGACGTAGAGAAGGCATTCGATAGAGTGGCCTGGGACTACATGTCGGAAGTCTTAAAAGCCGTAGGGATCTACAACGACATGATAAACTATGTCTTGGCACTTTATTCCAATCCGACAGCAAAGGTCCGGATCAACAGCCACCTATCGGACGCCTTCTCCATAGCACATGGTACTAGACAGGGGTGTCCCCTTTCCCCATTAATATTTGTCTTGACCCTGGAGCCCTTCTTAGGTAGTATTAAAGAAAACCCGGATATTAAAGGCATAAAAATACGAGATCAGACTCATAAACTAGCAGCATTTGCAGACGATATATTATTGTTTCTATCACATCCGCACATTACTCTTCCTAATTTACTACAAGAATTATCCAGCTTTAAATCAATATCAAATCTGCAAATCAATCTAGCGAAGTCGAGAGCCCTTAATATTTCCCTTCCACACTCTACCCTAGAACAATGTAAACAAAACTATCCCTTCATTTGGGAACCTATAGCCATTACATATCTAGGAATCCAACTCTCGACCCACCTGACTGACCTATATACTACAAACATCCTACCAATCCTCCAATCAATCCAACATGACCTCAAAACCTGGTCCACGGGACTGTTTTCATGGTTCGGCAGAGCTGCAGCCATCAAAATGAATATTCTAGGGTTCTTTACCTTATGCAAGCAGTTCCTATTTCTCTCCCAAAAGCATTTTTTGCGTCAATGGGTGAATAAACGCCCTAGAATCAGCCTGGGCAGGTTATCCCTTCCAAAATTCAAAGGAGGCATAGGGTTCCCTGACTTTTTAAAATATCACTTGGCCAAGAGTGGTTAATTGGAACGTTCATGATTCCACAAAAAGCATGGGTTGCAATTGAACAGGCCTTTTCCTCAAGACCACTACATCTCGTACCATGGCTAAAAAACCACCCGGTCCTAAAGGAATATACCCATCACCCACTCCTCCAGGTCACTTCGCAATCCTTTACGATATATATCTTCAGTGCCAGGGCCCCTCACACAGATTTCACATAATCCAGATTTCCCATCCGGTTTTGAAACGCACTTACTACCTGAAATTAACCCTACGCATTCCCTACGAGCGGAATTCTTCTTCCATAAACTGAAATTCCTGTCATTCGAAAAATGACTTGAGTTAACACCTAACAACCCCATTAGTTTTTGGACATGTAGACAATTGTTGCATTACCTAAACAACCCCAAACTATGTACGAACTTTGCTAGAACACGCACGGCTTTCGAAGAAATTTGCTCGTGCACTTCCCTCAAAGACACCTAATCTCGGACATTTACGCCTTGCTCTTTTCAAACGTAAAAACCAAACATAGTCTTGCTGTCAAAACATGGGAAAGGGATCTCAATATAAACCTCACCCCAGAAAATTGGGAGGACATCTTCTCCTATATTCACAAAGGATCCATTAACGTGTCCGCCCAAGAAAATGGGTTTAAAATACTTTTGAGGTGGTACAAAACACCCCTCCTACTTCACACAATAAACCAATCCAGTCCTGCCACTTGCTGGCGATGCTCCAAAGAGGTGGGATCCTTTCTCCACATTTGGTGGACATGCCCCAAAATAACAGCATATTGGACAGAGATACAATGCCTGATCACCCAGATTACAACACATCAGATAGATCTTACCCCAGAACAAATGCTTCTTCATCACACTTCAATTCCATATTCACAATACAAGCGGTCCCTCTCATTACATTTGTTAAATGCTGCAAAAATTACACTTCCTATTCCCTGGAGAGCCCCAGACCCACCGACCATTCAGGGGTGGCTTAGAAGAATTAATAAAATGGAAGAACTAGAAGACCTCATCCACCAAGCACACGAGACACCACATATATTTCACACGACTTGGGCATGCTGGCACCACTTTAAAACCTCAGAGGAATATAAGCGGTTGTTGAAAGCAAATTAAACAATTGTTCGGCCACTCCTGTACTACAGAGAAGTACACTTCCCGGTTTAGGATCAGCAAAACTTCCCCTTCATCTCCATACGAGTAGCCCACACCAACCGGGTGCCCGTGGAAATGAGCGACTCAATGACTAATCCCCAAACCACAATTAGGCCCATGAAGATGAGAATTTTAGTAATAAACCACATATAGCGTTGACACACTTATGTTTAAGGAGAACATAGTTCGGTCTTAATGTTCTGCAGGACCTTAACGGTATGGTAGAGCAGGAGTCAACTTGTGGATGTTCTAAGAACACACTTATTTCCTTTGCATGTTGGCATGTTATATCTGAAACTAAGGTTGTATCAGGACGACCTTTACATGTGTTTTAAGCCTAGGCAATGTATGTAGCAAAGACTTACAAATAACTAAAAGCCCCATTGGGACTGTGGTTGGGTTGAAGAGAGGTAGAAGGAGGACTCGGAGTCGCTTGGGTTGGGCCGGCCTGTGTGCCCCTACCCAAACAAAAAGATCCCAATTGAGACGTCTGGGTGGTCTGGAGGCGCTGGGATGGTTCTCCTGGGATGGCGAAGAGCTCCTTCCTTTTATTTTGTTAGCCCCTACCTCGCCAACCACTTATCCCTCTTTAATGAGGAACGACGCATAAAGAGTTAGGGGTATAGTTTAATATCTTTTCAAACTTTCCAGCTGACAGTATATACGTGAAGTAATAACCATCTCATTAGTATCTATGTTTTCTTTGTTAACTCTTTGATGATATAAACTATGTTTGTTATCGTCTTTTTTTTCTGTATGTATCTTGTGAAATATTTCAATAAAGCTATTTGGAAATAACAATATCCAAAGGTCTAATAGCATATCTTTGCAATGGAGTACATGATATAGGAACAAAGGGGGCGAGACAATCAACCTACCCTTGTTGAATGCCATGTGCGGTGTAACAATATGGGCCAGACCAACTGGAAGTCTGTCACGGGAGCTGAGCACATGGTGACATGAGCCGGAGATGGAACCACCATGCAGACCATCTGGACAGCAGACATCTATGGATGAATATGTGGGTGTGAATGGGTTGAATGAGGTGTAAATGTGTATGAAAGGTGCTAAGTGTAAAAACAAAATGGCGAGGCCATACACCAAAATAGGGAATGGGGGGGGGCAAAAAGCGAGTGCATGTGATAAGGTACAAAAGGGCTGGAGTCAGAAAAAAAACCAAAAAAGAAACAAAAAGAAAAAAAAACAAACAAAACCTAGACCAAGATCCACCGTCAAGGGTGGCTATGGGAGAGGTGCAAAAGGTGTGGGAAAAACTAAATGTCAAATAATTACCACAGATACGAAGTCAGGCAATGAGTCTGCAGCCGTCCATGTGCATGTATAGTGTTAACACCATGATGTCTGCTAGCAAGTGGACTCCGCATAAATACGCCCAGCCAGCCCAGTAACCCCGCCCAATGTTACACAGGCATGACCAGATGAGGGAGGGAGTCCGAGCCAAGGGTGGGGTCCCCACACACCTGGCCAGAATCGCTCCACCCAATTGTCAGCCAAGATGGAAAAAACATATTGCTCCTGCCCAAGTGCACCAGGGGTCACAAACAGCATGGGGGGATGGTGTAACATCGATGCGCAGATCAGCCGATCCATCCCACCCCGTCCCCCCTTCCACTGAAAACAGGGAAGGAGGGAAAAAAAGGGGGAAGGGGAGATCACCGAGAGCGCATCGCAGCTCCCGATGAGACAAACGCCAGCTGTGCCAACCCAATGAACACCAAATGATGTAACCACACCATACCCGACAGGGTGCCCAAGCAGCACTGTGAGACTGCCAGGAAGAAGCATACAAAATTAGACCTAACAGCATTATAGGTGTTGCTGAATGTCCAAGTAATATCCTCCATCCCTGGTACATATACTGGAGAAGAGCAAAGCAAATGGGACTTTAAATGAGACGCAGATGTACCTGCGTCTCCATCCCTAATTCAATGAGAAGAAAAAGGAGGTTGGGACTTAAATGAGGATATAGAAGGACACTGACCAATGTGCATTGTGCAAAAATAATTGTTTATTAGCCCTCCAAAATCCTGGAAAGCAAGACAAGTGCCATACATCATAAACAGGTTCATTACATCACAACATGCATTGAGTGGCAAACATAAATGCGTTTATGGTAATTGGAGTAAAACAATTGTAAGTAGTACAAAAGTAATTGTTTACTGACCCTCCAAGATCGTGGAAGGCAAGGTAAGTACCATGTGATGTAATGAACCTGTTTATGATGTATGGCACTTGCCTTGCTTTCCAGGATCTTGGAGGGCTAATAAACAATTATTTTTGCACAACGCACATTGGTCAGTGTCCTTCTATATCCTCATTTAAAGTCCCAACCTCCTTTTTCTCCTTAAACTTATGAGGTCACATGCACTTGTCATCTGCTGGATATTTACAACCACTTCAGTCAAAAAACAACAGTGCGAGTATAGTAGCTTGGTCCAGTACCAGCCACAGGGAGCCCCATAAATGCAAAGAATAAAGGACGCTATAGTGCAATACCAGGACAAGTAAACAATGTGTTGCTTTATCCCAGTAACGTTTGCTGGAAGTGCATTACTTTAATAAAGCAGCGCAATGTGTCCTGGTAATGCAAATAGCATGTGAAGTAGCAATAAATATCCGGCAGATGACAAGTGCATGTAACTTCATAAGTTTAAGGAGTACATTTTTTAGTAAGCAAATGGTATGTGCTTTGTCTTGATGATGGTACACAGAAGTCTGAGCAAACAGCTTGCAGTGGATCTGCACAATTGTAATATACATATATATATATATATATATATATATAATTCTTGATATTTATCACATTGCACTTTAGGCACTTTCACATGAATGGTCCAATCGGGTCCACCTGACAGTTTTTTTGGCAGACCTTATTGGACCCTCCATTCTCCTTTATGAACCAGTGGATGTAAACAGACTTGTGTCCATTTATACCCACCTACTTCTAATCCGATCCTACAAAAACAAACTGAAGGGGGATCCATTACCCTCTGTCTGGGTGGATCAGGATGGATGCCAGTCGGGTATAAACGGACAGGTGGTCCGTTTACATCCGATTGCCCATAGAGCAGAGTGGGGTGTGTCCGTGTCCGCTTGGCATAAGTGGAGCAGACGTGGACCTGTTAACCTCTTGCTCTGCTCAGCAGGCGGTCAGCAGACAAATCCCCTTCTGAGCAAAGGAGAGTCTGTCCCATGTGAAAGGGGCCTTGTTTTGTTTGTCTGTCCCCATGTACTATCTAACTGCCCCATCTCTCTCTTTGCCTTGCCCTGTCCTTATGTCCCCTTCTCTGTCCCCATATATTCCTCCTCTGTCTCTAGATGGTCCCCATTATGTACCTGTACATGCAGCAGGCTGTTTAATAGGTACAGACAGTCAGACACAATAAAGCACTTTACCTTCTACCTTCCTCTGAGGATCAATGCCATTCCTGCTACTGTGCTTGCTGGCCCCTCCCCCTGTTCTCACTTACCTTCAGTTGCTGGAATGGAGGCAGTTCTGGACCGATGAGTGTGCTGGAATGGAGGCAGTTCTGGTACCGCCCACGTGGGAGGGGATTCTCTTGGAGAGAAGTGACCAATTTGCTGAAATGAAAGGCCATTGTCTGCCTTTCATCTGGGAGAGGAGGAGGGGCCATGGCGAGAGCTGGTGAAAGTTACTGTGGAGGCAGCAGCTGAAGCTCACAGTGCCCAGCGCTGTGCTGCATGTTACAGGTCTGATGTCTGCTGTGCTGAGCAGGGCCGACGCCAGCATAAGCACTGGGACACTCAGCTGCAGCGCCCCCCCTTCCTCGTCTGCCCCCCTAAGATCGCCGCTTTATGCAGGCACTGGCCCTGCTGAGCGGCTCTATCTGTGATCCGGTCAGTGAGCTCCCGCCCTCCCCTGGTGAGCTGCTCCTGAATGCAGCCCTGTTATCTCTTCTTTGAGTGGATTGTAGCGTTTACATACCAGCCGGGCGTTGGCACTTTGCTGATGGCGGGGAGATCCTTGCTGCCAGCCTCAGTGGTGGCTCTCTAATTAGGCAGATTAGGCGGCCGCGAGGCCCCTGTGAATGCGAGGCCTAAGGTGACCGCCTAATCTGCCTAATTAGAGAGCCACCTCTGACTGAAGAAATTACACTTTGCTACAATTTAACGTAGTGAGTGTACAGCTTGTATAATAGTGTAAATTTGTTGTCCCCTATAAATAACTCAACACACAGCCATTAATGTCTAAACCGCTGGCAATAAAAGTGAGTACACTCCTAAGCGAAAATATCCAAATTGGGCCCAATTAGCCATTTTCCCTCCCCAGTGCCATGTGACTCGTTAGTGTTATAAGGTCTCAGGTGTGAATGGGGAGCAGGTGTGTTAAATTTGGTGTTATCACTCTCACTCTCTCATACTGGTCACTGGTAGTTCAACATGGCACCGCATAACAAAGAACTCTCTGAGGATCTGAAAAAAAGAATTATTGCTTTACATAAAGATGTCCTAGGCTATAAGAAGATTGCCAAAACCCTGAAACTGAGCTGCAGCACAGTGGCCAAGACCATACAGAGGTTTAACATGACAGGTTCCACTCAGAGCAGGGCTCACCATAGTCGACCAAAGAAGTTGAGTACACAAGTTCAGCGTCATATCCAGAGGTGGTCTTTGGGAAATAGAGGTATGCGTTCTGCCAGCATTGCTGCAGAGCTTGAAGGGCTGGGGGGGTCAGCTTGTCAGTGCTCAGACCATACACCACACACTGCATCAAATTGATCTGCACGGCTGTCTTCCCAGAAGTAATATACAGTGCCTTGAAAAATAATTCATACCCCTTGAAATTTTCCACATTTTGTCATGTTACAACCAAAAATGTAAATGTATTTTATTGGGATTTTATGTGATAGACCAACACAAAGTGGCACATAATTGTGAAGTGGAAGGAAAATGATAAATGGTTTTCAAAATACTTTACAAATAAATATGTGTGTCATGAAACCACAGTAACATTCATGTCTTGTCTGTTGCCTACCTTGCTGCATGTGTCCAGTTAGAGGCCGTGACTCCCTCACTTGTGTGCTTTAGCAGCCCTCCTCAGCTGAGATCCACCCCAGGCCCTAATTAGGAACATTATATAACACCTGGCAGCGCAAGTCTGCAATGCTGATCAATGTTGTGTGTGTTTGACTGTGTGTGTGGTTGTTCCTGTTGTATACTCTGTGTCTATTTCCGGTTATCAATCTTTAGCTTGTTCTGACTATCCCTGCCTGCCTAATACCCCAATCTTCGGCTTGTTCTGTTTCTCCTGTCTGCTAGTGGCCCTGACCCTTTGCTAGGCTGCTGACTATCCTTTGCTGTTCATGCACTGCTGCTTTCTCTCTTCTACCTGTAGTCAGTCGAGCGTGAGCTAGGGGACCCCGGGGGCCGTGACCTGGATCCAGTTGCAGGCAAATCCTTCCTCACCACCAGAGGCTCTGGCGAATACCTACTGGCTCTTAGACTCCGCGCCCTGGAGAAAATGATGCACCCAGTGTCCGTGCTCCAGGGGCCCCTCTTCCCATACCAGCCGGAACTCATTAGCAGCAGTCAGCTATAGGTCCACAACCTTAGCGGTGCGCTTTGCAACCCCAGCGGTGCACACCTGTCACCTGACTCCAGGTGTCGTGACAGTGTGATTGGCCATGGACCCAGCTGATGCGCTGCTACCCACCGATGAGTCGCTGCAGGACATAGTCCGCAGACTTGAGACCCAGGAGTCTAGTCAGACCCAGGTGATTCTTTCAGGATCTGGCTTCCCACTTTGAGCAGCTTCAGTCCTCCTTAGGTCCTCCGGTTCAACAACCTGCGGCCCTATCTGTTCCAGTCACACTCACAGTCGCAAACCCTTTGCAGCTACTGACTCCGTCCCATTACTCTGGGGACGCTAAGTCCTGCAGGGGGTTTCTTAGACAGTGCACCATTCATTTTGAACTTCAGCCCCAAAACTTCCTGTCTGATCGGGCGAAG
Source organism: Glandirana rugosa (assembly GCA_018402905.1). Lineage (NCBI taxonomy): Eukaryota > Metazoa > Chordata > Amphibia > Anura > Ranidae > Glandirana > Glandirana rugosa. The sequence continues at coordinate 480,247 of BLSH010028355.1, read as the reverse complement.
GTGGCCTACATTATTACTCTCCTGTCCGGCGAGGCTTTAGCCTGGATTGCCCCTCTGTGGGAGAAGAGTGACTCCGTGGTTTCTAGTCTGTCTAGTTTCTTGAAACTCTTTTAGAACATCTTCGAAGAACCAGGTCATGTCTCTTCAGCGGTCAGCAGCCTTTTATGCCTCCACCAGGAGTTTTTTTCTGTGGGCCAGTATGCTCTCCATTTTCTGATTCTGTCTGCTGAGCTGAACTGGAACAATGAGGCCTTAGTTGCAACCTTCTTACATGGCCTCTCTGACAGAGTGAAAGACTAATTAGCGGGTAGAACTATCCCCGCTGATCTGGACGTGTGATCTCCCTGTGTAACCAGATCGACATTCGCTTCGGGGGACCCTGAAAAGAGACGCCAGCACCCCTTGGCCCCTAGTCAGCCTGAGCTCCCTTCTATGTGACCCATGGAGCATCACCTGCCAGCTGAGGAACCTATGCAGCAGGGCAGGACCAGGCTATCTCCCGAGGAACGTGCTTGGAGTAGAACTCTGGGCCTGTGTCTTTACTGGGGGGCAAAGGTAATGTTCGTGACACTTGCTCACTGCGTCCGGGAAACTCTCGGGTCTAATACATCTGGAAGGTGGAGTAATAGACTAAGAAACATTACCTTCACGTCTATTCCTGTCAGTGTTCCTGCATTTCAGTGCTTCTCCTCATTCGGTCTTGGCATATTTTGATTCCGGAGCTGCCGGCAACTTTATGGACTGGAATACTGCACCCTCCTTGAAGCTTACCCTTTCACCCCTCACCACTCCATTGGTGGTCTCAGCGATTGATGCACTGTTCTCCCAGGAGGGCCTATCCACTTCCAGACCCTTCCGGTTAAGATGTTGGTTGGAGTACTCCACCAGGAGGAGATATCCTTCCTTGTCCTTCCTAAGGCCTCTACTCTATTGTATTGGGCCTTCCCTGGTTACAGCTCCATTCCCCACACATTGAGTGGACTTCCGGGCAGATACAGGATGTCATCTGCAAGTAAAGCAGCTGAAGTGCTTCCTCCTCACAGGTCTTTTGACTGTGCCATTGACCTTGTTCCAGAAGCGACTCTGCCCAGGGGTCGTACCTATCCTCTGTCCATCCCTGAGGCCCAGGCCATGTCAGAGTATGTCGCTGAAAATCTAGAGAAAGGGTTCATTCGGAAGTCACCGTCACCGGCGGGAGCAGGATTCTTTTTCGTTGGCAAAAAGGATGGCACCTTAAGACCTTGCATTGATCATCGAGGTTTAAACGCGGTGACAATCAAGAACCGATACCCCTTACCCCTAATTTCCTAGCTATTTGACAGACTGAAAGGCCCTTCATCTTTACCAAGTTGGATCTCAGGGGTGCCTACCATCTGATCCCGATAAGGTAAGGCGATGAATGGAAAAACGCTTTTAACACGACAGACGGGCATTATAAATACGTGTTATGCCCTTTGGGCTGTGTAACGCCTCAGCTGTATTTCAATACTTTGTCAATGAGGTCTTCAGGGATTTGCTGTATCAATTTGTGGTCATCTATCTGGATGACATTTTGATCTTTTCAGAGGATCTACTTGTCCACAGAAACCATGTCCGGGTTGTACTCCGGTGCCTTAGGGAAAATAACCTGTATGCCAAGCTGGACAAATGTTCTTTTGAATGATTTGAGGTTCTGTTTCTGAGATGCTTTGTCTCCAGTTTGGGTCTTCGTATGGATCCCGAAAAAGTCTCAGCCATTACCAACTGGCCCCTTCCTGCCAGCCTCAAGACCACACAGCAATTTCTTGGGTTATGGTTCTCCCGCAGGTGTCACGTGGTTCTCCACCCAGCTGACTGGGCAGGGCCCGCACTCGCATGCTCCGAGTGTTTGGAGCGGCTTGCTGCGTGCCCACGCCATTAGTCATCTGATGCATGGCGTTAGGGGTGGGCCGGGTATTTGAGCGGAGGGGTGAGCATGGCGAGTCTCTTCATTTCTCATTTGGCACTTCACCATGATCTAGGACACACCAGATAGGTGAGCCACTCAACATCACTTATACTTTGTCAACCACAGCAAATGCTCTTTCACTTATTATCATCTCTTTGACCCTGTGGCACATCCCACACATTTTTCATTGTCATCTTCACGCACTATTTTTTCCTACTTTACACTTATCATGCATCTACCTCCCCACTTACCACTTTGTCTTCATTTTCATCTTCATCTATCATTCTTTACATCCCTTCAGCCTTGCTTTTTCTATTTTCTCTGCCCCTTGTGGTACTTCCACATGTCCTTGTACACAGGCTAGAACTGAGATATATACATACAGATACTTGCACTTGTACTGATCCTATTGCTCATGTACAGTTAGCTACTGATCATGATGCATATATATTCTCATATATATTTATTACATATATCATATACATACTCTTTTAACAGTTACTGCCTGTGCTGGAATGCGGCTTACACCCAGGGAGATCCTTCATCATTTTACCTTGGCCGTGCTCTTCCTTCGCTTGGTCCCCGGCTGGTTGCCGCCGGTCCCGCCCCTTCAGCTCCCGGACTGAGGACTTCCCTCTCCTGCCCCTGGGGGGCTAGTTCTCTTGGAGTCCATCTGCTTAGATTTGAGTATGGGGTGCTTACATGGTTAGCCCCCTGCTTTCTGTCTCACCAACCCTATACTATACATTATAACCACCATGTGTTCCTTTCTAGATACTCTGCTTTTACTTCTGAAGAAGCGAGCCGAGCTTGCGAAACGCATCAAGTACTCATATGCAGTTGTATAATTTTACATCTTGATATCATTATACCATGTATATACCCATTTTGGACGGCCATATGTTTATACCATATTGTTGACGGGCCTATTATGCCCTGTTTTCTATTTTGTCATGATTTTTATACTTTTTAGTAATAAACAATACTCCTTATACTTTGGTTTTGTGCATACCTTATACATTCCTCATTTAAAGTCCCATGGGCGAAATTTTGTTGTGTTGGTTTTCCCTGAGAAACAATCACAGCCATGCCTACTAATGGCATGGCTGTGATTCGCCAGTGCACCATATGACCCAGCCTCTATATGGGGCTGGAGTCACCGTGCTGCATGTCATATGCTCTCAGGATAGTTTAGGGAGAGGATGCTGCTGGCTCTGTGAGGGACAGATTGCAGAACATCTCATGCTGCATTACTGAACGATCTGATTGTGGACTAGGGAGAGATACTAGTACTGCTGCTTTAAGGGGCAGATTGCACACCTCATCCTGCTGCACAGAACGATCTGACTGTACTAGGTAGAGTCTGTTGCTTTAAGGGAAAGATTATTCTTCTAAAATCATCATCAAGTTGTACAGGGAAAGGTTCCAGCTGTTGCTTTAAGGGAAAGATTATTCTTCTAAAAGCAAGTCATTACGTCGTACTCTACAAGACGTTAGACAGGGAGTGTCTCGGTCGTCGTAGGAGAGGGATTTGATAGGACTCTCGTATACTGTACGTCGTGCCACTGAGGTCGGGGTATATCTCCGACCCAGTATACCACGTGACCGCTTAGTGTCGGTACGG
>BLSH010028355.1:458323-470789 GCA_018402905.1 Glandirana rugosa | reverse complement strand
CCTCATTAAATGGAAGGGCTACCCTCCTGAGGAGAATTCATGGGAACCAGCAACTAATGTGCATGCCCCTAAACTTCTTCAAGAGTTCTTCAAACGATGTCCAGAGAAGCGCGCACGTGTGGGCATCCGGAGGCTGCCCCTTGGGGGGGGGCACTGTCAGGGAAGAACTGGCAAAGGTTCCAGTAACCAAAATGGCCGCGCGGTCCTGCGCAGGCGCCGTAACACACGGCACCCGTCAACGAACGCTCGTCCGGCACGAACGTCCGTCCGTAAGGCGCGCAGAATGCACCAATCACCAGCAAGCACCGGCCTATAAAAGGAGACCAGTAACTGTCACAAATCGCTGGATTATCTTCAGCTCAGTATCCTGTATTCCTGAGTCCTGTGTTCCTGTGCCTGATTCTCTGTTACCGACCCGGCTTGCCTTGACCTGCTCTGACTCTCTCCTGGTTCTGATCTCGGCCTGCTCCTTGGACTTCTCCTGCCTATCTCGGACTGCTCCATGTGTTTGACCCTCGGCCTGGCCTTAACCTTGATTCTGCCTATCTCCTCCACAGCTCCGCTTGCACTTCCAGACTAGCTTCAGTCTCCCTCTGCTGGGTATCCTGAGTACTACCACATCTGGAATTACCGCTGAAGTTCCATTTGCAGGCGATCTGTGCTTCTTTGGGCATTGCACCTCCTGTCATCAACTCCAGGGGTGCAGTGCACTCAGCCGCAAGGGAAGCCCTCTCATCATCTCAGCCTCCTATACCAGTACCTGACAGATTGTATCAGGCAGTGTGGTATATCCGGGTTCGCAGAACATCCGAGAGAGGGCGCCTGGTTTAACGTTTTTTGACCCTAGCCTGTATGTTAGGTGGAACTGGAATATTGAGAAGAAGAGCGTCCAGCGGGCCTGTTGGGGTTTCAATCTCTTTGCCGTCCTCAGATATTCCAGGTTTTTATGGTCGGTATATATGAGAATAGGGTGCGTGGCCCCCTCGAGCAGATACCGCTATTCTTCCAGGGTTGACTTAATGGCCAGGAGTTCTCTGTTTCCGATGTCGTAAATTTTCTCCAGTGCAGACAACTTGCGGGAGAAAAATGTGACTGGGTGGAGTAGAGCTTTGGAGCCTTGTTTATGGGAGAGGACAGCCCCCACAGCAGTTTCTGACGTGTCCACCTCTAGGACATAGGGCAATGCTGGGTTAGGATGTTTCAGAATGGGAGCTGAAGTAAACTACTTTTTCAAAGTCTGGAAAGCTGCCTGGGCTTCGGTGGACCAGTGGAATTGAGAGTTATGCTTCGTCAGCTGTGTGATTGGAGTGATGATGGCGGAGAACCCCTTGATAAATTTTCTATAAAAATTGGCAAAGCCCACGAAAAGTTGGACCATTTTCTTGTCAGATGGTGCCGGCCAGTCCAAGATAGTGGAAATCTTTTGGGGATCCATGTTGATGCCTGTAACAGAGATGACTAGCACAAGGAAGTGGATGCTGGGCTGCTCGAAGGGGCATTTCTCAGTCTTGGCGTATAGGCCATGTTGCCGAAGGCGGCTCAACACTAGAGTGAAATGTCTATGGTGCTCCTCGAGGGAGGAAGAGAAAATCAGGATATCATCCAGGTATATTATGGCAAATAAGTGCAAATAGTCCCAAAACACACCATTCACAAAGTGCTGGAAGATTGCAGGGGCATTGCACAACCCAAAGGGCATGACTAAGTACTCGTAGTGCCCAAAAGTGCGGAAAGCGGCCTTCCACTCATCACCCTCCCGGATATGGATCAGGTTGTATGCTCCACGGAGGTCGAATTTAGTGAATATGATGGCGGAACCTAGTCTTTGAAACAGTTCCGGAACTAGGGGCAGAGGGTAACGGTTTTTAACTGTAATTCGGTTGAGTTCCCAGTAGTCTATTCAAGGTCGCAGAGACCGGTCCTTCTTCTCCACAAAAAAAATCCCAGCCCCCGCAGGAGACGTTGAGGGTCTGATGAAGCCCTTTTCCAAATTGTCATCCAGATAGGCCTTTAGAGCGGCTCGCTCTGGTTCAGACAAGGGATAAATTCTCCCAAAGGGCACTTCTGCTCCTGGTAAGAGCTTGATGAGGCAGTCATACGATCTGTGAGGTGGTAATTGTTCAGTCCCTTTCTTGCTGAAGACATCCAGAAAGCTGTGGTAGACAGAGGGAACCGCTAGGTGGGTGTCAGGGTCAGAGTCTGAGTCTAGTCAGAGCAAGGTGGGGGTTGCTTCGTCAGTGCGCTTCAGACAGTGCTGGTGGCAGTAGATGGACCAGAATTTGACAGTCCCGGTGGTCGAATCAATACTGGGGCCATGTGCTCGGAGCCAGGGCAGGCCCAAAATGATGGTGAACAGAGGAGATGCTATAGCATCCAGAAGAAGCAGCTCCTGATGGCTGTCAGCTGTGGTGACGAGTAGGGGAGCGGTCTCGTGGGTGACTGTGCCGGATTTAATGGGGGATCCATCGCCAGGTGGATGATCATTTTATGTTGGAGAGCGATGTGATGCGAGGCTGCAAACGCCTCATCCACAAAGCAACTGCATGCTCCAGAGTCAACAATTGCTGGGACCAGGATAGTCCCTGCGGGAAGCTGCAGAGAGAGGGAGATAACAAAGTGAGAGATTTGACTTGGCATGACAGACATTCCATCTGAGGTAGCTGGCGGACAATTACCGCGTTTGGCAGGGCAGAATCTCACTACATGTCCTGGTTCCCCGCAGTACAGACATAAGTTCAAGTAGAATCTCCGTTGTCTCTCTTCAGGAGTAAGAGAAGGGCGCAGGAGCCCTATTTGCATAGGCTCCGGTTGATCTGAAGGAGAGGAGGAGGAGGTTGTAGAAGCAAAGGGAGTCAGACTTGGGTACCTGGGAACCTGAGGCAGCATCCAGGTGGAACGCAGGGGTCCCGAGGTTCTTTTGGCGTGGCGTTCCCGGAGACGCTGGTGGATCTGGGTAGCCAGATTAATGAGTGCTTCCAGTGTTTGGAGCATCCCCACACGAGCCAGCTCGTCCTTGAGGGACTCTGGCAGGCCCAGGCGGAACTGGTAATAGAGTGCGGCATTGTTCCAGCCCGTGTCTGCACTCCACCTCCTGAACTCCGCTACGTAGTCCTCCGCAGAACAGCTGCCTTTTTGGAGGGCAGGTAGCGCAGCCTCTGCTGTGACAGCCTGGTGGGAATCTTCATAAAGCTGAGCCATAGCTTGGAAGAAAGAGGCCAGAGTAGCGACTTCTGGGGCCCTCTGCTCCCAAAGTCAGTGCGCCCAGGACTGGGGTTCATCTTGCAGCAAGGAAATAACAAGTCCCACCTTCGTGGCCTCAAGTGAGAAGGTATGGGGCTGGTGGCCAAAGAATAGCTTGCATGAGTTACAAAAGGCTCTAAACTTGCGTTGGTCCCCAGAGAACTTATCTGGCAGGAGGACTTTGGGCTTGGATGGCATGGTCACAATGGTGCGGCCTGCGGCCTGGCTAGCCCCCTGGAGCCACGGTGCAGCGAGCTCTTGAACCCATTCTTCCAACTGGGTATAGCCCTCCTGCAGGTTCTTGACCGCCTGTGTGAGTCTGGCCAGGTGGACACATAGTTCATCCATAGCAGAGGGTGCTCCCTGCGTAGACTTAGACATGGCTGTCCGTTGCTGTCATGCACCTGGTGGTGGAGTCTCTCTTATGCAGGAAGCAACCACTCTTACAGCCTTGCTTCGAGAACCCCTGATAGAGCAGACAGGGAGTTCAGGAGCACAGGGAGGCACAAGGGCTGGACTGGATCATTGGTGGTGGTGTGAAAGGTCCGGTAATGGCTTGTGCAGGGAGCAGAGTGGTGATGCAGGCTGGGTCGGCAACTAGCTGGCGATGCATTACAGAAGGTGCAGGCAGAAAAGTCGTCAGGTGCAGGCAGGGTCATTAACGGGCTGGCAGCAAAGGTACACAGGGATCAGGAAGAAGAGTTGTCGTGGGCAAGCTGGGGGTTGGTGCAGGCAGAGATACTCAGGAAACAGGTCACTCTGGAACACTCAAATGCTGTAGAACGGACAGCGCTGTTTGCAGGGTGCTGTCAGCTTAAATGTACTGTTTGGCGGCAATTCCGGTGCACACACGCACAGGCGCGTGCGAACCACACCCTCCATGCACACGTACAGACTCAGCAGCCGGCAACAGAGGTTCTCTGACAGCTACGTAAAGGTGTGCCATGTTTGTGCTCAGTCTAAGTTCTCCACACAAGCTCCTGCCGGTCTGCTCATGCCCTCGCCCATTCCGAAGGAGCCCTGGACTTTTATAACCAATCTTCCACCGTCTGAAAAGAATACAGTCATTTGGGTGGTAATCAATCGGTTCTCCATTTTGTTCCCTTTCCTGGTCCCCTTTCTGCTCCCGCTTTGGCCCCCATCTTTGTTAAAGAATTCCTCCGCCTCCATGGGGTTCCTTCCCATATTGTTTCAGACAGGGGGGTTCAATTTACATCCCGCTTCTGGAGAACTCTTTGTAAGTCCCTCAATATTGTCTTGGATTTTTCTTCTTCTTACCACCCTCAATCCAATGGACAGAATGAGAGGGTTAATCAGGAGTTAGAGGTCTTCCACCGCACCTTAGTCTCTGCTCATCATGATGACTGGTCCTTTCTCCCAGAATTTTCTCACAATAATCATGTTAACATCAATTCTCAAAAGACCCCCTTTTTCACAGTTTATGGAAGACACCCTCAGCTTCCTCTTCCTATGACCTGTTCTCTGGATATTCCAGCTTTGGCTACTGTTCAGCAATCATTCAATACCATTTGGGGTGAGGTTCATCATTCCCTCAGGGCAGAGGCTGATAAGTTTAAGGGTTTTGCCGACAGTTGCAGGCGTAAACCGCCTTCTCTACAGATTGGAGACAAGGTCTGGCTTTCCACCAGGAACATCAAACTCCGGGTTCCTTCTTTGATTTTTGCACCAAGATTCATTGGTCCGTATTCTATAATTTATACGGTTAATCCGGTTTGCTTTAAACTTCAGATCCCCAAAAGCCTCAGGATATCTAACTCCTTCCATGTTTCCCTTCTGAAGCCCTCGGTTCTCTCATCCTTTTCCTACTGTGGTTCCGGTCTCTGAGGATAATCAAGAGTACAAGGTTAGTCAAATTCTGGATTCTGGCCTCCGTAAAGGCATCCTTCAGTCCTTCGTGCACTGGAGAGGGTTTGGTCCTGAGGAGAGGTCGTGGATTCCTACATCTGAGGTATTTGCGCCTCATCTTGTGAAAATGTTTCATTTGAGATTTCCCTCCAAGCCTGGACCCAAGCGGGGAGGGGGAGCCCTCGTAAGAGGTAGGGTACTGTCATGAAACCACAGTAACATTCATGTCTTGTCTGTTGCCTACCTTGCTGCATGTGTCCAGTTAGAGGCTTTGCTTCTCTCACCTGTGTGCTTTAGTAGCCCTCCTCAGCTGAGATCCACCCCAGGCCCTAATTAGAAACATTATATAACGCCTGGCAGTGCAAGTCTGCAATGCCGATCAATGTTGTGTGTTTGGCTTCGTGCGTGGTTGTTCCTGTTGTATGCTCTGTGTTTATTTCTGGTTTTCAATCTTTGGCTCTTTCTGTTTATCCCTGCCTGCCTAATACCCCAATCTTCGACTTGTTCTGTTTCTCCTGTCTGCTAGTGGCCCTGACCCTTTGCTAGGCTGCTGACTATCATTTGCTGTTCATGCACTGCTGCTTCCTCACTTCCACCTGTAGTCAGTCGAGCGTGAGCTAGGGGACCCCAGGGGCCTTGACCTGGATCCAGTTGCAGCCAAATCCACCCTCACCACCAGAGGCTCTGGCGAATACCTACTGGCTCTTAGACTCCGTGCCCTGGGGAAACCGATGCAATAGCTACCTGTGTTGCAGTGTCCATGCTCCAGGGGCCCCTCTTCCTGTACCAGCCGGAACTCATTAGCAGCAGTCAGCTATAGGTCCACAACCTTAGCGTTGCGCTTTCGCAACCATCTGTACAATTCACACCCCAGTGGTGTGCACCTGTCACCTGATCCCAGGTGTCGTGACAATGTGAAAAGTGTGGTGTGCATTTGTATTCAGCCCCCCCGACTCATTACTTTGTAGAACCACCTTTCACTACAATTACAGCTGCAAGTCTTTTAGATTATATCTCTACCAGCTTTGCACATCAAGAGAGTGACATTTTTGCCCATTCTTCTCTTCAAAATTGCTCAAGCTCTGTCAGATTGGATGGAGAGCGTCTGTGAACAGTGTAGCACTGCCCACTTGAGGGCTGCTTAGAGTTACCCTGTGAACCCTCCAGCCCACCTGACACTCTAGGTTCAGACATTTTTGTAGGCACCTTTAAATGACACTCCAACATGAGTTAGATAAAATATTCTCTTAGGTTTTACTGGAACAAAGATACGTGGATAGGAAGATATTGATCAACTGAGTCCTGGATAACAACCAAGACTCCAACCAAGGTGAGAAATCCCAAAAAACAGTTTAATTACAGTTCAGAATCACAGATGCAGAATGTATATATATATATATATATATATACACGTATGTACGGTGGAATAACAGTTAGAGAATAAATGGATGATTAAAAAAGAAACCACTAGTTACTGCAATATGACAGCACAATAAAGGGGAATCCCAGGCCGGCTTATTAAACCTTTAGGTTCTAATGAGAGACCAGATAGAATAAGAACAGGAATAGGAGCCCTTTAACTAGAAGTAAACAGCAATGTCCAGGGTGCAGGCCTGCAGTAATCTTCATCAGCAGTTGGAGATCTTTGAATTGTATGCAAAATATGACAATGTGATGTTAAAGTAAGCAGGACAGCTTAAACTGGTTGGTGGTATTTCTTAAAGTATTTTAGGGTACCAATGTCTATGTACAGTGTCTTATGTGATGTAATAAAGTGATCCTATGGGTAAGGTGTCTGTACACAGTGTCCAAGAAAGATAACAAGACAAGAGTTGTAACTGGCGGACGGCTGCCCTCTCACCCACTGACGAGCCTGATTGGAACCTCCCGAACAGCGATTCTGGATGAGATGTCCTTCTGCGGAACAAACTGAGATGGCCAACCAGCTGCTGGACATGGGCTGTCATCGGATCCGTCTGATGGGGTGATGCAGCGGTAATGTCTCGTGAACAACAAACAGAGTTGGACTGGAGTCAGTGGGTTGCAGTGTGCTAGGCCACAGACCTCCTGCACAGCAGCAGAGGGGTGTTCACTCGATGAGGCCCAGGAAGAAGAGAGAGCGGGCCGGATCTGCTGGTCCTTTTATAGTTTCTCCCAGAGGTCTTTTGGTGTTGCAAAGAACCCTCTGGAATGTGTAGTGCAAGGACAGTTCCACAACTCCAGAATGTCTGCTCAAGAAACTACTAGTCCCACAATCCTCCCCGCTTGACTCAGAGATATGATGTCAGTCATTATAGCCCAGCACTAGAGGGACTCAGGAACAGATGGAGAATGATGAGGGTGATCTGCATAATCAGGTAACTTTAGTCCACTGTCGGCTAGAACAGCAAGTTTCAAGTCTTGCCACAGATTCTCAATTGGATTTAGGTCTAGACTTTGACTGGACCATTCTAACACATGAATATTCTTTGCTAAACCATTCCATTATAGCTCTGGCTGTAGGTTTAGGGTCATTGTCCTGCTGGAAGGTGAACTTTTGCCCTAGTCTCAAGTCTTTTGCAGACTCTAACAGGCTTTCTTCTAATATTGCCCTGTATTTGGCTCCATCCATCATCTCAACCACTCTGACCAGCTTCCCTGTCCCTGCTGAAAAAAAGCATCCCCACAACATGATGCTGCCACCACCATGTTTCACAGTGGGGATGGTGTGTTCAGGGTGATGTGCAGTGTTAGCTTTCCGCCACACATAGCATTTTGCTTTTAGGCCAAAATATTCAATTTTGGCCACATCTGACCAGAGCTTCTTTTTCCACGTTTACTGTGTCACCCACATGGCTTCTCGCAAACTGCAAACTGGACTTCTTATGGCTTTCTCTCAACATAAAAGCCAGATTTCTGCAGTGCATGACAGATAGTTGTCTTGTGGGCCTCTTGGCTGTTTCTCTGATTAATGCTCTCTTTGCCTGGCCTTTCAGTGTAGGTGGACAGCCAAGTCTTGGTAGGTTTGTAGTTGTGCCATACTCTTTCCATTTTTGGATGATGGATTGAACAGTGCTCCGCAGGGGCGTTGCTAGTTTGGGAAAAGACCAGGGACTTCAGCCCGAAGATAAATTTGATAACCCCTCCCACATTTCAAATTAAGTCACGCCAAATGCCCCGCCCCACCTTAAAAATTAACACCAAATTTTGGAATTGTTCTCAGTTGGCAATGTAGAGTATTATATAAACCTATATTTAACACCATTCAGTTGTAATCTCATGCAGGGAGCAAGAGAGAATATATGTACGCACACACACCCCTTTGTACACATCAATAACATATTGGCAGAAGAGAAAAAAGTCAGTCTCGTACATACATTTTTAAACAGCTGTATTATATTATATTATATTATATTATATTATATATATTATTATACTTAATGCAAAGTACTCATACATGAATTTTTAAACAGCTGTATGTTTATTATACTTGATGCAAAGTAATCAAAAGCCAATACAAACAGATGCAGCTTACACACATCAATTCACTACTACAGCTGTAGCTTAAGTACTTTTGTTTATAGAGCATACAACTTCAGTTCCAGTGCTAATTGCTCTGCCATGTAGGAGTTGAAGAACTTGTGCCCATGATTTAGCACTAGTTACACCTCCCCTGGATGTGACTGACACAGCTATCATGAAAAAAGGGTTTTGTTTTCCATCAGATATTTCTGACTTTAGAAGTTTTTAATCTCCTTCTCAGTAAATTGTAATTTAAAGATTTTATAACCATTGTCATGAAATCCCACTTTTAGGGTTAGACTGGAAGGAGAGAAAACCCTAAAAACATAGGTTACTTAGGCAATAATTAAGACATTTGTTATAACACGTGTTTCATAACACATAACCGGGGTTTATTCAATAAACGCCAAACTAAAGCAAAATTTAATCAAAATGCAAAATCAGGTAAAGATAGCCAATATGGAGAAATTCTCCCACTCCCCCTTAGCTATAGCTTGGCAATTTTACATTGATCTTTGCCATTTTGATTTTAGTTCACTAAAATTTGGAGTCTACAGAAAAAATACAAAAAAGTACAAGGTACCCACTGATGTGAAATACGCATCATTATAAAAACTATCCATACGATGCAGCTATCAGTTACACACACACATACATCAATTCACTACTTAAAAGGGATACGACGGGTAACAGGCACCAAAACAGCTGTAGCTCAAGCAGTTTTTGTTTATAGAGCATGCACCTTCAGTTCCAGTGCTAAATGCTCTGCCATGTAGGAGTTGAAGAACCTGTGCCCATGATTTAGCCCTAGTCACACCTCCCCTGGATGTGCCTGACACAGCTATCATGAAAAAAGTGTTTAATTTTCCATCAGATCTGACTTTAGAGGTTTTTAATCACATGCAGGAGGCTCTTCCAGGCTAACAGTGCAGGAGATGAGAAATTATAAATAGAGTTGAGTGGACACCTGGATGTTCGGGTTCGTCGGGTTCGGCCAAACTTCACGAAAAAGTTTGGGTTCGGTATTGAACTTGACCTGAACTTGACCCCAAACCCCATTGAAGTCAATAGTGACCTGAACTTTTGGGCACAAAAATGGCTGTAAAAAAGTCCTGGAAAGGGCTAGAGGGCTGCAAAAGGAAGCAAAATGGGGGTAAGAGTAGGACAAGTGCCCTGCAAACAAATGTGGATAGGGAAATAACTTAAAATCACATAAAAAAAATGGAGGAGGAGGTTGAGTAGGCCATGACCGTGGCGGTGTAGGTGGTAGTGGCAGTGGAGGAGGAGGAGGAGGAGGTAGCCAACACTGTTTTTTGTTTGTTTGTTTGTTTTTTCTAATTGGGGTAGCCCCCAAAATATTGTGACATATTGAAAGAAACAAGTATACCAATGGCTGTGTGAGGCCGGTCTAAATGTCTATTCTGCACAAGGTACAGACAAGTCTTGTGGGATCCATGCCTGGTTGATTTTAATAAACGTTAGCTTGTCCACATTGGCTGTGCACAGGTGGCTGCGCTTGTCTGTGATAACGCCCCCTGCCATGCTAAACACACGTTTAGACAATACACTGGCTGCAGGGCAGGCCAGAACCTCCAAGGCATAAAGGGCAAGCTCAGGCCATGTGCCCAATTTGGAGACCCAGAAGTTGAATGGGGCAGACCCATCAGTCAGTACGTTTAGGCGTGTGCACACATACTGTGCCTATCAGCTGGTGGTGCTGTTTGTTGTGGCGTGCTGCTGACAAAGCTTTTCCACATTTCGGCCATGTTAACCCTGCCTTCTGAGGTGCTGGCGGTGTCACAGCTGTGTTGGCGATCTCTTCCACCTTCACCTTGTGCTTCCACTGAGCCTCCTTTGTCATTTGGGAATGCCCTCAGCAGCGCGTCTACCAGCGTGCGCTTGTAGTCACGCATCTTCCGATCCCGCTCCAGTGAGGGAATTAAGGATGGCACATTGTCCTTGTAACGGGGATCAAGCAGGGTGGCCACCCAGTAATCAGCACAAGTTACAATGTGGGCAACTTGGCTGTCGTTGAGCAGGCACTGCAGCATGTAGTCGCTCATATGTGCCAGGCTGCCCATAGGTAAAGACAAGCTGTCCTCTGTGGGAGATGTATCATCTGTGTCCTTTGTATCCCCCCAGCCACGCTCCAGTGATGCCCAGGAGCTGCATTGGGTGCCTCCCTGCTGTGAACACGGTTGCTCCTCCTCATCATTCTCATCCTCCTCATCCTCCAGAACTGTGCCCTGGCTTGAAAATGTTTTACCTGGCCTATGCTGGTACAGGAACCCACCCTCCGAGCCACTTGTGAATGACTGGCCTGATAACCATGGAAATGACCCCTCTTCCTTCTCCTCTTCCTCCTGTGCTACATCCTCTTCCATCATCGCCCCAAAGTGTTTTTTCAAGGAGACATAGAAGTGGGATAGTAACGCTGAGAACAGCGTCATCGTCACTGGCCATGTTGGAGGCCCACTCGTTGGTGGTGAAGTGGTGCTGTTCCGCAGAGCGACTGACCCATGCATGCTGCAGCTGAAACTCCACTATTGCCTGCTGCTGCTCGCACAGTCTCTCCAGTATGTGTAAGGTGGAGTTCCACCTTGTGGGCACTTCGCATAGAAGGTGGTGAGCGGGAAGGCCGAAGTTCCGCTGCAGCGCAGACTGGTGAGCAGCAGCAGGGTGAGAACACCAAAAGGGTGCACAGACGGCCCGCACTTTCTGCAGCAGCTCTGACATGTCCGGGTAGTTTTTTAGAAATTTCTGCACCACCATATTCAGCACATGCGCCAGGCAAGGGATGTGTGTCAAACCGGCTAGGCCCAGAGCTGCTACGAGATTTCGCCCATTATCGCACACCACCAGGCCGGGCTTCAGGCTCAGTGGCAACAACCACTCATCGGTCTGTTGTTCAATGCCCGTCCAGAGCTGCTGCGAAGTGTGGGGTTTATCCCTCAAACATATCAGTTGTAAAACAGCCTGCTGTTGTATCCCCCTGGATGTGCTGAAGTTGGTGGTGAAGGTGTTACACTGAGTGGATGAGGAGGCAACAGGAGGCAAAGAGAAATGCCTTGCAATCCTCGGTGGTGGAAGGACATGCGCCAAATGGCTAGCCGCCTCAGGCCCACTACATTTGCCTAGTGTGCAGTTAGCGAGATATAGCGTCTCTGCCCATGCTTACTGGTCTACGTATCAGTGGTTATGTGGACCTTACCACAGATGGCATTGCGCAGTGCACACTTGAGCTCGTCCCTGACTTGTTTGTGCAGGGAAGGGAGGGCTCCCCTGAAAAGTAGTGGTGGCTGGGAACCACGTACTGTGGGACAGCCACCACCATCAGGTTTTTAATACTGTCCATGTCCACCAGACGGAATGACAGCATTTCAAAGGCCAGGAATTTTGAAATGCTGGCATTCAGGGCCAGGGATTGCGGGTGGATAGGGGGGTACTTCCTCTTTCTCTCCAGTGTTTGGGAGTTCTTTCCAGAGCCGGAGGAGGACGAAGGAGAAGACGACGACGGAGCCGGAGAAGGAGGTGGAGATGTCACGGTCACAGTGGACGGTGGGTCGTTTGTCTGGTACACTGTCGTTGCGGTGGTACAGGCGGTGGTAGGGGTTCGTAAAGGTGTACCAGGGTACCTTCGAATGTCGAGAGGTAGAGGGTTTGTGACCTCTCTTTCTCCTTCATGGGGGGATAGGTGGGCGTTAGGGACCGGGACTTACGGTCGTAAAGTTTTAAGGACCGGAAACTTTACGACAGTAAGGCAGACCACCTGTACCTGTCATAATTTTTGGACTACCACCACCGACAGGGTGTCATGCACCAAGGGTCGGTGGTGATGAAAAGTCCCCTCGGGAGGGAA
>BLSH010028355.1:376772-388814 GCA_018402905.1 Glandirana rugosa | reverse complement strand
TCACAAAGAGTTGGCCCCAAAGCGCCTCGGGATTACAAGGTGCGGGTCCAGGAGGGAACAGCATAGGGGGGAAAGGAGGAAACTGGTGGGCACATTACTGGCATCTTTAGTAATTTTTCTCATGCAGAGTAGCTCAGGGAAGGTACTGGAATGCTGATGCAATGCCCGGAATGATCGGAATGCCATTGGAATGCCCGATTCCCGCCCGCTCTCCTCTCCCGTCCCTCCCGAGTGATGTCACACACTCACACACAGGCACCTGGGATGGAGGGGAGGGGCGGCTGTGATCGGCGCGGGACAGTGATGTCAGTGATCTCTTCACTGCAGCCTGTCAGCTATGCGGGGATTCCATCCGCCGTTCATCTGCATATGATGAACGGCAGATTGTGGTGGAACCCCTGGGGACTTCTCGTGGAACATTAGGGCTCCGCGAAACCCCGGTTGAGAAACACTGGGTTACAGTGTTCTGGCAACGCCAACACACAAGGCCTCCTGTTTGACTTGGGGATTATATCACAATTGTTTAACTAATTTACAACAGCAGGGCCCGCTCCAAAATAAACAAAAAAATGATGTGCAGTTCCCCCCAAAATCAAAACTAGGCCCTTCTGGTCTGGTATGGATTTTAAGGAGAACCCCAAATTTAATGGCGTCCCCCCCAAAATCCAAACCAGACCCTTATCCGAGCACGCAGCCCTGGCATGGCAGGAGGGGGTGGGGACGAGCGAGCACCCCCTCCCGCCTCCGTACCATACCAGGCCACATGCCCTCAACATGGGGAGGATGCTTTGAGGTCCCCCCCAATGCACCTTGTCCCCATGTTGATGGGGTGAAGGGCCTCATCCCCACAACCCTGTCCGGTGGTTGTGGGGATCTGCGGGCAGGGGGCTTATCAGAATCTAGAAGCCCCCTTTAATAAGGGGGCTCCCAGATCCCAACCCCCCCATGTGAATAGGTTTGGGGTACTTTGTACATTGTACCCCTACCCATTCACCAAAAAAAGGAGTGTAGTGTAAAAAAAAAAACAATAGGCAGTTTTTGACAAGTCCTTTATTTTGTATTATAGCTCGTTTCTTCTTTCTTCTTTCTTCCTCCATCTTTTCCTGGCCCGGTCCTTCTTCTGGTCTTCTTCTTCTTCTTTTAGTCTTCTTGCTTCCTCTCTTCGTCTTCAATCTTCAATCTTCATCTTCATCTTCTTTCCCCACTGCCGCTTTCTCTGCTGGTGCAGTCCGGCCCCTGCGCGTCTTGCCGAATGGGTGGTCTTTGCGATGACAGTACTTTTATAAGAAGGGGCATGGCCACCCAGTGACATAACTGAGTGAACCCGCCCCCTTTTGACGTCATGTGATGTCAGAGGGGGTGGGTCACCCATTTACGTCACGGGTGGCCCCACCTCTTCTTATAAAAGAACGGTCATCGTGAAGACCGCCCATTCTGGGAGACGCGCAGGGGACGGACTGCAGCAGCAGAGAGTGCGGCGGCGGTGAAAGAAGAAAGAAGATGAAGATGAAAATGAAGATGAAGATTGAAGACAAAGAGAGGAAGCAAAAAGACTAAAAGAAGAAGCAGAAGACCAGAAGAAGAAGCGGGCCAGGAGAAGACGGAGGAAGAAAGAAGAAAGAGCTTATAATACAAAAGAAAGGACTTGTCAAAAACTGCCTATTGTTTTTTTTTTTTACACTACAATCCTTTTTTGGTGAACAGGTAGGAGTACAATGTAGACAAAAGCAAAAAAAACAAAAAAAGGTTCCGAGCTCAACTTGCGGACCAGTCTGCCACCAAGCCAAAGTCACCTGTCTAACAGTTCAGCGTTTAAAAGGCAGGGGATTGGTTACACACATTTGCAAGTGTATGTGTAAGCTGCAGGCCACGACAAGGCTCCCTGTATACTGCAGACCTAACTCTATATAAGAGGCTTCACAGTGGAAGCACATACAATTGAATGGATAGATGAAGGTCAGGTGACTGGAGGAGCCCAACCCTCCTTAAAGGTACATGACCAGACACCTAGCCGTGGCCCCATGGCAGCTGCGGCGCTGGTATGGTACCAAAAGTGGTAACTAAACAAAAAACAAGGTCACTGTCCCCCATCTTTTTTTTTTTTTTTGAGGAGTACAATGTACCCCAAACCTGTTCACATGGGGGGGGGGTCGGGATCTGGGGCCCCACTTATTAAAGGGGGCTTCCAGATTCTGATAAGCCCCCCTGCCCGCAGACCCCCACAAGCACCGACCAGGCTTGTGGGAAAGAGGCTCTTGTCCCCATCAACATGGGGAAAAGGTGCTTTGAGGTGGGGGGGCAGAGTCCCCCCTCCCCCAAAGCACCCATACTCCCCATGTTGAGGGCATGTAGCCTGGTATGGTTTAGGAGGGAGGGGTCGCTCGCCCCCCGCCCCATCCTAACCGGCCAGGGCTGCATGCTCGGATAAGGGTCTGGTTTGGATTTTAGGGGGACCCCCACGTCAATTTTTTTTAAATTGGCCCGAAGAGCCTGGTTTGGACTGGGGGGGGGACCCCACGCACTTTTTACCAGCGATTTTTTTCTTGTATATTACCAGGAACCGGCAATACATTACAGCTGCGATTTTAAATGACAAATTTTCCTATGGAAATGTAATTTTGCTCTGGCAATCTTCTACACCTCACAGAGATGCGCCCTTTTACACACAGACTAAGGACACCCCCCAGGCACAATATTTAAAGGAATTTTTCTTTTTTTTTTCACTTTAAGCATTATTAAAATCACTGCTCCTGAAAAAATTATTGATTACAAAACTTTTTTTTTCATTGATACATATCCCCTAGGGCAGGACCAGGGTCCCCATATACTTTTTAGGGAAATAACATTGCATATAAGCCTTTAGCATTTTTCATGTTCGCGTCCCATAGACTTTAATGGTGTTTGGATGTTCACCCTGAACTTTTTGTCTGTTCGCATGTTCTGGTGCAAACCGAACCGGGGGGGTGTTCGGGTCATCCCTACTAATGAGTCACATGACACCGGGGAGGGAAAATGGCTAAATGGGCCCAATTTGGACATTTTCACTTAGGGGTGTACTCACTTTTGTTGCCAGCGGTTTAGACATGAGTTATTTTGAGAGGACAGCAAATTTGCACTATTATACAAGCTGTACACTCGCTGCTTTACATGTAGCAAAGTGTCATTTCTTCAGTGTTGTCACATGAAAAGATAAAATAAAATATTTACAAAAATGTGAGGGGTGTACTCATTTTTGTGAGATACTGTATGTTCCCAGTATATGGGAGCAGCAATCACTTTCTTCCCTCAGTCAGCCCAGCCCCCACACAGTTAGTAACACATCACAGGGGACACAGTTAACCCTTTGATCGCCCCCTAGTGTTAACCCCTTCCCTGCCAGTGACATTTACACAGTAATCAGTGTATTTTCATAGCACTGATCGCTGTATAAATGCCAATGGTCCCAAAAAAGTGTCAAAAGTGTCCGACATGTCCACTGCAATGTTGCACAATTGCAGATCGCGTTATAACTATTATACCACCAGGGTGGGTAGCCCTTGTGCCAACATCCCAATCTATAATATACACAAAAATGGTTTGTAACCCCCAAGCTACATGGGACTTTTGAGGCAACAACGAATCAGAATTAATAAAATCTAATACAGTTTTATTTTGACAAAATTCATAAAATTTGAGTGCATGTGATATACAATCAACATATATCATAAAGACATGTATAAACCCATTGATACGGTGAGGAGTCTTGAGGCTTGATGGTACTTCTCAATGCCGGCCCGACATGTTTCAGGACTTAAAAATTCCTTTCCTCAGGGGCATTTTGCCAATTGAAAAGTACACCCTACAAGACAATACAATCATAATTGGTAATTATTTTCAACAGTATATCAATAACATAGTCATGTTTCAATACTGCAGTGTTTTTGATAACATATCACACCTTGACAAGATGACAGAAAGAAGAAACCTTGTTAAGTCGTATCCAAGAGCCTACCATATACCACAGATGCCGACAGCTCCGCCGCCACAAGGACAACCATGTCCACTGCACTCCGGGGGGTAGGGGGGGGGGGAGATGGAACGACTGGAGGGCGTGGTTGCTACACAGAGGGGGGCATGCTACCACCCATTCCACTGAACTCCCAATGGAGTCAGCTTGCGGCCACCCCAGAGCCGGAGACAGCAGTCAGACCACAAGAGATGGAACGTGTCAACTTAATTTTCTGAAGTAGAAAAAACGGGGAACATAGTAAATAAAGGATATGAAAAAGCCTTGAAAGGCACAGTGTCCTGTAATCGGACCAATGTAGATGTGTTGATTAATTAGACTTATGGCCGTATCACATAAGAGAGGCCAAGGGAAGAAGACATGCCTCAATGATCATAAAAATGTATTAAGTAAGAATCATTGTTAGACCAGGTGATCACCTGTTTGGATCAACAAAGTTCTTTCAAATCCATTTATGAATAAAAGTGATAATTGAGACGAAACAAAGGGAGCATAGGGGAAAAGACTTCCCATATTGAGCACCCTGGGTAGTCCCCATTGAGAGGCACACTAATCCGAGTGAAGGCAATACAGTGACACAGAAAGGTTTGTCGGCACACAGCAAGCGGTGTCTAGGCACCTAGACTCACCCGTTGGGAACTCACATTAACCAAGTGGCGGCATGGAGAGATGGAAGGGAGCGGCGTGTCAACAATAGGACACGCCACCATTTAAATATGCATCGCGCCTGCGCCGATAGGACGGCCAGCGCAATGGCGTAATTGTGTCGTAGAGCGTACACAGGATCTCGATAAGGAGGCAGATGAGACGGGCGGGGGCCTACGAAGAGACGTATTGCCTAAAAGGAATTTAATATGATGATGACCACCCTTTTCCCCGGCTGACCAGCTGGGCCCTCAGATATCTGGAGACACCAATGAGACACGTGAAGCAGGCTGTGTGTTCAAAAGATGTCTAATTTATTAAAGTGAAAAGCTTTGCTTTTATTCAGTATTAAAACAAAGACAGGTGTAATTATCAAACTGTGTATGCGTTCAATAACAGGTAAAAACTGGTTCTGCAGACTTTTCCACTAGAAGTTCAATAACCTGTGGCCCATAGGTGCCTTTACAAGAGATGGTCTAGGGTGTTTGCACTCCAAGAACAAGCTAATTACAGGTTACAAGTCATCCCCTGCAGCCATTGCTTTCTGTACCACTTCCCCCTCCCTTTAGATTGTAAGCTCTATGAGCAGGGCCCTCCTATTCCTTCTGTATTGAACTGTATTGTAATTGTACTGTGTTCCTTCTTTATTGTAAAGTGCTGCGCAAACTGTTGGCGCTATATAAATCCTGTATAATAATAATAATAATAATAATAATAATAATGTCTCCTTCAGTGAAAAGTTCTCTTTTTAGTTTATGTTTAAGTAGGTATCTAGGGTGGGGACTGGCTTGAAGTAAGTGCCCCCCTTTCTCATTTCCCACTATAGCCATTATTGGAACCAGTGAGGCAAGGTAGCACCATCCTGCATCATGTGTAGGGATCCATGAATAGCAATTCTTGCCGCAACATATATAAGTGTTATCTCCTAGGGCGTAGGGCAATATGGTGGAAGTAGTAGACCTCATGACAGATACACATAATAAATCAATAAGTTTGGCCTGGGGAGAGGAAGAATTCAGAGCGTATAGGGTGGGATTCAGCGTTTTACTAGTTGGTCTTATTTCCCAACACATCCCCTGGCTCACAAATCATATAATGCCTCCAACTGTACATAAACACAACATTAACAATGAAAAAAGCACCTGACTATTTGTAACTAAAAAGAGTACCTCTCCCACCCCCCTGGTTTTCCCCTAAATGAAAAATGGGGCATCTAAAGTATATCTAATCTAAAGTGTAGATACCTACTTTCCTTTCCCTGTCTGATTTACCTGTACAGAACATCTCATTCGGCTATGTTAAGGCTGAAAAATATAAAAATATCCAAACTTAAAAAAAAAACTATATGTTGTACTAACAGAAGAACACCAAACACAGGAGCAGGTATGAACAGTAGGGATGGTGTTCGTGTTCAAATCGAACGTAAGTTCGATCCGAACATCGCCCGTTCGCTGGTTCGGGTTTTCCCAAACATTATGGGGCGTTCGCGGCAACTTCGCCCGCCCCATAATGTTTTAAAATGTCGGCGGAATGCCACCCGCTGATTGGCCAAAGCATGCACATGACCTGCATGCTTTGGCCAATCAGCGGGCGGCCTGCTGTAAGAGCTTTGATTGCCTTTAGCCAATCACTGCACAGCAGTCTCAATCCACGCCCCACACTATATAAAGCCGCTTGTAGAGCGGCTCTATGATAGTGTGTCGGCGGCGGTGTAGAGAGATAGTGTAGGTTCCTGAAGACAGGCAGTTTAGATAGATAGATTTTTAAATATGTTAAAAAAAGAAAAGAAAATAGACAGGTTAGTGTAGGGAAAAAATATATATAAAAAAAAAAAATAGATCTATATATATATATATTTAACCACTTAACGCGAATCGTCGTTTATAAATGGCGGCAGCTTTAAGTGGAAGTATCGGGGTATAGTCTGCAGCTACAGGCTATACCCAGGTATCGTTTTTTAGAGCAAGCGGCCGGCTATCCGGAGATAATGGCCGATCGGGCCACCCCCCTCCCACCACCGTCTGCCGCTCTTCTCTGGTTTCCCGTCCCAGCAGGAGACCGGAGCTCCGATCCGATGCTTCTGGCCGCTGTGTGGAGTCCATTTGGAAGCTGGAATCGGCTTCAATCGGGACTCCTTCATTCATTTCCGAAAGCAACGTCAGAATGGCACTTCTGGTTTACTCGGCAGGAAATGGCGCCGGTGTTAAAAAAAAGTGACAGTATTCAGAATCGCCGTTTTTGGTGATCTGAATACTGTGAAGTGCAAAGGAGGGATGGGGGGTCTTTTAGACCCCCCATCCTTCCATAAAGTGTACCTGTCACCATATATTACTATCACAAGGGATGTTTAAATTCCTTGTGATAGCAATAAAAGTGATTACATTTTTTTTTTTTTAAAGGGACAGTGTTAAGAGGAAAAACATAATAAAGTAAATAAAAAAAAATGTAAAGCGCCACCGTAACCGGGCGCTCGCGCAGCACAGAAAACGCATATGTAAGTCACGCCCGCATATGAAAACGGTGTTCAAACCACACATGTGAGGTATTGCCGCGATCGCCAGAGTGTGAGCAATAATTCTAGCAATAGACCTCCTTTGCACCTCTAACCTGGTAACCGTAAACATTTTTTAAACGTCGCCTATGGAGATTTTTAAGTACCCGAGTTTGTCGCCATTCCGAAAGTGTGCGCAATTTTCAACCCTAACATATATGGTATCTATTTACTCGGCGTAACATCCTCTTTCACAATATACAAAAAAATGTAGCTAACTTTACTGTTGTCTTATTTTTTAACTCAAATAAGCTATTTTTTTCCCAAAAAAATCACGATTGAAAGACCGCTGCACAAATACCGTGTGACAAATAGTACTGCAACGATTGCCATTTTATTCTTTCTAGGGTGTTTGAAAAAAATATATAATGTTTGGGGCTTCTAAGTAATTTTCTAGCAAAAAAAATGATTATAACTTGTAAACAACAAGTGTAAAAAAGGACTCCGGGGCTTAAGTGGTTAAACTAATTTACAACATCAGGCCCAGTTCCTCCGTCCAACAAGAGTAACTGCAAGGGGTTACTGTGTTCTGGTACCGCCAACACCCAAGGCCCAATTTTTGGCCACCTGTTTGGCTGGGGGCTTTCGTCAGAATTTGTAAATGAATTTACAACATCAGGCCCAGTTCCTCCATCCAACAAGAGTAACTGCAAGGGGTTACAGTGTTCTGGCACCACCAACACACAAGGCCCAATTTTTCGCCACCTGTTTGACTCGTGGATTTTATCACAATTTTTTAACTAATTTACAACAGCAGGGCCCGCTCCAAAATAAACAAAAAAATGATGTGCGGTTCCTGCCAAAATCAAAACCAGGCCCTTCAGGTCTGGTATGGAATTTAAGGGGAACCCTGCGCCAAATTTAAAAAATAATGGCATGGGGTCCCCCCCAAAATCCAAACCAGACCCTTATCCAAGCACGCAGCCCTAACATGGCAGGAGGGGGTGGTGAAAAGCTTTGCTTTTATTCAGTATTAAGACAAAGACAGGTGTAATTATCAAACTGTGTATGTGTTCAATAACAATAAAAACTGGTTCTGCGGACTTTTCCACTAGAAGTTGAATAACCTGTGGCCCATAGGTGCCTTTACAAGAGATGGTGTCTAGGGTGTTTGTCTGCATTCCAAGAACAATCTAATTACAGGTTACAAGTCATGCTGTATGGAGAAATTATAACAAACAGAATGAAATATATTTTATAAAACACGAAACTGAGCCTGAATCTAAAATAGAAACTAAGAACAAAATGGATACTTACAGTATATGCTCTTTCAATCCCCTCTTAAATCATAAACATGATTTCTATGTCTTAACGTGTACTATAAGCACATTTGAAGGGCAAGATATATCTTATTTGAATCCAAGATTACTTAAGCATTTGGTACTGTATGTTAACCTGTTTTGTACTTCAATAAACATGTTTGGAATAAAAAAAAAAGATATATCTTATTTGCAGCAGCTGGATCAGAGGGTCGAGTAGCATGAGCAATTATGCATAAAACAACTAAGTAACAGGCATAAAGAAAGAGTAGGAAAAGAAATACCATTATAATGGCCATAGCTATTTCTTTTAACCATAAAAATATAGACGCAAATCCTCCCAATACTTTAAAAGGGTTCCAACCATCCTTAACTACATTTCTAGCCCCCTCTTGCAATCCTGCTACCTCCTTTCTATGTTGAGCAATAATGTCATAATAATCTGGGACTTCTCAGCACTCATGCTTTCTATGGCTAGGTCATGCATTTCTACTTGTTTCCTTAGTGCTCTCTGTTTGATACTCACAAATGTTATATTAGCTGAATTCTTTTCCATGATATCATCAATAATCCTAGAGAAATTATTTAACCTCTTCATTAATTCTCTTCCCCAACCTGTCCATGTGGGAAACCAGGACCGGGTCATGTCTACCCCACCTCCACCTAAGACCTGTGCTTGAGCCACCTCTATCAGATCATCCCCTGCAGCCATTACCTTTTGTACCACCTCCCCCTCCCTTTAGATTGTAAGCTCTACGAGCAGGGCCCTCCTATTCCTTCTGTATTGTAATTGTACTGTGTCCCTTCTTTATTGTAAAGCGCTGCGCAAACCCGTAGGCGCTATATAAATCCTGTATAATAATAATAATAATAATAATAATGTCTCCTTAAGTGAAAAGTTCTCTTTTTACTTTATGTTTAAGTAGTCATCTAGGGTGGGGACTGGCTTGAAGTAAGTGCCTCCCTTTCTCATTTCCCACTATACCCATTATTGGAACCAGTGAGGCAAGGTAGCACCATCCTGCATCATGTGTAGGGATCCATGAATAGCAATTCTTGCCGCAACATATATAAATGTTATCTCCTAGGGCATTGATGGCGAACCTTGGCACCCCAGATGTTTTGGAACTACATTTCCCATGATGCTCATGCACTCTGAAATGTAGTTGAGCATCATGGGAAATGTAGTTCCAAAACATCTGGGGTGCCAAGGTTCGCCATCACTGTCCTAGGGCATAGGGCAATATGGTGGAAGTAGTAGACCTCATGAGAGATACAAATAATAAATCAATAAGTTTGCCTTGGGGAGAGGAAGAATTCAGAGCGTATAGGGTGGGATTCAGCGTTTTACTAGTTGGTCTTATTTCCCAACACACCCCCTGGCTCACAAATAATATAATGCCTCCAACTGTACATAAACACAACATTAACAATGAAGAAAGCACCTGACTATTTGTAACTAAAAAGAATAATTCTCCCACCCCCCCGGTTTACCTTAAATGAAAAATGGGGGATCTAAAGTATATATAATCTAAAGTGTAGATACCTACTTTCCTTTCCCTGTCTGATTTACCTGTACAGAACATCTCATTCGGCTATGTTAGGGCTGAAAAATATAAAAATATCCAAACTTAAAAAAAACTATATGTTGTACTAGCAGAAGAACACCAAACACAGGAGCAGGTATGAACATTAGGAATGGTGTTCATGTTCGGATCGAACGTAAGTTCGATCCGAACATCGCTCGTTCGCTGGTTCGGGTTTTCCCGAACATTATGAGGCGTCCGGAGCAACTTCGCATGCTCCATAATGTTTTAAAATGTCGGCAGAATGCAACCCACTGATTGGCCAAAGCATGCACATGACCTGCATGCTTTGGCCAATCAGCAGGCGGCCTGCTGTGAGAGCTTTGATTGGCTAAAGGCATCCTGCCTTTAGCCACTCACTGCACAGCAGTCTCAATCCACGCCCCACACTATATAAAGCCGCTTGTAGAGCGGCTCTATGATAGTGTGTCGGCGGCGGTGTAGAGAGATAGTGTAGGTTCCTGAAGACAGGCAGTTTAGATAGATAGATTTTTAAATATGTTAAAAAAAGAAAAAAAAATAGACAGGTTAGTGTAGGGAAAAAAAACATAAAAAAAACACATAGATCTAAATGCAGTGCCTTGAAAAAGTATTCATACCCCTTGAAATTTTCCACATTTTGTCATTTTACAACCAAAAATGTAAATGTATTTTATTGGGATTTTATGTAATAGACCAACACAAAGTGGCACATAATTGTGAAGTGGATGGAAAATGATAAATGGTTTTCAACATTTTTTACAAATAAATATCTGAAAAGTGTGGGGTGCATTTGTATTCAGCCCCCTTTACTCTTACACGCCTAACTAAAATCTAGTGGAACCAATTGCCTTCAGAAGTCACCTAATTAGTAAATAGAGTCCACCTGTGTGTAATTTAATCTCAGTATAAATACAGCTGTTATGTGAAGCCCTTAGAGATTTGTTAGAGAACCTTTGTGAACAAACAGCATCACGAAGGCCAAGGAAAACACCAGACAAGTCAGGGATAAAGTTGTGGAGAAGTTTAAAGCAGGGTTAGGTTATAAAAAAATATTCCAAGCTTTGAACATCTTATGGAGCACTGTTCAACCCATCATCTGAAAATGGAAAGAGTATGGCACAACTGCAAACCATCCAAGACATGGCCGTCCACCTAAACTGACAGGCCGGGCAAGGAGAGCATTAATCAGAGAAGCAGCCAAGAGACCCATGATAACTCTGGAGGAGCTGCAGAGACCCACAGCTCAGGTGGGAGAATCTGTCCACAGGACAACTATTAGTAATGCACTCCACAAATCTGACCTTTATGGAAGAGTGGCAAGAAGAAAGTCATTGTTGACAGAAAGCCATAAGAAGTCCCGTTTGCAGTTTGTGAGAAGCCATGTGGGGGACGCAGCAATGTGGAAGAAGGTGCTATGGTCAGATGAGACCAATTAAACTTTTTGGCCTAAAAGCAAGCAGAAAACTAACACTGCACATCACCCTGAACACACCATCCACACTGTGAAACATGGTGGTGGCAGCATCATGTTGTGGGGATGATTTTCTACAGCAGGGACAGGGAAGCTGGTCAGAGTTGATGGGAAGATGGATGGAGCCAAATACAGGGCAATCTTAGAATAAAACCTGTTAGAGTCTGCAAAAGACTTGAGACTGGGTCAGAGGTTCACCATCCAGCAGGACAACAACTCTAAACATACAGCCAGAGCTACAATGGAATGGATTAGATCAAAGCATATTCATGTGTTAGAATGGCCCAGTCAAAGTCCAGACCTAAATCCATTTGAGAATCTGTGGCAAGACTTGAAAATTGCTGTCCACAGACGCTCTCCATCCAATCTGAATGAACTTGAGCTATTTTGCGAAGAAGAATGGGCAAAAATGTCCTCTCTAGATGTGCAAAGCTGGTAGAGACTTCCCCAAAAAGACTTGCAGCTGTAATTGCAGGGAAAGGCGGTTCTACAAAGTATTGAGGTAAGAAGAAGCGTTTTATCGAGTTCAAGTAAGTCTAACC
>BLSH010028355.1:320102-372586 GCA_018402905.1 Glandirana rugosa | reverse complement strand
AGGCGACCCCCCCCCCCCCCCCCGGTTTACCTTAAATGAAAAATGGGGGATCTAAAGTGCATCTAATCTAAAGTGTAGATACCTAATTTCCTTTCCTTGTCTGATTTACCTGTACAGAGCATCTCATTCGGCTAAATTAGGGCTGAAAAATATAGTTTTTTTTAAAGTTTGGATATGTTGGACTAACAGAAGAACACCAAACACAAGAGCGGGTATGAACATCAAACTTTCCTTTTCAAGAGTTTAAACTTGTCAAAGTCCTCCATACCTGGTGATGCACAACAGAGTCTTAGACATCCGGTGATCAGATCGCAGCTGCTTGCAACGCTGTAGAACTGAAAGAACTGTAGAATACAAAGTCCATAGCTGGAACTTTACAGACAGTTCAGGCTCTTGACCATGATAGCGGATGGAACAGTTCAGGTACTCAACCATGAGAACAGGTGTAACATGCACCAACAGTTTAGCTGCTGATCATTGGCAAAGTCTTTATAGATGGTTGCTGCTGTCAAATGTGTTTGTCTCCTTTCTCCAATATGCTTGTGATTGACGTCAAGGCAGGTGTGTTACCAAGACCACCAGTCCAACCTTCCATACTTAACAATAATGCCCATATAGCCCATCATGAATTTCAATTTCTGACCAGCTAAATCCACAATGCCTAGTGACCTGGCCTAACACTAAAAGTAAAAACTCAGCTTTTTCTCGTTCAGGGTGAAATATTGGTACAGGAACACCACCACCCATCTACCACTTGAACTCTTGGATGATTATCCTATCCCGGGCCGAGCCCCCATTTGAAAGGAATTAAATATGGATGACGATCACCCTATTCACCGGCTGACCAGTTGGGCCCTCTGGGGACACCAATGAGACACGTGAAGCAGGCTGTGTGTTCAAAAGATGTCTGATTTATTAAAGTGAAAATATAAAAATGTGAGGTGCAGCGCTCAAATAGTTAAAAAAAACGTGTCCATGATCTCTAAGTTCACTATTTCAAGGCCTGCCACCAGGGTTTTCCATATGAGGGTATAAATCCAAAAATAAAAGACTTCAGGAAAGGCTTCAAAGACCACCAGCGTCACCCATACACACTGGTCCGTACCAGATGGACCGGACCCCCATTACAGAGGTCGGATCAGCATAACATCACTGGTCATGTTCACTGATGGCCAGCCGGTCCCCTTCGCGTCACACACTCCCCCCCTCAGATCGCTCAAACTCTGGTTGCCGTGGTTGCCGTGTAGAGAACCTCCCAGCTGCAGTTATCATGTCCGTGACTGTCAGAGGCCACCACTCCCAGCATCCTATAGTCCTCCAACTCGTCACCCAGATATCAGCCGGTATGGGATAAAGGCTCGATATAGTGTAGTATTTTAGGCATAAAAACTATTTATTGTATCAAAAATGTGCACTCACGTGTCACATTGAACAGCAGCTGAGGTATACATGGAAGGAGACTCTTTAAAGGAATCCACCATAAAGTCGATGAGTGGCAGCCCCTGAGAGTTGGAGGAGAGGCTGGAACAGTCTGGGAAGAGAGAGAGAAAGCAGTCTGTGGAAGCCAGGAGGAGCCAACCAAGGGGAAGGAGAGCCATTAGACCGCAGGACAGACCGGATGGGTCTGGAGGATGGGCAGGGATTAATAGTTCATCCAAAGGCCCAGCTAGCACCAACGTACTTTGCTACACAAGAGAGGATGTCTGCTTTCAGTGAGAGAAACCTGCAACTCTTACCCACAAAGAGTGGATCTGAGGCCTTGCAAGTGGCTGCAGCAGGCCTCACCATGTGCTAGCTGTGGTGAAGAAGAAGTGTCATGGAGGTCTGATACATTTCCCTTTGGACCAGGAGAGCAGGTGTAATGGTCAGCAAGTAGTGTGCTGGAGGAGAAGAAGTGTACAGTATATACCGGAAGTGTATATAGTGTGTCTCAGGTTCAATTACTGGGCATCCCACAGTCATCTCTAATCCCTATCCAAATACCCCTAAATAAAACAACAAAATCAAAGTAGCGGCCTGTTCAGTGACTCTGGGTGTGTGGAATTCATGTGATTGAGGGCAGCAGGCAGGTGAACCACAACTATCAGCCACTCTTGAGGGAGCACATGTCTACATTTAAAAAAAAAATTACTTTATAGACTGTGTGCAGGAAGATCAGAATCTGAACCCAGAGAAGGTGGAGGCTGATAGACTGGAGGTAGCAGAAGGCATTGCAATTACATTTAAAGTAAACTTTTACCAGTATTGTGCATTATGTATAAAATTATCATAGCCATGAAAAGAAAAAAAAAGTCTCAGCTATTAGATATACTTTAATATAAAAGATTTCTATCTCCCTTCCCCCCTTCATGAAGCTTCATGTCTGACTCCTAGTTAAAATGCCCATATATCCTACTTCTGGGTGTATTTATTATTATACTGTATATACAGTCATGGCCGAAATTGTTGGCACCCCAGAAATTTTTCCAGAAAATCAAGTATTTCTCACAGAAAAGTATTGCAGTAACACATGTTTTGCTATACACGTGTTTATTCCCTTTGTGTGTATTGGAACAAAACAAAAAAAGGGAGGAAAAAAAGCAAATTGGACATAATGTCACACAAAACTCCAAAAATGGCTAGACAAAATTATTGGCACCCTTAACTTAATATTTGATTGCACACCCTTGGGAAAAAATAACTGAAATCAGTCGCTTCCTATAACCATCAATAAGCGTCTTACACTTCTCTTTTTTTTTTTATATTTTATTTCTTTATTGCGTTATACAAAAAGGGATACAGAGAAATTAATATAAAGAAAATATACCTCAGAATGTGTGGACTGATTGCTATCACAGTAAAGTTAATGGTAGATAAGCGAGGTACAAGTATCAACAATAGTAACTTAATAACAATTGAACTAGAAGAGGGTAAGAGAGACGGGGTCGACAGGCATGGGCCGGTCTGCCCTCCAGGCACCCCTATGGGGATCTCGCTATGCCCTGGAAGGAGAGGGCCCGTGTCGCCCTAACAAGAGTGAGAGTGGTCCAGGAAGGAAGGGGACCACGTTGTTCTAGTTGTGGTGGTAGCACGAGTTAGGCAATAGTTACTTAATGTTTATGAAGGATCAGAGGACAAAAAGGAGAACAAAGAAAAAGAAGAGAGGGGAGAGGAATAAATAGAAAGAGGGAAAAAGGGGAGGCGGCGGGAGTCTGTGGGGGTAAGCTTCTTACACTTCTCATCCGGAATTTTGGACCACTCTTCATTTGCAAACTGCTCCAGGTCCCTCTTATTGGAAGGGCGCCTTTTCCCAACAGAAATTTTAAGATCTCTCCACAGGTGTTCAATGGGATTTAGATCTGGACTCATTGCTGGCCACTTCAGAACTCTCCAGCGCTTTGTTGCCATCCATTTCTGGGTGCTTTTTGATGTATGTTTGGGGTCATTGTCCTGCTGGAAGACCCAAGATCTCGGACGCAAACCCAGCTTTGTGACACTGGGCTCTACAGTGCCACCCAAAATCCTTTGGTAATCCTCAGATTTCATGATGCCTTGCACACCAGGCACCCAGTGCCAGAGGCAGCAAAACAACCCCAAAACATCATTGAACCTCCACCATATTTCTTTGTAAGCCTCATTCCATTTTCGGTAAACAGTAGAATGATGTGCTTTACCAAAAAGCTCTATCTTGGTCTCATCTGTCCACAAGACGTTTTCCCAGAATGATTTTGGCTTACTCAAGAACATTTTGGCAAACTGTAGTCTTGCTTTTTTATGTCTCTGTGTCAGCAGTGGGGTCCTCCTGGGTCTCCTGCCATAGGGTATCATTTCATTTAAATGTCAACAGATAGTTTGCGCTGACACTGATGCTCCCTGAGCCTGCAGGACAGCTTAAATTTCTTTGTAACTTGTTTGGGGCTGCTTATCCACCATCCAGACTATCCTGCGTTGCCACCTTTCATTAATTTTCCTCTTCCGTCCACGCCCAGAGAGATAATCTACAGTGCCATGGGTTGCAAACTTCTTGATAATGTTGCGCACTGTGGACAAAGGCAAATCTAGATCTCTGGAGATTGATTTGTAACCTTGAGATTGTTGATATTTTTCAACAATTTTGGTTCTCAAGTCCTCAGACAGTTCTCTCCTCCTCTTTCTGTTGTCCATGCTTAGTGTGGCACACACAGACACACAATGCAAAGACTAAAGCTTCGTACACACGGGACGACGATCGTACGTACGATCGTCGCAAATCGTATGTTGGATAATGTAACTTGCATACTGACTGCACTACGCGATCGTACGAGCACAGAAAGAAAGTTCAGGTGCATGCAATTAGCATCCGGCCGTTCCTGACTTCTGAGCATGCGTGTTTTGCACAATACAACTTGTTGTACCAACTGCTCTGTACACACGATACAACGGTCGTATGAACGCTTGTTGGTACGACCAAGTTTTCTAGTCTGCTCATACAGCTCCCTTGTACGACCGTCGTATGTTCGGCTGTTCTAATCGCGCATACGAACGATTGCTATCGCATACAACAGTCGTTAGTACAACCTGTTGTATACGATCGTCGTCCCGTGTGTATGAGGCTTTAGTGAACTTCTCTCCTTTTTATCTGCTTTCAGGTGTGATTTTTATATTGCCCACACCTGTTACTTCCCCCCAGGTGAGTTTAAAGGAGCATCACATGCTTGAAACAATCTTATTTATCCACAATTTTGAAAGGGTGCCAATCATTTTGCCCAGCCCATTTTTGGAGTTGTGTGACATTATGTCAAATTTGCTTTTTTTCCTCCCTTTTTTGTTTTGTTCCAATACACACAAAGGGGAAAAAAACACGTGTATAGCAAAACATGTGTTACTGCAATACTTTTCTGTGAGAAATACTTGATTTTCTGGAAAAATGTATAGGGTGCCAACAATTTTGTCCATGACTGTATGATATAAGTAATATATATCATTACTTTCACTGTTTCACAGTATAAATGAATAGTAGCGATTATCTGCTCTTTTTGTACTATAAAGCTCAATTCACATCAATGCATTTTGCTTTTGAGCGTTTTTTCAGTGCTTTCTGCATTTTTTACAGCGATTTTGATGCTTTTTTACCACAAAATTGTGTTTTGCGGGTTTCTTGTTGCTAGACAGGGTAATTTTGTTGCTAGACAGATTTAAAAATGCAAATCACGGCAAAATCACGGTAAAAAACGCATCAAAACCAAACCGTAGCACTTGCGTTTTTCTTGCATGCCCATTGAAGTCTATTACATGCAAAACGCAGAATTTTCCGGGAGAAAAGTCCCTGACCCTTTCCAAAAATGCAGAGGCACAAAAATGCATTGATATGAACATGTTTCATAGGAACACATGTTAAAAAAATACTTGCATTTCTGCAAAATGCATCAAAGAACGAATTAGTGTGAATCAAGCCTTAAGGACTAATTTTAGATTTTTTAACCCCATTATGACAGGTGATACAAAAAAAGCATGCTGCTGCTACTAAACGTCTTAGGGCCTGGTTCACACCTATGCGTTTTTGGTGCTTTTTTGTGGAAACGCACTACAGTTCTTTTAACATGGTTTCCTATGGGAGACGTTCACATCTATGCTTTTTCCAGCCGCTGCTTATTTGGAAAGGGTCAAGGACTTTTTTCAGTGAGAAACTGTGCTTTTTTGTCTTTTTTTTTTCAATAGACTTCAATGGAGAAGCTGCAGAAAAGCATGCAATGCGTTTTTGCAGCAATTTGCGTTATTTAATCTGCCCAACAACAAATTGGCCAAAAAAAGCATAAGAAAATGCAAAACGCAAATCGTAGCAAAATCACGTGTGCAAAAATGCAAAACACACAGCACAAAGCACTGCAGAAATTGATCCAAAGCAAACTGCAAGGTGTGAAATAATCCTTATGCTGGCCATACACTTATTGATTTTCGGACGAGAATATTCATACAAAAAACCTTTGCACATTCGCTGAATGAAAGAATGTCATTTGAAAAGTTCTCTTGCATTTAACATTCAGTTTTAAAATGAATGTAATTTCTGAATGAAAACCACATACACCCTCTGAAAATTCCTTTGACCAAGAAATTTTCTATTCTGCTCCTTCGAATTTTCCCGCCACTGTGGTCAAAAACGAAGGTCAATTTGGCCCCACTAACGATTAGAAAATCAACTAACGTTCTTAAAATGACATTTTTTTTGAAGGAAGACATTGTTTTTGTATGGCCAGCATATAATATATTACAGTTCTGTCTGAAAATAGGAAAAACGGTCTAATATTTTTTCTTTCGATTAAAAATTTGATCTCTGAGTCTGATGATAATTACCAGATTCAACCTCTAATAGTATATTATACAGTATATCTAATCTAATAGTATATACAGTATATCTCCTCTAATAGTATATACAGTATATCTTCTCCTCTAATAGTATATACAGTATATCTCCTCTAATAATATATATAGTATATCTCCTCTAATAATATATATAGTATATCTCCTCTAATAGTATATACAGTATATCTCCTCTAATAGTATATACAGTATATCTCCTCTAATAGTATATACAGTATATATCTCCTCTAATAATATATATAGTATATCTCCTCTAATAATATATACAGTATATCTCCTCTAATAATATATACAGTATATCTCCTCTAATAGTATATATAGTATATCTCCTCTAATAGTATATACAGTATATCTCCTCTAATAATATATATAGTATATCTCCTCTAATAATATATATAGTATATCTCCTCTAATAGTATATACAGTATATCTCCTCTAATAGTATATATAGTATATCTCCTCTAATAGTATATACAGTATATCTCCTCTAATAGTATATACAGTATATCTCCTCTAATAGTATATCTCCTCTAATAGTATATACAGTATATCTCCTCTAATAATATATACAGTATATCTCCTCTAATAGAATATCTCCTCTAATAATATATACAGTATATCTCCTCTAATAGTATATACAGTATATCTCCTCTAATAATATATACAGTATATCTCCTCTAATAATATATACAGTATATCTCCTCTAATAGTATATACAGTATATCTCCTCTAATAGTATATATAGTATATCTCCTCTAATAGTATATACAGTATATCTCCTCTAATAGTATATACAGTATATCTCCTCTAATAGTATATACAGTATATCTCCTCTAATAATATATATAGTATATCTCCTCTAATAGTATATACAGTATATCTCCTCTAATAGTATATATAGTATATATCTCCTCTAATAGTATATATAGTATATATCTCCTCTAATAGTATATACAGTATATCTCCTCTAATAGTATATCTCCTCTAAAAGTATATACAGTATATCTCCTCTAATAGTATATACAGTATATCTCCTCTAATAGTATATATAGTATATCTCCTCTAATAGTATATACAGTATATCCCCTCTAATAGTATATACAGTATATCCCCTCTAATAGTATATACAGTATATCTCCTCTAATAGTATATACAGTATATCCCCTCTAATAGTATATACAGTATATCTTCTCCTCTAATAGTATATCTCCTCTAAAAGTATATACAGTATATCTCCTCTAATAATATATATAGTATATCCCCTCTAATAGTATATATAATATATCTCCTCTAATAGTATATACAGTATATCTCCTCTAATAATGTATATAGTATATCTCCTCTAATAGTATATATAGTATATCTCCTCTAATAGTATATACAATATATCTCCTCTAATAGTATATACAGTATATCCCCTCTAATAGTATACACAGTATATCTCCTCTAATAGTATATCTCCTCTAAAAGTATATACAGTATATCTCCTCTAATAATATATATAGTATATCCCCTCTAATAGTATATCTCCTCTAATAGTATATACAGTATATCTCCTCTAATAGTATATATAATATATCTCCTCTAATAATATATATAGTATATCTCCTCTAATAGTATATCTCCTCTAAAAGTATATACAGTATATCCCCTCTAATAGTATATACAGTATATCTCCTCTAATAGTATATACAGTACATCTCCTCTAATAATATATATAGTATATCCCCTCTAATAGTATATACAGTATATCTCCTCTAATAATATATATAGTATATCCCCTCTAATAATATATATAGTATATCTCCTCTAATAGTATATATAATATATCTCCTCTAATAGTATATACAGTATATCTCCTCTAATAATATATACAGTATATCTCCTCTAATAGTATATACAGTATATCTCCTCTAATAGTATATATAATATATCTCCTCTAATAGTATATACAGTATATCTCCTCTAATAGTATATACAGTATATCTCCTCTAATAGTATATACAGTATATCTCCTCTAATAATATATATAGTATATCCCCTCTAATAGTATATATAATATATCTCCTCTAATAGTATATACAGTATATCTCCTCTAATAGTATATACAGTATATCTCCTTGAATAATATATATAGTATATCCCCTCTAATAGTATATACAGTATATCTCCTCTAATAGTATATACAGTATATCTCCTCTAATAATATATATAGTATATCCCCTCTAATAGTATATCTCCTCTAATAGTATATACAGTATATCTCCTCTAATAGTATATACAGTATATCTCCACTAATAATATATATATATAGTATATCCCCTCTAATAGTATATACAGTATATCTCCTTGAATAATATATATAGTATATCCCCTCTAATAGTATATACAGTATATCTCCTCTAATAATATATATAGTATATCCCCTCTAATAGTATATCTCCTCTAATAGTATATATAATATATCTCCTCTAATAGTATATACAGTATATCTCCTCTAATAGTATATACAGTATATCTCCTCTAATAGTATATACAGTATATCTCCTCTAATAGTATATACAGCATATCTCCTCTAATAGTATATATAGTATATCCCCTCTAATAGTATATCTCCTCTAATAGTATATACAGTATATCTCCTCTAATAGTATATCTCCTCTAAAAGTATATACAGTATATCTCCACTAATAATATATATATATAGTATATCCCCTCTAATAGTATATACAGTATATCTCCTCTAATAATATATATAGTATATCCCCTCTAATAGTATATCTCCTCTAATAGTATATATAATATATCTCCTCTAATAGTATATACAGTATATCTCCTCTAATAGTGTATACAGTATATCTCCTCTAATAGTATATACAGTATATCTCCTCTAATAGTATATACAGTATATCTCCTCTAATAGTATATACAGTATATCTCCTCTAATAGTGTATACAGTATATCTCCTCTAATAGTATATCTCCTCTAATAGTATATACAGTATATCTCCTCTAATAGTATATACAGTATATCCCCTCTAATAGTATATACAGTATATCTCCTCTAATAGTATATATAGTATATCTCCTCTAATAATATATATAGTATATCTCCTCTAATAGTATATATAGTATATCTCCTCTAATAGTATATATAGTATATCTCCTCTAATAGTATATATAGTATATCTCCTCTAATAGTATATACAGTATATCCCCTCTAATAGTATATACAGTATATCCCCTCTAATAGTATATACAGTATATCTCCTTTTTTATGCCCTTTTTTTTAAACTTTACATATTAACGAAATAGTTTTTTAAGGTTATTATCTGATGAATCGATTAATCCAAACAATAATTGGCCAACTAATCGGTTATGAAAATAATCATTAGTTGCAGCCCTAAAGCAAAGTGATCACCTACTAGGGTGACCACGTGTCCCGGATTGCCCGGGACAATCCCGCATTCGGCAGGTCTGTCCCAGGTCCCGGGCACCTTCATTCTGGGACAATACAACGGTGTGTAGCGTAGGGGGGCGGGCGCGCGGGGGGGGGGCAGCCCGTGCTCTCTCTCCCCTGAGTGCAACATCATTTTTGTGCTGCTGTCCCAAGAGTGACCTAAGTTTGCTGTGCCAACTAGTGCTTCCTCCAGCCCCACTCTACACGTCCGATCATGGGGCATATCCTGTGGCCAGGCTCGGACATTGCTCCATGGCACTCTCCCCCCGCCAAGGGACTCCTGTGGTACAGCTGCGCCTGCCCTGTCCCCAATGATTCATCGGGTGCAGGCAGCCTGTGTGTGTGCGCGAGTGACAGGGAGGGGCGGTGCTCGGTGCAGACGAGCGTACGGCGGGCTGCTGCTGCTTGTGGAGCTCCCGGCTGACAGGGGATACTGAGGAGCGGCTGGGGAGAGCCCTCATCTGATGGATGATCATCATGAAGGCCCTGGAGTGGAGTCTGGTGAGCAAAATCCACCAATCTACCTGGCTTGTACATTATGCGATGGAGTAGTGCAGGAAGGAGTGTAGTAGGTCTGTGTAGTGGGTCAGGTAGGTCTGTGTAGTGGGTCAGGTAGGTCAGTGTAGTGGGTCAGGTAGGTCTGTGTAGTGGGTCAGGTAGGTCTGTGTAGTGGGTCAGGTAGGTCTGTGTAGTGGGTCAGGTAGGTCTGTGTAGTGGGCCAGGTAGGTCTGTGTAGTGGGTCAGGTAGATCAGTGTAGTGGACTGGTAGGTCAGTGTATGTAAAAGAGAGAGGGGCGCACCGACCTTGTGCAATACCATAAAAACATTTATTGGAAGATAAAATCCAGCATAAAATATACTCACAAACGGAGCAGTGTCAAAGGCACGTAAGTAGTATATAGTGACATCAATCTATCACCACCTCAGCTATGGAGGATCCAGATAGCATCATTCGCAAGGCTAACGTGTTTCCAGGGCGAACCCTCTTCCTCAGAGCCTACTAGGCTCCGTTTGTTAGTATATTTTATGCTGGATTTTATCTTCCAATAAATGTTTTTATGGTATTGCACAAGGTCGGTGCGCCCCTCTCTCTTTTGTATTCCTCTCTAGTGTTTTCGGATTCCCATGGTCCTGAGGAGGGCAGCAAGATCTTTTAGTGCACATGAGAAAGAGTGGAAATTGTATATTAAGAACTACATCTCTGGTCAGGCCTACCCTATTGGTGTATACATCCAAGCGCAGGAACTGTGTGGTGTAGGTCAGTGTATGTCCAATGTTTACTCCAGATCCCTCAGGTGCAGACGAGCGTACGGCGGGCTGCTGCTGCTTGTGGAGCTCCCGGCTGACAGGGGATACCGAGGAGCGGCTGGGGAGAGCCCTCATCTGATGGATGATCATCATGAAGACCCTGGAGTGGAGTCTGGTGAGCAAAATCCACCAATCTACCTGGCTTGTACATTGTGCGATGGAGTAGTGCAGGAAGGAGTGTAGTAGGTCTGTGTAGTGGGTCAGGTAGGTCTGTGTAGTGGGTCAGGTAGGTCAGTGTAGTGGGTCAGGTAGGTCTGTGTAGTGGGTCAGGTAGGTCTGTGTAGTGGGTCAGGTAGGTCTGTGTAGTGGGTCAGGTAGGTCAGTGTAGTGGGTCAGGTAGGTCTGTGTATTGGGTCAGGTAGGTCAGTGTAGTGGGTCAGGTAGGTCTGCGTAGTAGGTCAGGTAGGTCAGTGTATTGGACAGGTAGGTTGGTGTAGTGGACTGGTAGGTCAGTGTATGTCCAATGTTTACTCCAGATCCCTCAGGTCATTTGTATCTCTTTTGAAGTGTAAAGTATGAGATTTTTTTATATGCAACTTTATTGCCTTAGATATAAAGAGCATTTAGTGCATGTGTGTTAGCCTAACATTGAAAGAACAATTACACTCTTTGAATCTAATTATCCGCCTGCAATGTTGAGCTAACATACATGAAACAAATGCATTTTCTATATAGGCACTATATATATATGTATATAAACCCCATTCCACTCTCAAGTAGGGCCACCCGCTGACTGCGAGTGACATTTCTTAAATAGGTAAGGGGCGGGGCAACTCGTGATGTCACATAGTGGCACCACCCCTTGTGACATCACCGACTGGTGCATGCTGGAGGTGTCCCTGAATGGCAGTTTGGAAATGTGGTCACCCTATCACCTACCTGTCAGATGTCGGAGACCTGGCATGTCAGATGTTGGTGCCCAGAATTGAAAATGACAGTGGGTGTGGACAAATGTGAAGGCAGGGTTATATTGTATGGCTGGATCGGGGTGTTCTGATTGGCATGAGATCGACTGCAGGGATTGAGAACAGGGGCACAATTATAAAACACCTGAATTGTGGCAAAAGACAGAGAAAAAAAAATGGTTGTCATTTCCCCTGCCTTGTATCGGATCTGCAGGAGAAAAGTGAGCAGGGCAGTGGGAGTGATGCGGGAAACTGCTCAGCTGAGCGGGACTGCGGGACACGTGTCAGAATCCAGGGCTGACCCACAGAATCTGGGACTGTTGGGAGGTATGGTACCTCCTGTTGTAAAGCAATGCGCAAACTGTTGGCGCTATATAGACCCTGTATAATGATAATAGAACAAGAGAACAGAAAACAAGCTAGTGTCAGCACATACCATCACAGGACATGTAGTAGAAGTGTACAATGAACATTAGAGCTTGCAATATTCAAAGTAGGAGGCAGAGCCACACTACATGATAATATGCATGGTATTTTGACATTCGTTGCAAATTGGAAAAAGAGTGAGGATGATGTTAAGCAGCTTTTGAGGGGTATAATATATCCTTTTTTTTGTTCCAGTCAATTTTAATATATCCTAGGTAAAAATTTCAGTTGGATACATTTATCCCAAACATTTTTTTTTTTAAATGAAAAACATTTATCCCAAACATTTTTTTTTTTAAATGAAAAACATCTTTAAACGATGCGCTCCTAGACATGAGTTAGGTCTCATTTACACTGCTGCTGGTAAACGGACTTTTAGAGGCATTTGGGCATTTTTTTTCAGCTGCCTCTGAACTTTCCTCTATGTTATCTGATCAGTACATTTACACAGGGTCATTTAACCACTTGCCGACCGCCGATCGGCATCTGACAGCGACAGAGTGGCTCTTTAAGGCGAAACGGTGTCATACGACGGCGGTAGCCAGATCGCGCACAGTTAGCGCACGCGCGCCGCCGGAGGCGTGCCCGCACGCTCACTGTGTTCGGGGAGGGCCAGGGAGCGGGTGCGGCGGCTTCGATTGCCGCCGGCTACCCGCGATGCCCCCCCCGGAGTGAAAGAACGGAGGTCCGTGTAAGTGAACACGGACCTTCGTTCTGTGAGGGGGGAAGGACTGTGATCACAGCCTTCCTCTACATGGAAGCTGTGATCGCTTCCCTTCCCCAGCTAGGGCAGTCCCCATACAGTAAGAACACGCCCAGGGAACATAGTTAACCCTTAGAGCGCCCCCTGCAGGTTAACCCCTTCACTGCCAATGGCATTTACACAGTAATCAGTGCATTTTTATAGCACTGATCTCTGTATAAATGCCAATGGTCCCAAAAAAGTGTCAAAATGTTCTGACATGTCCGCTGAAATATCGCAGTACCGCTAAAAATCGCAGATCGCCGCCATTACTAGTAAAAAATAAGAAATAAATAAAAACCCCAGAAATTAATTCTCATCATCCGTAAACGCGACCACTTTTGCGCAAACCAATCAATAAATGCCGATTGCGATTTTTTTAATCACAAATATGAGGAAGAATATAAATCGGCCAAAACCGATGAAAAAAAATGTTTTTTTATATTTTTTTTTGGATTTGTATTTTAGCAAAAAGTAAGAAATTTGTTTTTTTTTTTTGCAAAATTGTCGCTCTTCTTTTGTTTATAACGGCGATCAGAAATGACGCAGCGGTGATCAAATACCACCAAAAGAAAGCTCTATTTGTGGGGAAAAAAGGACTCAAATTTCGTTTGGATACAACATCGCACGACCGCGCAATTGTCAGTTAAAGCGACGCAGCGCCGAATCGCAAAAAGGGCTCCGGTCTTAAAGTGTGAAATCCTTCCGGGGCTGAAGTGGTTAAGATCATCTAAATGCACCCAAACGCGGTAACTCACGTCTAGAACCATTTCGTTTACAGGCGTTTCCATTCTAAAAAAAAAAAACATTTAAAAAAAAAAAATGCTCCTAGACGCAAACTCGGCTAAACGCAGAATGCAAAACGGCCATTTTAGACGCCGGATTCTAGCTGTAAAAAAAAAAAACGTTCAGCGGAAGTTGATATAGCGCCCCGTGTAAATGGAGCCTTACCGCGTTTAGGCGCATTTACAAGCTGTTACAGGCATTTAGCGATTCAAATGCCTCTGAAGATCCATCCCGAATGCATTTTTGCGCTTTCCAACGAATGCCTCTAAGCTCAACTGCCTAGAAACGACAATACACAACCCTGTGTAAATTTACTGATAAGATAACATAGAGGAGAGTTCATGTGTCAGAATCCGGGGCTGTCGCACAGAATCTGGGACTGTTGGGAGGTGTGGTACTTTCTGTCCTCCTGTTGTAAAGCAAACGGTTGGCGCTATATAGATCCTGTACAATGATAATAATATATAGACAAGTGAACAGAAAACAAGCTAGTGTCAGCATATACCATCACAGGACATGTAGTAGAAGTGTACAAGGAACATTAGAGCTTGGGATCGTCTAACCGTGCAGACCAGATTTTTTTCACATGGGCGAAGCTATGTACTAATAACTGAGCTGCAGCAATTGGAAAGAGAATTTCCCTTCCAGCATAGTATGGCATCTAGAAAAACAACATTTTACCATGGAAATAAAGATGGGATAGTAAACATCTAGTAACAGGACAATGAGGCTGACATCAAACATGTCTAACGTGCCTTAGGCAACCAATCTGTGACTTGTTAGCAACATTCAAAGTAGGAGGCAGAGCCACACTACATGATAATATGCATGGTATTTTGACATTCATTGCAAATCGGAAAAAGAGTGAGGATGATATTAAGCAGCTTTTGAGGGGTATAATATATCCTTTTTTTATTTTTGTTCCAGTCAATGTTAATATATCCTAGGTAAAAATTTCAGTTGGATACATTTATCCCCAGTGGATATCATCAAGTTGGTACATTGGGCTACCACTCCTCTGCAGGAAGAGAAGGAATCTCATGCTTCCAATTTTGAAAGAGGAGTTGAGTCTTCGCACAGTGGTGAGTCATTATTATTATAATTATAATACAGAATTTATATAGCGCCAACAGTTTGCGCAGCACTTTACAACATGGGGGCAGACAGTGCAGTTAGGTTACATGTACACGGGACATCTTTCAACCTCCCCTGAACGACGTGAAAGCTATAAACCGACGTTTAACCACTTCAGCCCTGGAAGGATTTCCCAGGTTAGGACCAGAGCACTTTTTGCGATTCGGCACTGTGTCGCTTTAACTGACAATTGCGCGGTCGTGCGACGTTGTACCCAAACGAAAATTTGCGCCTTTTTTCACCCACCAATAGAGCTTTCTTTTTGTGGTATTTGATCCCCCCTGCGTCATTTCTGATCACCGCTATAAACAAAAGAAGAGTGACAATTTTGCAAAAAAACCCCAAATTTCTTACTTTTTGCTAAAATCCAAATCCAAAAAAAAAAATATAAAAAAAATTTTTTTCCATCAGTTTTGGCCGATTTATATTCTTCCTCATATTTTTGGTAAAAAAAAATCGCAATCTGTGTTTATTGTTTGGTTTGCGCAAAAGTTGCCATGTTTACGGATGATGAGAATTCATTTCTGGGGTTTTTATTTTTTATTTTTTTTAC
The DNA here is from genome assembly GCA_018402905.1 of Glandirana rugosa. Classification (NCBI taxonomy): domain Eukaryota; kingdom Metazoa; phylum Chordata; class Amphibia; order Anura; family Ranidae; genus Glandirana; species Glandirana rugosa. The sequence continues at coordinate 356,937 of BLSH010028355.1, read as the reverse complement.
TAGTAATGGCGTTGATCTGCGATTTTTAGCGGTACTGAGATATTGCAGCGGACATGCCGGACCATTTTGACACTTTTTTTAACCACTTGTGGTTGGCAAGTGGTTAAAAACGTCCCTTTAGCCGCGTTTGCATGCCACGTTTAGCCGCATTTGCGTCTAGAAGCTTTTTTCTTTTTTTTTTTAAATGACAAACGTCTTTAAAAGAAACGATCCTAGACACGAGTTACCGCGTTTAGGCGCGTTTACAAGCTGTTACAGGCATTTGGCGTTATAAATGCCTCTGAACATCCATCCCGAATGCATTTTTTTGCTTTCCAACAAATGCCTTTAAACTCAACAGCCTGGGAACGACCTTAAACGACCCGGTGTAAATGTACTGATAAGATAACATAGAGGACAGTTCAGGGGCAGCTGAAAAAAATGCCCAAAAAAAAAGGGTTCAGACGCCAGTTCAGAGGCATTTGAAATGGCAAACAGCTTGTAAACGCCACTAAATGTGGTAACTCGCGTCTAGGACCATTTCGTTTACAGGCATTTCCATTTAAAAAAAAAAAAAATTCTTTAAAAACGCTCCTAGACACAAATGTTGCTAAACGCCGCATGCAAAACGTGTCAAAACGGGCGTTTTAGATGTCGGCTTCTAGCTGTCAAAATGAATCGTTCAGGGGAGGTTAACATAGCGTCCCGTGTAAATAGAGTCTTACAATACAAATCAATACAGGAGGAATCAGAGGGCCCTGCTCGTTAAGAGCTTATTATAATTGCTTTTAATGTAACAATTTCTGTTTTTATCAGTTGAATATTAGCAACATTGTTATGTGTTTATTAGGGTCCATGCACACTGGGTTTAAAAAAACACCAATTCTCTTGGCAGAAAAAAAATGCTCATCTAGCAGTAGGAGCTTTTAGGTGCATTTAGAAAACTCCTCTAAAAAACGCAATACAGAAGGGATTTTTTTTTCTGCCTCTAAACACTGAGCTTAAATTATGCCTCCAAATGTCCTAATGTGTATGGCAACAACCACTTTACTATAAGGACATTTACCTGTCCAGGGATCCCATGATGTCGGCACCCTGAGTTGATTTGTCAAGCGCGGGTGCCAGCATTGTAAGGGAAACTGGCACTGAAGCCAGTTTCCTACTATGCATATGCGAGCCGTGCTGCGATTTCTAAATGGTTCCGCCGCAGAAAGCAGCAAGGGGAAGGAGGAGGAGCCATAATGTTGTAGATCACAGATCGGTGATCTTACTCGGAAGTGGGGGTGGGTACCTGTCAAAACCAGGTATTCACCCCCCCCCCCCCCCAACAATGCCAGATGTGGCAGTGGAGGTGGGGAGGGTGTGAACAAGTCGAGCTTCCCCTTTTTGGCGGAGCTCTGCTTTAATGATATTGGCTGTATATTTGGGGTCATTGTCCTGCTGCAGAATACATTTGGGGCCAATGACATGCCTCCTCTGATGGTGTGACATGATGGATAATCAGGGGCATTTTATGAAATCAGTAGGCTTGTAGTTAAAATAGAAAAAAACATTGAAAAACACTCTGATATAGACAGTATAACACAAAGTCACCTGCAAATTATAAATACCACCATTCAACCAGCTTAAATGACTCTAAGACAGGTGTAAGCAACCTTAAAGAGGTGGAGATCTACCTGAACAACATGGGAGAAGCCAAAGATCACCAGAGACAGTGTCGCTTCCTCACATCTGATTTAAACCCCTAACTGACGTACTGCCATGTCGCAATCGCATGCATTGTACGGCAATCATGGGTTAAAATCAGGTGGTGATATTGCCTCCTTACCACCTGTACCACCTGTCAAACACACCCTGCTGCACTTGTGAATGAGCACTTATTTGGCAGGGACCGCTCTAGGGCTTGCTCACACGTGAAGTAGGGGGGTGGTAAAAACCTGCAGTTGATTTGTGGTTTTCAAGTAAATGGGGCCACTCTGCAAGCACCCCACAACTACATGCTTCTGTGGGATCCAAGGGATTTAAGCAGGTGGTGAGAATGTAACACAACGCTGCTTTTATGCCCAGTGAATTGCTTTACACTGAACTAAAGATCTCTTTCCTGCTGCTGGCACCACTCTGGAGACCACTAGATTTCCAAAGGCATAGTGTGGTCAGTCCCAGGGCTTTCCAGTTCCAGAAAGAAAGTAGAACATGCTGCATTTTTCCTGCACTGGACTGTACTGGAATGGGGTAAAACGCATCAAAAACACACCAGAATGCACTGGAACGCATCAAAAACATACTGGGCACCAATATAGTGAAAAAAACAGGAAAAAAGAACAAAAAAGCATCTGGAATGCATCCAGAAACGCACCTAAAATGCATTAAAAACGCATATACAGAAACGCATTCAGAACAAATCTGGAGTACGTTTTTGCGGTGTGAACAAGCCCTCACACAGGATCCTCTGTGACAGGAGCCAGGAAGAAGGAAGTTACAGGTGTCACTGCAGTGCCTCAGGCTCGTCTCATCCATGGGCATAGAGTGGGTCAGAGCACAGTGGGCCCCATCCCCCTCGGGGCCTGTCTGCACTGGACACTTTGCACCCATGGATGATGTGCCACTGTGGATAAGTATCTGCCTGTATTTCTCAGCATCGAGGACACCATTGATCCTGACCAAATCTCCAACTTCTTTTGCAGAAATGCAGCCCCAAACTTGCAAGGAACCTCCACCATGCAAGTTTCCTGCAGACACTCATTATTGTATCGCTCTCCAGCCCTTTGGCGACAAAACTGACTCCTGTTACAACCAAATATTTCACATTCCGAATCTTTTTCTGAAGAGCTTAATAGCAGTGCACATTCTGTTCTGCGGAAAAGTATGGGCTAACAGAGGTGAAGGTAAGAATGCCAGAGAACCTTCCCTCTAGCTGCTATGGAGGCCCCTGCTCCTTCTGACAGGAGGGGCACTCTAGTGTCATTGAGGGAAAACCCTGTACTAAAGGACAAAGAGTTACAGGAGACACCTTTTCTGGAGGACAGAGACACTATAATGGAAGAATCAGAGCCCAATCATGGAGTAAAGATTCCCCCCCCTCAGTGGAAATACATGCAGTAACGTCAAAGCCTCCTTACAAAGTTCAACTACTAACGAGGGTCTAGAAGTAATCAGGGGTCCCCATCCAGGAGTACAGGGAGTCATCTGAGACCCACAACAGGAGCACAGGGAGCAGGGCTACTGTTAGAAATCACATGGCCCCATATAGCATGATGCCCCCCGCAAGAAAATATCAAAATTATATTTTCACTAAAAATACATTAGTGAACACAAATATTCCATCATCCATAAACAAAAAAATTCCATCTTCAAGCCAAAATTGTCCCCGGGCTATAATGCACATGTAGTGCAACCCCTGAACGAGCCACTTCAGTATATTTGCTTCAGTACTCTGCCTCTCAACCCCAAGAACAGTATCAGCCCCTTTGGCACACCTGGTAGTAATGTTAGTGCACCCACCAGAGTAAATGGACACAAATTTGTTTACTGGAGGGCTGGTTACCATCAAGCAAACAGTAATAGTATAACTGTAGCACCCTGGCCCTAAACAGGGCTGCTAACAAATTTAGTTGTGCTAGGTGGTAACTAGCCTGGCTAATTGGTAGGGGATCCATTAATTTTTCCCTAAGCCTTAGTCTGGTGTAGTTCCTCTCTTCTGTCACAAGGTGGCATTGCTGCCTCTGACATTAGAATGATGGATTACAGTTAGCACAGGTTATGAACGGATAGATTGTCTCAGCCAATCAGCAGGGGGTTTCTTTCAGTCCCAGAGCATGCTGGGATAGTCTATTTATTCAGGAGGAGTCAGGTGATTGGTGTTCTTTCAGCCCCAGGCTTCGGCCTGGGCAGATGTATGTGGAGCAGCAGCAGAGGGTTAGGCCTGAAGCCTGAGACCTAACCACTTGTGTGTAGAGGTTCTGCCTGAGGGAGAGCCAAATCAGTGGCAGCGATAAAGGAGAAGCAATTGCCACAAATGTTACCAGAGGCAGTTGTAGAGAGGATGGAGATATGAAGAAGTACCAGAGCAGCCCTTTCACTAGCCGGGGACGGTGAGGAGGTGGGAAAGCTTCAGTAGTCTCATCTGGGAACCCAGTGGGACAGCGTGGGTGAAGCTTGAAGATAAGTACAGTAGGTAGCTATGAGTTAAAGCGGAGTTTCACCCTTTCCTTTGGTTTATTAAAAGTCAGCAGCTACAAAAAGTGTAGCTGCTGACTTTTAATAAACCGACACTTACCTGTCTCCCGGTCCAGCGATGGAGCCGCACGGAGCCTCGCTCCTCTCCCCCTCCCCTCCGCGGCGCCGGCATTGCTACTGTGGGCACCCGGCCGTGGCTTCACGGCTGGGCGCACACTGCGCATGCGCGAGCGGCGCTGCGCTTTGTGATTGGTCCCGAAGTCTTCTAGGACCTATCCTGTGTCCCTGAAGACTTCGGGAGGGAGGGGGAAGGAGTCCTTCCACTTCCGATCGCCTAAGGCGACCGGGGCGGAAGTACCCCTAAAAATAGGGTATCCCCCCCCCCTCCTCCCCAAAAGCTCAGTTTCAGCATCTGGAGCTGGGGAGGAGGACTGAAAGCGGAAGTTCCACTTTTGGGTGGAACTCCGCTTTAAGTCAAGGACCCAGCAGGATAGCATGGGTCAAGCTTGTGTGATCTACAGTGGGATACTGCGAAATGGGAGCAGAAATCTACAGCGAGTTACTGTGAATTACGTGTGCAGATCTAAAGTGAAATATTGAAGTGAAGTGTTGCCATAGGAGACAGCAGTTGCTACAAAAATACAGATTGCTGCATTCAGTTTAACCACTTCAATACCATGCGCTTAGAATACTTCCCGCCCAGACCAATTTTCAACTTTCAGTCCTGTTGCGATTTGAATGAGAATTGCGCGGTGGTGCGACGTTGTACCCAAACAAAATTTTTATCATTTTGTTCCCACAAACAGAGCTTTCTTTTGGCGGTATTTGATCACCCCTGCGGTTTTTATTTTTTGCGCTATAAATAAAAAAATACCTAAAATTTTGAAAAAAAAAAAATTTCTTTGTTTGTCACAAAACTTTGTATAAAGTACATTTTCTCCTTCACTGACGGATACTGATGTGGCTACACTGATGGGCACTGATGAGGCCAGACTGACAGGCACTGAGGAGGCAGTAAAGATTGGCACTCATGAGGTGGCACTGATAAGGTTGCACTGATGATGAGGCACATATGCAGCACTGATGGGCGGCACTGATAAGCAACACTGACAGGCACTGATACGTGGCACTGATGGACACTCACAGGCGGCACAGGGCACTGATAGGGGGCACTGCTGGGCACTGATATGTGGCACTTTTAGGTGGCACAGGTGGGCACTTTTAGGTGGCACAGGTGGACACTGATAGGTGGCACAGGTGGGCACATGTGCTCACTGATGGGTGGCAATGGTGCTTATGGCACTGTTAGCGATGGCACTGGCAGGCATCATATATGGGCACAGTGCCATCCCTACAGTGCACTGTATTGCCCTTACTTGGTGGTCTAGTGAGGGCTCCCTGGTGGTCCTGGGCGGCCTCCATGTTCCCTCCCTGGTGGTCCTGGGCAGCCTCCTCACGGTTTCCAGGGGGGGGGCTCAGTAGTGGTCCTGGTCGGCTCCCTGGTGGTCCAGTGTGGCGATCCTGAGGGGGGCTGCACTGATAAACGCTCAGCGCAGCCCCCCCCCGTCAGGCGAGCAGGCGATTGGCTCTCCGCTGCTCAGGTCTGCAGACCTGAGCAGAGGAAAAGCCAATAAACAGCTCTTCCTATTTACACTGTGATCAGCCGTGATTGGTCATGGCTGATCACATGGTAAAAGGACCCACGGCACCACCGATCGCCGCGATGCACACCCCCGTGGGCGCGCGATCGCGGATTATCCTGAGGACGTCAATACACATCCAGTCAGGATAATGAACCACCCGCCCCACCGTCATTTGTCAATAGGCCGGGCGGGAAGTGGTTAAAGGCCCTTTTTCTGTATTGCTGTCAGCCTATTTCTATTTCTGTTTGCAGAGTTTGCTTGTTTGCGTTTGTCTAAGGGCCCTAACCCTCTCTCCCCCAGTTCTTGTTAAGAGACAATAAATCTTTTTTTGCTTATTATTTTGCTTATATTATTTATTTTTTAAGAAACGTCCGTGTGTATGAGGCCTTAAAATAAAAGTTAGTTTTGCAATTGCAGGAACAGAACCACAGGACTCAATCTCTGTGTTTAAAATGTCCGTTCTGACAAGATTTATTATTACATGATATTTTATACATAGATAAGAAAGGGGTGGTGTGAATTGTTATTAGAAACGAACAAATAGAAATATATTATTAAAAACTAGCAAATAGAAATAATTGCAAAAGTAAAACATAGAGAGGGGAGGGGGGAGTAGAGAGAGAGAGAGAGAGAGAGCTTCTTGGAGAAAGTGTATCTGTGTGATAAGTGAAGGCCACAGAACACATTGCAGCAGCGTGAACAAAATGGAGTCTCTTGTGCTTAAATGATCAATACAGTGAAAGTCCATGTCATTTCCCTCCTTTTGTTTATTTGACACCATTCTTCTCTGCGTTACATTCAGCCGATTGCCGGTAGCTCCTGCTACGTTGGCGCAGAGAGAGGGCGTCCTGTTCAGCTCTCTCCTAGCTTTCTCAGAATAATGGGTTTATCAGGACTGGTGGACCATCTGTTGGTACAGTGGGTGATCACACAGAGGCACAGCCTGATGAGGAAGTAAATAACAAGTATGAGAAACGGGAACATCACAATGTAAACACCTAATTTCTGTAACCATGTTGCTATGCCATATAAAAAATCACCAAAAACCTCCTAATCCCTTAAAGGGGTTCCATCCATCTTTAGTAATATCTCTGGCCTCATTCTGGAGTTCTCTAATCTTAGCAAGATGTCCTTTAATAATGTCCTCATTATCAGAAATGTATATAGAACAGTCAGTGCGAATAACCTTACACATCCCACCTTGGGCTGCAGTGAGATCATTTAGCGTTAATCTATGCTCTAATACTACTTTTTTAAGCTGAGCCATTTCTTCACTTAATGAACCTATATCAGTGGTAGTAAGGTTAATAATCTCAACTACAATTCTCACAGACAACAAGAAAAGAAACATCATTTTTATTTCAAAGGATATGATCACTTCAGGATTTTCTTGCAATGACTGGCGTGAATCCAGGTGGGCTTTCCTTTCAACTTGACAGCAGAACCGGTTGTCAAAAGCATCACATGTGGTCCGTCAAACTTTGGTTCTAGCGGCCTTCTGATGTGTCGCTTAACCACCCAGTCACCTGGTTGGATTCTGTGAATACCTGGAACAGAATATGGGTCGGGGATAGAGTTGTAAACACCTTCATGTACTTTATTCAATGTTCTTTGCAAAATCTGAACATATTCTAGCAGACTAGAGTGACAAGCCTGCAACTGTTGAGGAAAATATAGACCTGTTTTGGGTGGCCCTCCAAATAAAATCACATAGGGGGACAGCCCATGTGGTTGTTTAGGGGTAGTTCGTACAGAATATAGGGCTATTGGCAAAGCTTCCACCCATCCTTTTCCTGTATCTGCTTTAATTTTTGCACATCTGTTTTCCAAAATTCCATTAAGTCTCTCAACTTTACCACTGCTTTGTGGATGATAAGGTGTATGGAAGGCTTGCTGTATGTACCTCTTTCATCACTTCTCCAGTAAAATGGGTTCCTCTGTCACTCTCAATAGTTTCAGGAACTCCATATCTACAAACTCTTTCATTCAAAATTTTCTTTGCTGTTTTTGCATTTGCTTTGGCTACTGGCCAGCTTGAAAACATGTCAATGCACACTAGAGCGTACTCATAGGTGCCTATTCTGGGCATCTGTAGTGTATTTGAATTCTTTGAAAGGGGAAATCTGGCTTAGGAGAATGCTTTTGGGGAACATGGACAGGCCTCTCTGCATTGTACAGAGCACAAGTGAGACATGAAGCTGGCTGCAGATGCACTAAATCCAGGTGCTATCCAATAGCAGTCAGTAAGTGCCACCATCATGCCCTTAGCAAGATGACTGACGCCTGTGCCAGTTGTGCTAAAACTGGGTACAATCTCCTGGGTAGACACCACCTGTTGTCAGCGCTCCACAGGCCCTGCTGATTTTGGGTAGCATTACATTTGATCCACTCTTCATCAGGGGCCCAGTTCTGCAACTGAATTAAAGTTTCTATATCCCACTGTGCTTGATGAGGGGTATCTGTCCCCGCTACCTGGGCAACCCCTACCGTGGGTGTGACTCCAAATGACATAAGGGCAGCATCGTTTGCCGCTTGGTCCGCCAAAGCATTTCCTCTGGCTGTCATGTAATTTCCTCTTGCATGTCCTTTTACCTTTGAAATGGCAATTTCTGCTGGTTTATGAAAGGCCTCAAATAGCCACTCTATGAGTTTTACATGTCTCACTGGCTTCCCTGCACTAGTCAGAAAGTTCCGTGCTTTCCAGATAGGCCCAAAATCGTGCGCTATTCCAAACACATATCTGCTGTCAGTGTAAACATTTCCCCTTTGATTCTCTAGGAGTTGACACGCTTTGACCACAGCACACAACCCCGCTTCCTGTGTTGATATCTGGGGTATCAATGCTTCTTGATGTAAAATAGTGTCTGTAGTGGTTACAGCAAACCCTGTGTGTGGCTTTCCATCATCAGTGTAAAATATGGAACCATCTACGAATAGGTGTGTCACAATCTGATAAAGGCTCATCTTTTACTGGGGTGACAGAGGCCCTTTCTACCTCCATCAGAGCCATACAATCATGAGAAAAACTCTCAGGTTCTGCATTTGTTGAATCTTCCTCATCAGTTGTAGTAAGAAGAGTAGCCGGATTTAAAGTAACACATCGTTTGATTGTTAAATTTGATGGAGCAAAAAGAGCAGACTGGTACTTGTCAAATCTACTGGCAGACACATGCCTGGTATTTACTTGATTCATGATTTCCTGTACTGCATGTGGCACATACAGGGTCAGAGCAGAATCTAGTACAAGCTCAGTTACTTTGTCTAGCAGCAAAATGCAGGCTGCTATGGCTCGCATACAACTGGGGGAGCCTTTGATGACCGGGTCTAATGAGGCTGATACATACATCACAGGCCTCTGTTTATCTCCATGTAGCTGGGTGAGTACACCTGCAGCAAATGCATTGATTTCATGACAAAACAATGAGAAGCTCTTATTATAGCCAGGAAGTCCAATGGCGGGAGCTTCAGACAAAATTTTAATAAGCTCTGTCATCTGCAATTCATTGTCCCATGTGAGTTTGAAAGGGTTTGCAGTGGTAGCCTCATATAGAGGGGCCATAAGTTCTAATGCATTTGGAATCCAGTCCCTACAATATGCCACTAACCCCAGGAAGGCACGTACATGTCTTGGCTTTTCAAATTTTTTTTTTTTTTTTAGAGTTTTAACTCGATCTGGGGTTAGGTGACGGATTCCATGTGAAATGCAGTGACCCAGGAAGATCACTTTCTCTTGACAGTATTGTAGCTTCTCTTCTCTGACTTTGTTGTTACTGTTATAGAGAAACATGAGAAGGCTTACTGTTTCTCTGCTACAAATGTCCTTTGTATCAGAACAAATAAGCAAATTGTCTATGCACTGAAGCAAAACTGTGTTTGGGTGTGAGGGGGACCAGTGGTCCAATACTTGCTTTAACGCAGCATTATATTCAAAAGGGCTACTCACACAGCCTTCGGGCAATCTTGTCCATGCTAACTTTTGGGCATCATGGGTAAATGAAAAAAGGTGCCAGCAATCTGGGTGTAGGGGCGCTGAAAAAAAAGCATTTGCAAGATCAATCACTGTAAAGCAGGTGCTGGAGGCAGGTATTCCACTTAGTAAAGTGCAGGGGTTTGGCACAATTAGGGTGTCTGCCTCAATTATATTGTTAATGGCTCTATAATCATGCACCATGCGGTATGTCACTTGCCCACCCTTCTTGTCTGGCTTCTTTGAATTGGGAACAGGGGTGTATTGGCTTGGGACTTAATTGGTACAACAACCCCTGCTGCTTTCAGTTGAGTGATTTGATTCTTTATCCCCTCTGTCTGAGCAATACTCAGCGGATACTGTTTAATCTGTGGCAGTTGGGCTCCTGGTTTAATTTTTATCATAACGGGGGTGCAGTCCAGCAGACCTACGTCATATTTGCTGGTGGCCCATAAATCAGCGGGAATCACTTCCAATTCTGGTGGGAATGGTGGAGTGGAGTCTTGGATTCAAAACACTCCACAGGCAGAATTTAGAACTTCTCCTGACAGACTACTGACCACTTGAACTCCTGTAGGAATGTAGTCTATGCTTGCTAAAATTTGGTTCAAAATGTCAGCTTCTAAAAGATTGGTAGGCACTGTGTCTGAAACTAACACTTTAGTGACAATTTCTGTTTGCTGTCCTAGCCTGAGTTTAAGTGGCTTGGACTCAACCAAATCAGTAGAGGTCCCGGTTAGGCCAACACCAGAGATAACATTTTCAGATAATAATCCTGGAGGTAAGTCCTCTATATTAAACATGCTTCGGCTTGCACCAGTATCAATTAAGCAGGTTAATTCTGTTTTTCCTCCAGGATAGGGGAGTTCTTGTAAAAATACTTTTACTCTGGCCTCGGGACCATTGTCTCCCCTATTTAACATGATTGATACTGGCATGCCATTTTCCTTTGCCCGATCCACTGCTTTTGGCAGAGAACTGGGATCAGCATGAGGTGCCTCTAAGCTCCTTTCCAGTCTACGGTCAGGAAGATGGCAGAATTTGGCTATGTGTCCTTCCCCATTACAATTGTAGCATATGATTGGCCCCCGATTGCCATCATTTTTGAAATTGCCTTTGCCTCTTCCTCTTCCTTTTCCCCTCTGCTTCCCCATATACATAACTTTGGGTTTGCTGTCTTTCTGGTTAATCCTGTTCTCTATGGATAACAGGATAGGCAGGAGGTCTTGAATAGACGTATTGCCTGCCTCAGGCCTTGCTGTGAACAACTTTTCTTTCAACTGGGGTATTAAACCATCAAGAAACCTTTGTTTCACCAGTTGTGTAGATGGACTTGCAGTTTCTCCCTTCTTTTCTTCCTCTATTTTAAGGCCTGCTTCCTCTGCCATATCACTTAACCGCCTCCAATAAGCTCCTGCTGCTTCCTCCTTCCCTTGCTTAGCATTCATGAATTCAGCATGTCTGGTTTGTCCATATATTTGGGGCAATTTTTCCTTCATTTTTTCACAAACCTTCCTTCCACTAGCCATTTTATCAAGCTTTGTGACATTTACTTCACATTCTTTAAGTATATAGCCTGAAATGTTGCTTCCCACTGCTTTAATAAGAAGCTGATGAATGTCAGTAGCAGAAGCCTTGTATGCTTCCTGTCAGCACTAAGTTTGTTTGCAAACCCAATTGGATTCTTTCTAGGATCTCCCAGTCCCTCTAATATGGCTCTCATTTCTTGGGGACTAAAAGGTACATGCCATTTAATTTGGGACTTACTGTCAACAGCATTACCTTCAAAAACAAATTGGGTTCTGACAGGACAAACTGTAACAGATTGCTCAGCGACAGGGGCAGAAGAGGTGGGTTTTTCCTTCTCTCTTCATCCTGCTGCCACAACTTGGAAATTATGGTTTGCCCCGGCAGTTCAGACTCTCTTTCTCTGGCCAAAGCCTTAAGTTCAGAGAGTTCTAATTTTGCATATGTGCTTTCCGATTTATGCCAATCATCTGTTTCTAAGATACGAGCCAAATCCCTCTTTGTAGGTTGATATGGGGCTGTTAAACCTCTGCTCGCCACTATACTGCCAAGGTCATCTTTTGTGTGTTTCATGTAATCTGATTCTTGTGCTTTTGTTGATGGATCTCTTAAAGCCAAACTGGCAGCCACATAACGTGGGGGGTCCTCCTCTACAGAGTCTTCTGGCCAAACGTAGTAAATTTGGGCAGTACCCTTATTAAACATCTCCGTCAATGCAGTTTCATTTGCTAATTTAGCTTCTGTCTCCCATGTGCAAGCTATACTCCACGTTCCTTCACTGTACAGTAGTGGGCCATAATCGTGCAGAAAAGTTTGCCATACTTGTAAATCAAACGTCCCTTCAGATTTTAAAGGTTTAGCAGTTCCTTTTGTACATTCTACCCATTTATCTAGGGGCTCAGTATAGGCGGTACCTTCAGTTCATATATTCTCTAGCGCTCATCTTGCGCTGGGCATTTTCTGAGGGTCTCTCACCCTTCACTCCCTTATTTAAATGAATGCCCATAGTGACTGGCTAGTCTTTTCTCTACTTTGCCTATACCCTTTTGCCTCTAAAACAAATAGTACAGCAAATCTGCAGATTTACAAGAATAGTCTCCACTTATCTACATGGATAGAAGGGGTTTATGACAATAGACAAAACTCTCACTAAGAGACCCTCCTTGTCTCTTCTCTTTTCTGTGGGTTTTATCTGTCCCTACCATGCACCTCTGACCCAGGCCGCCCACAAGGAGTCAACGCTGGGAACTGCAGAGGTTTATCCCTATCCACACACAGTCCAACCCGTGAAGGGGGACACAAACACATTCACACACACACACACGTTACCCAACCAGAAAGGTCCGAGATTGGTCTGGTTTCCTTGAGAACCGACAGATAGGATACATAGGAAAGGCAGAAAATATAGCAAGCTTAAGGACAGCTTACCTAGCTGGCATTTAGAGGTCTGCATTCCCGATGATCCCGATGAAGGCGCGGTTCCTTCTGGAAACTCTGCCAACTCCTGGCTGGCTCACCACTTATTGTTATGGAAATTTCTGCTTGTGACTCTAAGGCCTCATACACACGGACGTTTTTTGACGCCGGCATTTTCTGGCGTTTTTTGCAGCTCTCCATGTTAGTCAATGGCCCCATAAAAACGCCAACGTTTATGAGCTGTAGATGGCATCGGCGTTAGTGAGCTGAAACTAGAACCCATGACCAGCGCGTTCTGAGGCTGTAACGTTTTGGCGTCTTTTGACGCCGCAAAACGCTCACTAACGCCAACTAACGCCGTACCGGCGTTAACCAGCGTTTTTTGACGCCGACGTCTTTAGGTTGAAAAATAGCAGAGGGATGATTTTTTTTAAAAAAACGCCTATTGACACCGATACTCACTAACGCTCACTAACGCCGATGCATAACGCCGAAAAACGCCGATTTTTTTTTTTCTTGACGTCGTGCCCGACGTTTTGTTTATTTTTTAAGAAACGTCCGTGTGTATGAGGCCTTAAAATAAAAGTTAGCTTTGCAATTGCAGGAACAGATCTATAGAACTCAATCTCTGTGTTTAAAATGTCCGTTCTGACAAGATTTATTATTACATGATATTTTATACATAGATAAGAAAGGGGTGGTGTGAATTGTTATTAGAAACTAACAAATAGAAATATATTATTAAAAGCTAGCGAATAGAAATAATTGCAAAAGTAAAACATAGAGAGGGGAGGGGGGAGTAGAGAGAGAGAGAGAGAGCTTCTAGGAGAAAGAGTATCTGTGTGATAAGTGAAGGCCACAGAACACATTGCAGCAGCGTGAACAAAATGGAGTCTCTTGTGCCAAAATGAACAATACAGTGAAAGTCCATGTCACCTAGTAACCTGCACCCTGAGGTGGAATGTCAGCTGCTCCTGGTTCTGGAGGGCACCATCAGGCCTCTGGAAGGGTGGGGGCATCACTACAAAACCAAGCAGTTAAAATAGAAACAATTCTGATATAGAACAGTATAACACAAAGTCACCTGCAAATTACAAATAGCACCATTCAACCAGCTTAAATGACTCTAAGACAAGGGTAGGCAACCTTAAGAGGTGGAGATCTACCTGAACAACATGGAAGAAGTCAAAGATCAAAGATCAGAAGATATTACCATGTTGCAATTGTGTGCATTGCACGGCAATCATGGGTTTAAATCAGGTGGTGATCGCCTCCTTACCACCTTGCTGCACTTGTGAGTGAGCCCTTTGGACGTGGCCCCCTTAGGGCTTGCTCACACATAAAGTTGGGGGGTGGTAAAAACTTGCAGTTGATTTATCGTTTTCAAGTAAATGGGGCCACTCTGCAAGCGCCCTGCAACTTCATGCTTCTGTGGGGTCCACGTGGGTTAAAGTAGGTGCTTCACACTGACCTTAAGATCTCTTTCCTGCTGCTGGCACCTCTCTGCAGACCACTAGCCAGGATAAGAGGCATGCATTTGGTATCACTCCACATGGGACAGGAGCCAGCACTGCAGAGGAGGAATCAGCTTATGCGGCTCTTACCACCTTCTACAGCTCCAACTTTACAAGTAGTCCCTCTGCATTGCACTGTTTGATACTCTGGGATGGTGGGTCAGTCAGTCCAGACCACGATCTACCAGTCACCTGTCTACAATCTACTGGTAGATCGCAAACTACAGGTTGCTGACCCCCGCTCTAAGATGACCTATGTGCTCAGACATGAAGGGGGAACAGAGCTGACTTGTGGCAGGTCAGTCTGTCTCCTTAATGTCCTGAAATCACAGGCCCTGACTGTACAAGTGTGGTACGATATGCAAAACAGTATCAACTTTAGGATAAAAGTTAGAGTTCCTCTTTAATGTGTACAAGTGTTGGTCACTGGGTATGTGGAAGACCTCACTGTGGAGATGTTTGGTATCTACAGCTAGATCAAGGCCCAAAGAGATCTCTATGTAAAGAAGCTAACGAATAAAGGGTAACTGGTATAAAGTGTTCCCTGGGGCAGACTCTGACAGGTAGACACGGTGTCTGCATGCAGTGTCTCTTAGAAATGGTTTGTGCAAGATGGACTACTGCCCACTCACCAATCTGGTGCCACCAGGGACTTAGGCAATAGATGTCCCAAGACAGGCTCCTTAGGAATGCCGACTGGCAACCAATGGGGTGCCTGAGGCGATGGGTCTGTATCCGACAATGGAGCTGTTGGCGAGGAAATGGTCACACTGACAGTGAAAACAGCAGCACCTTCTTGCTTCTAGTCTCTCCCTTGCCTCATGGATCTCTCCCCTCCTCCCTGGCAGCCTCATAGTGTGACTTTTCTCCTTCAAGAGTGGGCATGCTGGGCTGTGTAGTTCCTGTGTTCTGTCAGATTAGACGACCTGTCAAATCTTGTAACGGAAGGGATGTTCCGTCGCCGCCATGATGCTACACCCCGCACTCGTCCGGAGTAAGGATACAGTGGGAAGGTGGCAAGCGGACATCTTTTTACACCTACTGGAGTTTTGCATTTCACACTTATTTTTAACAGTAAACAATGAGCTAATATATTAAAATACAGTATTTTGAAATCCGCCTCACTGTTTTGATGTTGAATTGTAAAATCAGCAGTGTTCTGTCAGATTAGCAAACCTGTGAGATCAGCTGCTTTTAACGTCAACATCAAAACAGCGTAACGGATTTCTAAATACTGTATTGCACTATATAAGCTCAGTTTAATGTAAGGCTGCATTCACATTAGTGTTTTGAATCACGGGCAGATTTGCTGCAAATCTGCCCGCGATTTGACAGCACCGATGTGTGAATGGCAAAATGCAGGACTCGTATTTGAGATGCTATTCATTTCCGTGCGATAAAGCGTGCTGCAATCGCATGACACATGTCGCCCAAAAATAGTTCAAAAGATACTTTGGGGTGACATGCGTCCCGCAATGCAGGTTGTCACGATTGCAGCGCACTTTATCGCCCGACAATCGCGGCAGACCCGCACCACGTTTTGAGGTGTCATTCAAATGATGCGTTTTGCCATTCAAAAATTGGCGCTGTCAAATTGCGGGCAGATTCGTGGCAAGTCTGCCCGCAATTCAAAACGCTGTAATGTGAATGCAGCCTAAGGCCTCATGCACACGGGGTGTTTTTACAGCTGCATTTAGTAGCGTCAGACTTTTTTTTTTTTGCAGCTTAAAAAGGCCTCTCCATGTTATTCTAATCTATGGTCTCATGCACACACAGGCTTTTAGGAGCTGTAAGTGGCGTAGGTGTTTTTAAGCTTAAAAAAAAACATAGGACCAGCGCATTCTGATGACCGGAGTTAGAGCTGTAAAAAAGTCTGACGCAGCTAAAAGCTGCTAAACGCGGCTTAACCACTTCCGGACCACCCACTGTCATTATACGGCGGTACTTTGCGGCTGAATACCGTTGCTATGGTAGCAGATAGCCCCAGTATTTTTTTGAGCAGTGGGCGGTCCTCTTTCAGATAAAAGTGGTCTCTGCGGTGGATTCACTGCAAGATCACTTTTTATTGGGGACGGGAGAGGGGACCCCCATTCCAGCCACGTTACTGTCATCTCCGACGCTTACCGAACTTGCCGGTAGCAGTGGAGACAATCCGATTCTCTCGCCGCAATGCCTTTGAGCCGAGTGAGCGGAAGATGCCGCCCACTCGGCTCCATAGCATTGTAGGGCGGAAGCGACATCAAATGTCACTTCCGGCCAAAGCTTTTAAAGGAGACATTTTTTTTTCAAGAGTCTTCTTTTTTTTTTATTTATTGCATTTAAGTGTAAATATGAGATTTGAGGTCTTTTTGACCTTTTGACTTTTTGAGCTCCTGTCATGCTTTTTTATATCACAAGAGATATTTACATGTCTTGTAATAGGAATAAAAGTGATCAAAATAATTTTTTCTAAAAGGACAGTGTTAAGCCTTGTTAAGCGTTTCTCATGCCTCTATTCAAAATCAATGGTTCCCTATGGGAGCCCATTGATTTGAATAGAAGTCAATAATTAGTGAGGCAGAGTTCAGGGGTCAATCGTAAGTGAGGCAGAGTTCAGGGGTCAGTAGTAAGTGAGGCAGAGTTCAGGGGTCAGTAGTAAGTGAGGCAGCGTTCAGGGGTCAGTAGTAGGTGAGGCAGAGTTCGGGGTGAGTAGTAAGTGAGGCAGAGTTCAGAGGTCAGTGGTAAGTGAGGCGGAGTTCAGAGGTTAGTAATAAGTGAGGCAGAGTTCAGAGGTCATTAATAAGTGAGGCAGAGTTCATGCGTCAGTAGTAAGTGAGGCAGAGTTCAGAGGTCAGTAATAAGTGAGGCAGAGTTCAGGGTTAGTAGTACGTAAGGCAGATTTCAGGGATCAGTAGTAAGTGAAGCAGAGTTCAGGGGGTCAGTAGTAACTGAGGCAAAGTTCAGGGGTCAGTAGTAACTGAGCCAGAGTTCAGAGGTCAGTAATAAGTGAGGCAGAGTTTAGGGGTCGATCGTAAGTGAGGCAGAGTTCAGGGGTCAGTAGTAAGTGAGGCAGAGTTCAGAGGTCAGTAGTAAGTGAGGCAGAGTTCAGGGGTCAGTAGTAAGTGAGGCAGGGTTCAGGGGTCAGTAGCAAGTGAGGCAGAAGTCAGGGTATTCAGTAGTAAGTGAGGTGGAGTTCAAAGGTCAGTAGTAAGTGAGGCAGAGTTCAGAGGTCAGTAATAAGTGAGGCAGAGTTCAGAGGTCAGTAGTAAATGAGGCAGAGTTCAGGGGTCAATAGTAAGTGAGGCAGGGTTTAGGGGTCAGTAAGTGAGTCAGAGTTCAGAGGTCAGTAATAAGTGAGGCAGAGTTCAGAGGTTAGTAGTAAATGAGGCGGAGTTCAGGGGTCAGTAGTGAGGCAGGGTTTAGGGGTCAGTAGTAAATGAGGCAGAGCGCAGAGGTCAGTAGTAAGTGAGGCAGAGTTCAGGGGTCATTAGTAAACAAGGCAGAGTTCAGGGTTCAGGGGTCAGTAGCAAGTGAGGCAGAAGTCAGGGTATTCAGTAGTAAGTGAGGTGGAGTTCAGAGGTCAGTAGTAAGTGAGACAGAGTTCAGAGGTCAGTAATAAGTGAGGCAGAGTTCAGAGGTCAGTAGTAAATGAGGCAGAGTTCAGGGGTCAGTAGTAAGTGAGGCAGGGTTTAGGGGTCAGTAAGTGAGTCAGAGTTCAGAGGTCAGTAATAAGTGAGGCAGAGTTCAGAGGTTAGTAGTAAATGAGGCAGAGTTCAGGGGTCAGTAGTGAGGCAGGGTTTAGGGGTCAGTAGTAAGTGAGGCAGAGTTCAGAGGTCATTAGTAAGTGAGGCAGAGTTCAGGGGTCATTAGTAAACAAGGCAGAGTTCAGGGTTAGCAGTAAGTGATGCAGAGGACAGATTTTGCCCAACAGTGGGAGGGGCTTAAAGGGGAACGGTCAAACATAATCTGTGCTTAGTCACTGTATACACTGTGTATATAGTCCTTGAACCCACAAAATACTCCTACTTACTATGTCACAAGTGACAATCTCAGGGATATGGATAAACCTTAGAGCTAAGGGTCATTTTTTAAAAATTTTACTTTTCCATCACTTATCTATATTCACCCAACTCAACGTTACAGACATACAATACCTCAAAAATATTATTGTGTTTCCATCACATATTTTTTTTTGTTGAGATAATGAACACTTTAGTCGGGACTATGTAACATACAACATAATGTATAGAGTGCAGGCATCAGAAGTAGGTGTAGCCAATGCCCCCCTTAGGTGGCTGGTTGTTGTGGTTCACTTGATCACACTGCCCTCAATCACACTTTTTCCTCACATCTGGAGACACAGAACAGCCTGGTCCTTTTTGTTTTTTTATTAGGGGATTTGAACTTGGATAGGGTAGGGATGATTTTGGGATGCCCTAGAATGAAACAGTTCTTTACACAGGACCTTTATATACAACTCCGGACATACACTTCTCCTTCTTAACAGCAGCACTGACACTTGCTGCACGTTTCTCTCCTTGTTCCTCACTCTTGCCCAATCACTTGATTCACAATGCTCCATGTTCCTCTCTCTTGCACAACACTTGCTCAGCACAGGTGAGACCTGGAAGGATATTTACCAGGCCTTCATATACTCTTGTTTGGCCTAGATAGCACATGGTGAGGCCTGCTGTAGCTGAAGCAGGACCTCCGGACCGCCCATTACAGGCAGGGACTAATAGCCCTCAAAGTGTAGCAAAGTATAATGTGCTAGCTAACGTGATGGACTATTACTCCCAGCCTATCCTCTTCCAGGCCCTGCCAGCTCTTCCAGTTGCAACGGCCTCCTTCACTGCCACAGCAACATCAAAGTCCCACACTGGCTTCTGCATCCTTCCCAGGCTGTCTCTCACCCAAACTGCTCCAGCATGCCTCCACCAGTATCCCAGAGTATGTTGCTCACTGAATCCTGAAACCTGTAGTTCCTCACTGAAGATCTCTCCTGATAGTGCTCTCTCCCGCTGTCCTTTCCACTCTGTCTTGTGCCTGCCACCAAGATCTCACTCCTCCTGGCTGCACCCAAGCACTCCAGGCCCTGGGTCACCCCCACAGGCTGGGAGCTCCCCCCTAGGCCGCGACAGCCTCCACACTATAACATCTTCAGACTTCCACCTGAACTCTCTCCTCTGAGACTGGGCTGACCCTGGGAATTTAAGGAGGCATGCCCCCTGCCAATCCAGATTGGGGATTGGTCAGGGCTCCTCAGAATACCCCAGATGGTTACACCTCCCCTCCCACCTCTCTTCCCAGAAAACACCAGAAGCTTCTGGAAAGAAGTGGGAGGTCCTGATGACACCAACTGTGAATCACCCAGCCCTACCCTAAACCACTCTCAACCCACAATCAAAACAATCAGACCTGCACAAAAATCTCACTCTAACACCTACCTAGCGTAGAGGCCGCTACATACAAAACAATACAGTTGGGCTCATAAGTTTACATACCCTGGCAGAATTTCAGATTTCTTGGCCATTTTTCAGAGAATATGAATGATAACACAAAAACATTTCATTCACTCGTGGTTAGTGTTTGGCTGAAGCCATTTATTATCAACCAACTGTGTTTACTCTTTTAAAATCATAATGACAACAGTTATTACCCAAACAACCCTGATCAAAAGTTTACATACACTGGTGATTTTGGCCTGATAACATGCAAACAAGTTGAAACAAAGGTGTTTAAATGGCTATTTAAGGTAACTATCCTCACCTGTGATCTGTTTGCTTGTAATTAGTGTGTGTGTATAAAAGGTCAATGAGTTTCTGGACTCCTGACAGACCTTTGCATCATTCATCCAGTTTCTGCATTCTGAGTCATGGGGAAAGCAAAATAATTGTCAAAGGATCTGCGGGAAAAGGTAGTTTAACTGTATAAAACAAGAAAGGGATATAAAAAGATGAATGCAGTATGTTATCAAAAAACACTGGAGGAACATTTGTATTCATCAGCCAGGAAGCTGCGCATGGAGTGTACTTGGACATTCCAACATGACAATGATCCAGAACACAAGGCCAAGTTGACCTGTCATTGGCTACAGCAGAATAAAGTGAAGGGTCTGGAGTGGCCATCTCAGTCTCCTGACCTCAATATCATTGAGCCACTCTGGGGAGATCTCAAACATGCAGTTCATGCAAGATAGCCCAAGAATTTCCAGGAACTGGAGGCTTTTTGTCAAGAGGAATGGGCAGCTTTACTATCTGAGAAGATAAAGCGCCTCATCCACAAAAGACTTCAAGCTGTCATTGATGTTAAAGGGGGCAATACATGGTATTAAGAACTGGGGTATGTAAACGTTTGATCAGAGTCATTTGGGTAGTTTCTGTTGTCATTATGATTTAAAAAGAGTAAATACAGTTGATTGATAATAAATGGCTTCAACCAAACACTAACCATAAGTTAAAGAGATGTTTTTGTGTTATCATTCATATTCTCTAAAAAATGGCCAAGAAATCATAAATTCTGCCAGGGTATGTAAACTCATGCGCACAACTGTATATAGCATGCAGCAGTCAGAACAAGCCCACCTGTTCACTTCAGATTCACACCCCTTTACATCATGAATCCCTATCAGAGTTTCCCCTTATATCAGAGCCCCCAGAGTCACCCCCTTAGTCGAGTCCCCAGAGTCACTTTCCATTACATAAGGGTCCCCAGAGCCCCTTTCCTTGCCTCAGGGTTTCCATAGTCCTCCCCTTTGCATCCACCCTTACCCCACAATCACCTCCCTTTAAATCAGGATTCCCATAGCTATCCCTCCTTACATCATGGTCCCCAGAGCTCCCCCACCTTACATCAGGCTCCCCATAAGTACCCTCCTTACGTCAGGGTCCCCAGAGGTAATCCCCTTACATCAGAGACACCCCCTACATCTGGGGACCCCTTACATCAAGGTCCCCAGAGTCACCCCTCCTGTTACATCAGAGTCACCAGAGCCCCCTCCTTACATCAGGGTCCCCAGACACTTCCCCAATATTTAATTAAGGTCTCCATGGGCTCCTTACCCCCTTGCTGCAGAGCCCACTCTGTTTGGTTCTCAGTGCAGCCTGCAGCCACAAGTGAAAGCTTGGAGATGGGCACTGGCAACAGGTTTGGAGGAAGAAGGTCTGTCCTCCTGTGAATACTGGGGACAGAGCAAGGTTGGTTCCTAGGATGCCAGGTGGTCCTAGCAACCAACTACTAGAGCCAGGTGTGCGGGAGGTGTCTTTGCAACAGTGGGTGGAGAACATGTACTGTATCATGAGGTCTGTGAGATGGAGGTGCTATAAATACCCAACAGGGGAGGGCTGGCAGCTGTAGGCCTGGGGGGCAAGTCCAGTCAAGTGGCCCATTGAACCACCAAATTAGCTCACCATCCATGCCCACCCAATGGGCCTAGCGGGATCCATGGTAGGGCTGGCCCTGGGCACCCCCCCTTTGCCTGCAGTTAGTTGGTGGCTGCGCCCCTGGGCCCTATTTCCTTCCTCCACAAGAAAAAAAAGTGTGAGAGGGCAGCAGCCATCGGCCATTTTAAATGTAAGTTAGGGTGGCCTGGGGGGCAATTGCCACCCTACCCCCTGGGCCAGCCCTCCCCTGATACCCAAGCACCTCCATGGTGCCTTCCCTGTGCACTGTTGACAAGCAGTGCAGCAGCACTTGGCACTTGAACAGGACACTTTGGGGGAAGTTTGAACCCCCTTGACCTTCACCTTAACTATGTGCCTGCTTCCAAGTGTATAGGGAAAATATTCCCACATCTCATACTACCAAAGAGTGCATTAGGGTGATCAGAGGGGACCCCTCACTCCCATCTAGAATACAGACCAGTGCAGGGGGACCCCCATCCAGGAATATAGGAACCCCCTCCCTGTGACAAACGGGGATCTCAGATCGCTGCCCTCCTCACTGATGGGTGACCGAGGACCCCCCTGATCTAACACCACGCTTGTCACTACGCAACATTGCAACTCTCAGCTGCTTTCAGCACAAAGATTTCCCAGTTTGCGGGACCACCGTCTAAATGCCAACAGCCTGAGAGCGATTGTTACCAGGCTAATTCAAACAATTAACCCTTTCTCTGCCACCACTAACCTTTTTGATCTGGAGTGTTAGGTCTCCAATAATTAGCAATACCAATTATGATTTTAAAATAACCACCTGTAACACACGCTGTCACCACAGACAGGTATATTCAGATGCTTTATTTTAAACAGTAGCGCTCTTCAAAGGAACAGATTCGTGATAGTTTGCATTAAGAAAATGAATAAAGAAATAATAAATCCGCGCTACAGATCAATAACTCTTATTACATACACTAAATCCCCCGAGCCCTCACCAGGTACTCAGGGATCAGCCTATGTTAGGGGGCTGTGGTTGCATAAGTAACCCATAAGAGGTGCCTTTAAATATGAAATCAAAATTAAAACTGCGCCACCCTAAAATGTGTAATATGATCAAACATACAAAAATGAATGATACTGTGCAGAATTCATAAATACACCAACAAATAATGTGATATGTATTCAAATATCAGTTTCCAAAGTAAATAGAAATTAACAGATATAAATAATTATTGCAAAATTATGAAACCATCCAGTGCAGTCCTTAAAAGTGCTCGGTGCTCCACATAAAGTGCAAAAAGTGCTTTTCTTGGTGCTCAGTGCAAGCCCCCTCTCGTGGCCCCACTCACCAGACAAAGTGGACCCCCAGCTTTTGATGGTCAGAAAAGAGATGACAATAAAGCAATCCAAGACCCGATCCTATTGGGCTGCAGGCTGCAAGCTTCAACTCCTCCACACACAATGCTCAAAAAAGAAAAACAGCCTCCATAGTGAAGTATTGTTTGTGTGATTTATTAAAAGAATAACACTTACAGGAAAGACTGAGGATCTCCCGCCTGACAGCAAATTCTAAAAGGTAGGTGCATCGTCTAGCTCCGGCGTGCGTTCCACCACAAACGGACGTGACGTCAGAGAGTACGGAAAGCCGGAAATTACGTCCACGTGTTTCGCTCTCCAATAACGAGCGTAATCACGGACAATTTCCCTAGCTGACCGCCTCCATTTTAACATCTAGGGGATCATCACCTCCCGCCAGTCGCACCAATCACAATATGCCACGTCACCGTGGAAACCACAATGGGCCTAATATACCAGCAAACCGCACTCCCGACGTAACGAATGCCCCCTAGTGGTGGATTCCATAAATTACACCCCTTTGCCATTAGCCGCTGAGACATGACTATTACCATATCACTTCCAATTACGGCGGGAGATCTCCTCAAATCAAATAATACAAACTTATATAGTCACATGAATTAAAATAAATGTATATCTCCCTTTCCTATTCAGTAAATGTATAAACACATAAAGGTAAATAAAATTAATTGAAATTATCTATAAAAAACACATTTATTGTCAATAAATTTGAATGAAACTGTTAAAATATTTTAAAATTATAAAAATAAATATAAATAAAAATATTAGTGAGATTACCAAGATTGTAAATGAAAAAGGAGGAAGATGCCCTGGTTTAATATATGAATGTTAAACTAATTATTAACCCCATTATACCCGAACCCAATGTTATGGGCCCATACATTGGGGCCTTACCAATTAGATAGAAAACAATTGATATCAAGCTCTATATTAAGTCCCAGTGGATCCATTTTGCCCAGTCTTTGGATCCACTGGGTCTCATTCTGAGAGATAGCCCTGGTTAGGTTGGTCCCTCTCCAGTGTTTCTCAACCCTGTCTATCCCACAAAATGACAATTGTCTGGGGTCCCTGTCATGTACCAACCTAAAATGATTGGATAGGCTATGGTGTCTATAGCCCTTCCTAATGTTGTTGACATGTTCCCTCAATCTCACTCGTAATTTCCGAGTGGTACATCCCACGTACTGAAGGCCACACGTACATGTCAACAAATACGTGACATGGCTAGCGTCACATGTGATAAATTTATTAACCACTTCAGCCCCGGAAGGATTTCCAGCTTTAGGACCGGAGCCCTTTTTGCGATTCGGCGCTGCGTCGCTTTAACTGACAATTGCGGGGTCGTGCGACGTTGTACCCTAACGAAATTTGCGTCCTTTTTTTCCCACAAACAGAGCTTTCTTTTGGTGGTATTTGATCATCGCTACGTCATTTCTGATCGCCGCTATAAACAAAAGAAGAGCGACAATTTTGCAAAAAAACCCAAATTTCTTACTTTTTCCTAAAATACAAATCCAAAAAAAAAATATAAAAAAACATTTTTTTTCACCTTTTTTGGCAGATTTATATTCTTCCTCATATTTGCGATAAAAAAAAACGCAATCGGCGTTTATTGATTGGTTTGCGCAAAAGTGGTCGCGTTTACGGATGATGAGAATTCATTTTTGGGGTTTTTATTTTTATTTTTTTTTAACTAATAATGGCGGCGATCTGCGATTTTTTGCGGTACTGTGATATTTCAGCGGACATGTCGGACCATTTTGACACTTTTTTGGGACCATTGGCATTTATACAGCGATCAGTGCTATAAAAATGCACTGATTACTGTGTAAATGCCATTGGCAGTGAAGGGGTTAACTTGCAGGGGGCGCTCTAAGGGTTAACTATGTTCCCTGGGCGTGTTCTTACTGTATGGGGACTGCCCTAACAGGAGAAGGGAAGTGGTCACAGCCTTCACGTACAGGAAGGCTGTGATCACAGCCCTTCCCCCTCACACAGAGCGGAGGTCCGTGTTTACTTACACGGACCTCCGCTCCTTCACTCCGGGGGGGCCATCGCGGGTAGCCAGCGGCAATCGAAACCGCCGCACCCGCTCCCTGGCCCTCCCCGAACACAGTGAGCGTGCGGGCGCACCTCCGGCGGCACGCGCGCGCTCACTAAACTCGTTCCCGCAGCCGCCGTCGTATGACGGCGATTTGCGGGAACGAGCCACTTTGCCGCCGTCAGATGCCGATCGGCGGTCGGCAAGTGGTTAATCTTATAAATTTTCCCCTCAGTTGTGGACTCAAATGCAGTAGTTTTGCGTTTCCTAGTTGCCGAAGTCTTGCATATCGTGCACCTTCCACAACTATAAAACCCAACTGCATCCTCCATTTTTTTTTAATTGCGCAATTGCGCCATTCTTTTAATTGTGCAATAAATCACACAAACAATACTTCACTATGGAGGCTGTTTCTCTTTTTTGAGCATTGTGTGTGGAGGAGTTGAAGCTTGCAGCCTGCAGCCCAATAGGATTGGGTCTTGGATTGCCTTATTGTCATCTCTTTTCTGACCATCACCCAGAACAAGCTTATTGTGACCCCCAGACTGAAAAGCTGGGGTCCACTTTTTCTGGTGAGTGGGGCCACGAGAGGGGGCTTGCACTGAGCACCAAGAAAAGCACTTTTTGCACTTTATGTGGAGCACCGAGCACTTTTAAGGACTGCACTGGATGGTTTCATAATTTTGCAATAATTATTTATATCTGTTAATTTCTATTTAGTTTGGAAACTGATATTTGAATACATATCACATTATTTGTTGGTGTATTTATGAATTCTGCACAGTATCATTCATTTTTGTATGTTTGATCATATTACACATTTTAGGGTGGCTCAGTTTGCATTAAGAGCTTTAGGGACAAGATTGACACTTTTTAGAATAAGGTTTAATAATGAAAAGGTCAAGTTTTGGGTGCAGTAAAATATTTACAGAAAAATAAAAATAATGTTACAAAGCAACGAGAGACATAATATACAGCAACAAAAGATACGACAGATGAGAGGATTACTTGCTTTTAAAATGTCTGTGATCAATCAGTGATTAGAGGATGACTCCACGGTAAGGCAGGCCCGTGTGCTATCCAGGGCGGGCCGTGGATTACAATCTTCCCTAATTCACAATTTCTGTATAAAAATCATATCTCAGTATCGAATCGCCAGGCAAACCTCATATTAAGGAATTCAAGCTCAGCATGTGCAGGGCATTAATATGAGTCTAAACACCAGAGACTTGTCCCTCTCCGTTACCCTGGGAAGAGAAAAAACTGCTAGTGGTTCCCCGTACGGTCAAAACTCTTGACGTTTAGACTTTTTTGATTCTGTATAAATTTCCAGATTCAAATATATACGTGTTATTAATATGTCATGTTCCTAACTGAAGTTATGAACTGTGTGTATTTTTTGGTAAGTTTTAGGCAGGAGGTGGGAGTCGCTTCAAAGTCATGTCTCCTGTGTCCTGATTTACGATCCTCATAAATCCTGAGCCTCTTTTGATGCCTGCTAGCTAGTTTTTTTTATAGCGGCTAACATAAACACAAATAAATACCTCTTCCTGACTTAGGATAACAATTCCCAGATGGCCTTCTTAGAATTTCCACATGGAACAGGAAGGAGGGGGCGTGTGAGGTGTTTGTACTGAGAGATTGTCAGTTTTAAAACTAACATGGGGCCTCTGAACAAAATGGAGTCAGCTCGGCGTGCGTCTCATACGTGATATCATCACATCATGTGGGGCTCACACGTGATTAGAGTTGAGCGAACACCTGGACGTTCGGGTTCGGAGGGTCCGAAGGAACTTTGGGAAAAAGTCTGGGTTCGGCACCGAATGTTGCCCGAACGTTATCCCGGACCCCGAACCCCATTGAAGTCAATGGGGACCCAAACTTTTAGGCACAAAAATGGCACTAACAAAGTCCTGGCAAGTGCTACAGTCTTTGGATCCACTGGGTCTCATTCTGAGAGATAGCCCTGGTTAGGTTGGTCCCTCTCCAGTGTTTCTCAACCCTGTCTATCCCACAAAATGACAATTGTCTGGGGTCCCTGTCATGTACCAACCTAAAATGATTGGATAGGCTATGGTGTCTATAGCCCTTCCTAATGTTGTTGACATGTTCCCTCAATCTCACTCGTAATTTCCGAGTGGTACATCCCACGTACTGAAGGCCACACGTACATGTCAACAAATACGTGACATGGCTAGTGTCACATGTGATAAATTTATTAACCACTTCAGCCCCGGAAGGATTTCCAACTTTAGGACCGGAGCCCTTTTTGCGATTCGGCGCTGCGTCGCTTTAACTGACAATTGCGCGGTCGTGCAACGTTGTACCCAAACGAAATTTGCGTCCTTTTTTTCCCACAAACAGAGCTTTCTTTTGGTGGTATTTGATCATCGCTACGTCATTTCTGATCGCCGCTATAAACAAAAGAAGAGCGACAATTTTGCAAAAAAACCCAAATTTCTTACTTTTTCCTAAAATACAAATCCAAAAAAAAAATATAAAAAAAAATTTTTTTCACCTTTTTTGGCCGATTTATATTCTTCCTCATATTTGCGATAAAAAAAATCGCAATCGGCGTTTGATTGGTTTGCGCAAAAGTGGTCGCGTTTACGAATGATGAGAATTCATTTTTGGGGTTTTTATTTTATTTTTATTTTTTACTAATAATGGCGGCGATCTGCGATTATTTGCGGTACTGCGATATTTCAGCGGACATGTCGGACCATTTTGACACTTTTTTGGGACCATTGGCATTTATACAGCGATCAGTGCTATAAAAATGCACTGACTACTGTGTAAATGCCATTGGCAGTGAAGGGGTTAACCTGCAGGGGGCGCTCTAAGGGTTAACTATGTTCCCTGGGCATGTTCTAACTGTATGGGGACTGCCCTAACAGGAGAAGGGAAGTGGTCACAGCCTTCACGTACAGGAAGGCTGTGATCACAGCCCTTCCCCCTCACACAGAGCGGAGGTCCGTGTTTACATA
This sequence comes from Glandirana rugosa, assembly GCA_018402905.1. Classification (NCBI taxonomy): domain Eukaryota; kingdom Metazoa; phylum Chordata; class Amphibia; order Anura; family Ranidae; genus Glandirana; species Glandirana rugosa. The sequence goes on along the minus strand of BLSH010028355.1, from coordinate 328,955 downwards.
CACGGACCTCCGCTCCTTCGCTCCGGGGGGGCCATCGCGGGTAGCCGGCGGCAATCAAAGTCGCCGTACCCGCTCCCTGGCCCTCCCCGAACACAGTGAGCACGCGGGCGCGCCTCCGGCGGCGCGCGCGCGCTCACTAAACTCATTCCCGCAGCCGCCGTCGTATGACGGCGATTTGCGGGAACTAGCCACTTTGCCGCCGTCAGATGCTGATCGGCGGTCGGCAAGTGGTTAATCTTATAAATTTTCCCCTCAGTTGTGGACTCAAATGCAGTAGTTTTGCGTTTCCTAGTTGCCGAAGTCTTGCATATCGTGCACCTTCCACAACTATAAAACCCAACTGCATCCTCCATTTTTTTTAATTGCGCAATTGCGCCATTCTTTTAATTGTGCAATAAATCACACAAACAATACTTCACTATGGAGGCTGTTTCTCTTTTTTGAGCATTGTGTGTGGAGGAGTTGAAGCTTGCAGCCTGCAGCCCAATAGGATTGGGTCTTGGATTGCCTTATTGTCATCTCTTTTCTGACCATCACCCAGAAAAAGCTTATTGTGACCTCCAGACTGAAAAGCTGGGGTCCACTTTTTCTGGTGAGTGGGGCCACGAGAGGGGGCTGGCACTGAGCACCAAGAAAAGCACTTTTTGCACTTTTTGTGGAGCACCGAGCACTTTTAAGGACTGCACTGGATGGTTTCATAATTTTGCAATAATTATTTATATCTGTTAATTTCTATTTAGTTTGGAAACTGATATTTGAATACATATCACATTATTTGTTGGTGTATTTATGAATTCTGCACAGTATCATTCATTTTTGTATGTTTGATGATATTACACATTTTAGGGTGGCTCAGTTTGCATTAAGAGCTTTAGGGACAAGATTGACACTTTTTAGAATAAGGTTTAATAATGAAAAGGTCAAGTTTTGGGTGCAGTAAAATATTTACAGAAAAATAAAAATAATGTTACAAAGCAACGAGAGACATAATATACAGCAACAAAAGATACGACAGATGAGAGGATTACTTGCTTTTAAAATGTCTGTGATCAATCAGTGATTAGAGGATGACTCCACGGTAAGGCAGGCCCGTGTGCTATCCAGGGCGGGCCGTGGATTACAATCTTCCCTAATTCACAATTTCTGTATAAAAATCATATCTCAGTATCGAATCGCCAGGCAAACCTCATATTAAGGAATTCAAGCTCAGCATGTGCAGGGCATTAATATGAGTCTAAACACCAGAGACTTGTCCCTCTCCGTTACCCTGGGAAGAGAAAAAACTACTAGTGGTTCCCCGTACGGTCAAAACTCTTGACGTTTAGACTTTTTTGATTCTGTATAAATTTCCAGATTCAAATATATACGTGTTATTAATATGTCATGTTCCTAACTGAAGTTATGAACTGTGTGTATTTTTTGGTAAGTTTTAGGCAGGAGGTGGGAGTCGCTTCTAAGTCATGTCTCCTGCGTCCTGATTTACAATCCTAGTTTTTTTTATAGCGGCTAACATAAACACAAATAAATACCTCTTCCTGACTTAGGATAACAATTCCCAGATGGCCTTCTTAGAATTTCCACATGGAACAGGAAGGAGGGGGCGTGTGAGGTGTTTGTACTAAGAGATTGTCAGTTTTAAAACTAACATGGGGCCTCTGAACAAAATGGAGTCAGCTCGGCGTGCGTCTCATACGTGATATCATCACATCATGTGGGGCTCACACGTGATTAGAGTTGAGCAAACACCTGGACGTTCGGGTTCGGAGGGTCCGAAGGAACTTTGGGAAAAAGTCTGGGTTCGGCACCGAATGTTGCCCGAACGTTATCCCGGACCCCGAACACCATTGAAGTCAATGGGGACCCGAACTTTTAGGCACAAAAATGGCACTAACAAAGTCCTGGCAAGTGCTACAGGGCTGCAAAAGGAAGTAAAATGGGGGTAAGAGTAGGGCAAGTGCCCTACAAAAAAATGGGGATAGGGAAAATAAATTAAAATCAAATAAACTAGGAGATGATTTTTGAACAATAATGTGTCACTTACAGCTGCAGCTAGAACCTCTCCCTTTAGAACTAGGAGATGATTTTTGAACAATAATCTGTCCCTCTAAGCAGAAGCCTCTATCTAGTGCAGTCAGATCGCTCAAAGCAGCAGTATGTGAAATCTAAAATTACTCCCACAATCTGATCGTTGTGTACGACCCTACAATCTGATCGTTGTGTACAATCGTAACGATCGTTGTGTTATGAAGGGTTTGATCTGCAATCTGTCACTCAAAGCAGCAGTATTGAAATCTCAAATTTCTGCAATCTGTCCCTCAGAGCAACAGTAGTAGTAATCTCAGGATGCAGGATCAGATGTTAAAATGTCTGCAATCTGTCCCTCACAATCTGTCCCTCACAGAAACGCCAGCAGCTTCCTCTCCCTACACTAACCCAAGAGCATGTGACATGCAGCACTGTGACTCCAGCCTCATATAGAGGCTGGGTCACATGATGCACTGGCCAAGCACAGCCATGCCATTAGTAGGCATGGCTGTGATGGCTTCTAAGTGCAAACCAGTGAAACGCTTGTTGATTGGCTGCCCTGCAGCTATTCAACATGCGTGATCAACTACTAGAACCCAGAACCCGAACCCGAACATTTTTTGAAACGTCCGTGTTCAGGTCCGGGTCCCGGACACCCCAAAGTTCGGTACGGACCCGAACGTTACAGTCCGGGTTCGCTCAACACTACACGTGATATCATCACATCTCCCCCATGCGGTGGCGGACTTGTCATGTGGCACTGCAAGTGTGCCTGGCTAAGGCATTTGCCTTTGGGCAGACTGGCCCATTTGTCTTGCTGGAGAACCAGGCTCCCATCAAGGAGTGGGTTGTTCTCCCTAGCAACACTGTTGGGCCCACAAGTTAGGTTGTGATGGGCGAGTACCCAGCTGCTGCAACCACCTGGATCATGTGACAGCTTCCGGGGTGCCCACCTGATCACAAGACACTTTTGACCAGAAGCGGCATAGGCTAACCGAGGAGGTGCCTTCCTGCCTAAGTAGAGAATGAGATATTTCTCTTCTATCTCATCCCTCTGGCCAATGGCTGCACCTGACCTAAAGGTATTGGCACCGGTGTGCGCCAGGACCGGACCGGGGTTTTCCAGGGTCCATGTCTCAGGTGCACCGGCCAGTACCTTTGTCAGGAGGGCACGGTCCTCCTTACACTGTGGCATTAAGGTGTCCTTTGGTGCTCGGGTTGATTGGTCAGTCACAGGTTCAGCTGGGCTCCTATAGTGGCACTCCCGCCTCCTATTGTAGCCAGCCAATGTACCTGGGAATGACACAACCAGTATGATGGCTTGAGGAGTAGTCCAGGCCATGCTAGTCTCAACCTTCCCAGTTCCTAACCTCTGGGTGCTTTCTCCTCCCTGCTGTTCCCTGTAATGAACAGCTGACATGCCCATCTGACAGTTATTAGGGGAAACTGTCAGAGTGGGCCCTGCCAGGTTGTTCAGGACTGCTGACAGGAGCACCAGGTACTCCACCCAGACAGGGCCAATCCCTTCCAGGTCCCTGAAGCAGGTCACTTCCCAAGGTTTCATCCCACCCCGTAGGTCAGTCTGGACCTCCGGAGAGGTGACTGGTGCGTTCTCAACCCCAGGTAGCATTGCGGCCAAGGCAAGCAAGCCACATGGGCTGATGAAGGCTGCCTCCCTCTGAGCCTTCTGTGTTAGAGGGTTTGGTCCACGCCCCCTGCTCAGGTCAATGATAGTGCAACAGTGGGCATCTGCCAGCTGCTCTGCCACTTCATGGTTCCTGGGCATGGCGGAGACCACAACCGCAGGGTGGGCCTTCAGCATTGTAAGGCCTCCTGGAAGCCCGGTCTGACTTCTTTTAGGAACCAAGACGACTGGAGGTGTCCAGACCGTCCGAGCTCCTTGAATGACCCCTAACTGCAGTATTCCTTCAGTCTCCTTTGTCCCACCTGTCTGCACTTCTTGTGAGAAAAGGTGTATTGCAGGGGTGAGGGGAGGATACACCCTGCCGCCCACCTCGTGGATGCCATGGTGTGCCCTCAAAGGGTTTCCCCTGACCCTGGCATGACATGCGCTAAGCACTGCCAGCATCGCAGGTACCTGGAGGGAGAAGGGCCCTGGTAGCTGACGACCTAAGCCCATTGTCTGAGTGTCAGCTACCGCATTTAACAGGGCACCTATCTCTTCCCCTTCAGGTGTACTGTCTCTGGCCATTCTGATTTCACCTGTATCCTCACAGACCAGATCAGGTGACATTTTCAAACCATGCCTATTAGGTTGACTGTACACAATGAGCAGTGAGTTAACTCTTCCAGTTTCCAGGCCCCCTGCTGGCAGACTTGTTAAACCCATCTGTTCCTTTTCCTGTTCAGGATTCAGTGTATCTCTCTCAGCAGGGAAGGTGACAGCTTGCCTGTTGAATGCTGCAAGACTTGTGTGTGTCAGCAATGCTAGCTTTGCTGGAGCACTACAAGTACCAGCTAGCTCTTTAGTGATACACACAGACCTTGGCTGGGAGGCACAGTCCTCTGGATCAGAGCACAGACATGGACCATCTGGGCCACTCCTCGGCTCTGCAGCCAGAGACGGTGTCTCCTGCCCCCCGTTCAGCATTGTGGGTGACATTCAACAAAGACAAAACATTATTACATTCAGAAATGACATTCTTATCATCAACTACACATGCATCTGATATTGGCACATGCAGATGAACTTCCTCTCCTTGCTTAGCCAAAGGAGAGCCCTGTGTCTCAACTCCACCCTCCCCCTCCCTCTGTCCATCCATATGTTTCCCAGATATTACCCCAACATCTGTAAACAGTACCTTGGTAGGTCCAGAGAGTTCAGTGGGAGCATCCTGGCTGCTCTTAACAGAGGCATAGGACGACACAAGGGTACCTAAGTCAGCGCCCAACAGAACGCCTGTGGGGCTCTGGTCCGAGACTCCCACCTCTCTCATTCCACTCTCAGCACCCCAATGAATAAAAACATGGGCATAGGGTACTCATGAGCAGGTCCCCCCAACTCCGGTGCGGGTAAAAAACTTTCCAGGGGTGATATTCCCTCTTTCTATCACCTCTGGTCAGACCAAAGTGACTTTAGCTCCAGTGTCCCTGAACCCAATGACAATCCGGTTGCCCACGGTGACTTGCTGCAAGTTGGCGGCGGTTACCCAAGCTTTCTTGCGGACTAACAGCACTGAAGAAGAGTTGCTGGCCAGCTGGCCAGGTGATGTCATCTGCTTCTGCTCTGGGCACTGTGTTTTAAGATGGCCAGGCTTGCCACAGGAGTAACACCTGCGGGCTTGGCGTCAGGAACTGCAGTTTCAGGCCACTGAGAAGCTTGGTTGGCCAACAGAGGAGGGGTCGCTATGTGCGATTTTCCCCCTTTCCAGCCATTTGGTGGGGTCTTGCGATGGTCCGATAACCGATAAAGGTATCTGCCAGTTCTGCTGCGGCTTTAGCAGAACTGGGCTTCTGCTCTAACACAAACTGTCTGACATCTGGAGGACAGATGTGCAAAAGCTGATCTCCAATCATGAGATCTTGAGGTTCTGAGCCTGTCGGTGCTGCTGTTGAAGCCTCAACATCTCCAATTCGGGCCGACGATCAGCCTCCCTCTGTGCAACCTCTCCCTCAGCCCGGCTTTCCGCTCTCTCGGCCGCAGCCTGGTGTTCTAGAAACTGCAGGTACAATCCAAGGTCCGTTTCGCTGAGGCGCTGTAGTGTTTCCTGCAGCTGAGGAGAGTCTATGCTGGTTGCATGCAATCTGGGGCTGGCCTGCTCCTGCTGTGGCCTGGAGTGGACATTCAGTGGTACTCCCATGTCAGTCTCTGTGTGCCCATCCTGTGAGGCTGTCAATTCTGAACCACTTGCCTCTGGAGTATCGGGAACCCCTTCAGCTTCAATTTCTGGTATGATCAGATATCATACTCCTGTAGGGCCTTTATCAGTGCTTTAGCAAGTTTTGTTACTGGCGTCAAGGCCTCTTGTTGTACACTCAGCAGTCAGGCCATCTTTGTTCATCTACTTATACAGTGATGGCCCAGACATTTTGCAAGCAGAAAAGATAGAACAGAAAGCAGAGATAGAAAGGAGCTGTAGGAAGGAGTTGTTGCTGTATGTCTCTTAAAAAAACAAAAAAATATGCACCAGCTTGTCTCTAAGGACTGTTTCCAAAAAAGTTACAATCTTTCAGTGCAGAGCTAATTCCTAACAATGCACTGAATGCTCTTAAAGCGGTAGTAAACCCTAGAAGCTGTTTTTACCTACATGTAAGACTATAATAAGGCTTACCTGTAGGTAAAAAGAATATCTCCTAAACCTGCATGGTTTAGGAGATATTCGCCCTGCATGCAGCCGCTGACATTAGTGGCACATGCGCTCTGACGATCCGGCCGAGGCGGCCGGCAACTCAGAGCTGGCTGCCGGAGCGAAGAGCTCCCGCGCGCATGCGCGAGAGTGACGTCACGCGGCTCCGGCCACTCACAGCGCCGGAGCCGCGTCCCCGGAAGAAAGAAGAGAACAAACATGTCAGCGTCCTTAGCGCTGACCGACTCGGGCATCGGGGGCCTCGTTCTAAGGTAAGTATTTCATAATATGTTAGTATGCGATGCATACTAACATATTATGCTATTGTCTTGCAGGATTTTTAAAATTTTTTTTTTTTGTCAGCGGGTTTACTACCGCTTTAAGGTGAAACTATCCGACCGGTGCCAACCAACATGTGACGAATGCGGATATCAGATTGCTGCCCTCCTCACCGACGATTGACCAAGAACCCCCTGATCTAACACCACGCTTGTCATTACACAACAATGCCACTCTCAGCTGCTTTCAGCACAAAGATTTCCCATTTTGCGGGACCACCGTCTAAATACACAACACAACACAACTAAATACCTCTTCCTGACTTAGGATAACAATTCCCAGATGGCCTTCTTAGAATTTCCACATGGAACAGGAAGGAGGGTGTGTGTGAGGTGTTTGTACTGAGAGATTGTCAGTTTAAAAACTAACATGGGGCCTCTGAACAAAATGGAGTCAGCTCGACGTGCATCTCGTACGTGATATCATCACATCGTGTGGGTCTCATGCATGAAATCATCACACTCCCCACCTCCAGTAGCAGGAAACCCCTCTCATCCAGGAATATAGGCAAGTAGATGGAGACCCTGTCCAGTAATCTAGGAACCCCCTCTCCTGTAGAAGGAGACCACCATCCAGAAGCAGTGCAGGGTGTGATCAAAGTGTGATTCAGGATTACAGGAACCCTCCTCCACCCTCTTCCTGTTAAGGGCTCATGCACACAGGACTTAAAATATGCCTCTTTACAGGCATTTGACTTTTTTTTTAGCCTGTAAAATGTTAAAACTGTAAAACTTTCACGTTAGCATGGTGTCCATGCACATGTATTTATTTACAGGCATATTAGAAGAGGAGCATTTACAGGCCACAAAAAAAACACATTACCTAATTTAATTTATGAAAGAATAGGACCAATAGAAAAAAACAAGGTGCTACTAATTTTTTTAGGGCCTGTGCTATTTGTGCAAATGCTTATCAAAACAATATTTTCGCTAAAAATACACGAATATCATTATTAGTAGACACAAGCATAGCAAAAGTTACAAAACTTGAAAATCGAAGGTATGAAAAACTGTAAACAAGAAATTTAATTTAACCACCTGACCTCCGGAAGGGCCAGGGCATTTTTTGCTATAGAACACTGCTATTTTAACTGGCAATGCGTGGTCATGCAACACTGTACCCAAATAATATGATAGTATTAAGGTGATATTGGCGCTGCTCTCTTTTTGTTGAGTTTGTTTGATAATTCCTGTAGATAAGAAATTTCCAGCGTGCTGGTGGATTTTTTTAAAAGTATAAAAAATGTGTAAAAAATTTGTAAAAAAACGGAGGAAAATTCTCTCATAGGATTGCGATTAAGGTGAAATTGTATAAGCTGGGACCAATGTTACATATAGTGTGCAAACAACCTAGGTGTGGTATCAATGGTGTGTGCAAGTGTTATTTTCTAAACTTATATAAACGGATTTCAATAAATAAATAACTTTAGCATATATATATTTCATGTAAAGCATAAAAACTTGTAAAACCAAAGGTGATCTTTAAAGTGCTTCGTGTTTGGTGATAACAGAAAAAAATAATAAATAATAAATTCAATAAAGCATATGAAAAAACAAACAAAACAAAAAGTCCAATTATTGGTCTGAAATCTTGTCCAAAAAATTCAAAAAATTCAAGTAGATGTAAAATAACAATGAAATCTTCTATAAAAAGTTCAAGTGGATATAAAGCAACGGTGACTTTCCAATTGTGATCTCCAACTAGATCTCATATGGTGCTCATTAAAGTGATCTGTGCTATATTCTTCTCAGCCGTGCATCAGGTGCTCCCCTCCTGACCCTGGGTGCCTGCTTACCGGAAAAACGTTCCCCACTCAAGGGGTTCACGTTTTGGGAGAATTGCACAGCTCCCTCTGTGTGCTCTAGGGATGGCGTTCCTCCCGGTCCGCGTGCTCCTGGTCTCCGTGTCTCCTTTGTCTTTCTCCGTATCCCAAGATTTTACACCATAAAAATATAAGAAATCTCGATCTTGTGTAATATTGCCAATTTATTAAGTTAAAACTATCAACAAAGTTATAAAGAAAGGGATAAAAACGAATATATAAAAAGCGGCTGCGAGTTCCCTAGGAAGAGACGCCGTGTCTCCTGCGTTCTCCTGGAAACTAAAAACCGGAAGTGACGTTTGTGACGACTAAGCCCCGCCCTACGCGTTTCGTCATTGGACCGCTCCAGTAGACGTCCCG
>BLSH010028355.1:272390-301032 GCA_018402905.1 Glandirana rugosa | reverse complement strand
GTACCGAAATGGTAGAGGACACACTGTCGACGGTGCTACCTAAGTGAATACGAACGAGTGTCGGGCATTTCAGGAAGAATTTTGCACCTGGCACAGGAGATCGGGTTGATATAGTTAGTATTTCTTTCTTAATTTTAGAGACGAGATAGATCTCTTTGAACTGTGATAACATGTAACCTGGATGGACCGTGAAGAAACGAGCTACCTTCACCGAATATTCGAATAGTAATGGTGGATCACTTTATCGAAGAGGGTACTTCGTCAAAGTTATATGTCTTACCATAAACTTCCGACGAGAATACTTGAGAAACCCGTTCGATTATGAATCAGACAAAACTTATCAAATCTTGTGGGAGATAAGCAAGCCAAAAACTTACTCAGTATCTGAAATTTTTAGCTTGCCCAAAGAGTTCATAAGAGCAGCCTTCAAATACCATTCTGTATATTGAAACTGCTTCATGGGAGAAGCTATTTCACTAGGTGGTAATGATAAGCTTATAAGCCACTTCCATCGAGCAAAGAAGTGCCAGGTAGGTCCAATGTACAATAGTGTCAAGTTTCTCTAGATAGAGCAGAGATTTTAATTCTTTCTTTATGATTGATATAGTTGGGCTAGAGGACACGGTCCACGTTTTAAGAAGGACTTTACGGGCTGTGAGCAAGCATAAGTGAATCCATCGTGGCAGCTGTCACACAGGAGATGGTAAAGCCATGCTCTTCGCAGCCAAAAAGGCATAACTAGGAATCTTTGAGAGGAGATGAATAGAAGTAATCCTGAAGATGTAGTTGAGCACCTGGACCTAATATGCCATAATCTTCTTGCATGTCCAAAAGTGGTGGAACAGCGTTAGGTGATGCAAACCGCACCAGGGACAGGTTGAAATTGTAAACCTTGTTACACCACTTATACCTACAGGTAAGCCTATAGTACAGTGAATATTGCACAGTTTAGGAGATATTCACTGTATCCGCATGTGCCGACATCATTGGCACATGCACACTGAAGTAACGGCCCACTGGTGCTGTTTCTTCAGGGCCAGTGCCATGACCGGCAGCTCCCGCAGCTCCGGCCAATCACAGCACGGGGTATAATTGGTGCAGCGCTGATATAACCACAATGAAAATTACATACACTAGAAAGTCCATATAAAGACTGTCTGTTGTAAAAGATGAAAAATCCACAAGACCAATATTCCACAATGGGAAGGATAGGAGACCACCACTGACACCACACACACAGCCTCTTATCCCCTGCAATGGACCCTCATCACAAAGGTTACAAGAGCATCAAACAACAGGTGCAGGCATCACAGCTGCGGTGTTCCCTGCCAAACTGGAGATACTCCTTACACGTTCACTTCTCCCAATGTAGTCATGAACAGCAATATATCATGAAAGAACAAAAGCGCAGATTTAAGTGAGTTATTCTTAAGAATTACAGGCCTACAATATAAAACGCCAAATTTCTATGCAAAACCACTGTACCACCTTGAGATGCAAAAATCTGACATAATCCCGCCAAGGAGGTTAAACTGTGTTTCCCTTCATACTTCATTAATAATTCATTTGCAAGTCCTCCAATATCCCATAAGGAGTTTGTAACTCAATCATCCGGAAGGTCACTGGACAAAGCTTTCAGCAACACCATGGAGTGGGCCTTTAATGACTGAAGAATAAATGTCTGAAATAGAATAGGCATCCTGGTATATCACCGAATCGATAAAGGGGGGCTACGGAGGATCTTGTTTGCGGCCATAACAAGATTTCACATAGTTCACAATTTGATGATATTGGAAGAGGTGCTGTGAGGGTAAGTGGTGGGATTTGGATAGTTTGCTGTAGGGCTTTACCATTCCAGGCTGAAAGCCATAGATAGATGACACCATTGTCAGGCCTTATAAAAAATACTTTTAAAAAAATTCAGTTCAGAGGGAGACATTCTTTAAATAAAACTTAAAGGGCAACATTAAAAACGCCCAATTACTTTGAATAAAATGCTTAAGTCTTAGACCAGCACATAAATTGTCACACCTGTAGAGTGTAGGCCAGAAAAAGTGACATTAAAAAAAACAATTGCTGCTAAATGAAAGTTCTGTTCCCCCCTAATTATGTTTATATATACCTGCCTATAGACTGACATTGAGCTTCCATTCAGCCTGATAAACTAACAGGTGGATCTGATCAAAATGGCCCTGTAAAAGGAGCTTAGGAAAGATCTTAATTGGGTTTCAATATTTATTTTTAATAAAATAAAGAATAAGTTGCTGAAAGTTAGCAATGTCAGCTTCAGTGGATATACCATAAATGCTTCCCGTTAATGCCCTTAAAGCGGAGTTCTTGTTTATTAAAAGTCAGCAGCTACAAAAAGTAGTTCTCCCCGTGTCCACCCTCGGTGGCACCGGCATCTCTACTACGGGCACTCGGCTTTGACAGCTTGTGGCTTCACAGCTGGGTGCCCACTGCGCAGTGCTCTGTGACTGGTCCCGAAGTCTTCTAGGACCTGTCATACAGTCATGCTCATAAGTTTACAAACCCTGGCAGAATTTATGATTTCTTTGTCATTTTTTCAGAGAATATGAATGAGAACACAAAAACATTTCTTTCACTCATGGTTAGTGTTTGGTTGAAGCCATTTATTACCAACCAACTATGTTTCCTCTTTTGAAATCATAATGACAACAGAAACTACCCAAATGGCCCTGATCAAAAGTTTATACATATCCTGGTGATTTTGGCCTGATAACATGCATACAAGTTGACACAAATGGGTTTGAATGGCTATTAAAGTAACCATCCTCACCTGTGATCCGTTTGCTTGTAATTAATGTGTGTGCATAAAAGGTCAATGAGTTTCTGGATTCCTGACAGACCCTTGCATCTTTCATCCAGTGCTGCACTGACGTTCCTGGATTCTGAGAATTCTCAAAGGATCTGCAGGAAAAGGTAGTTGAACTGTATAAAACAGGAAAGGGACATAAAAAGATATCCAAGGAATTGAGAATGCCAATCATCAGTGTTCAAAATTTAATCAAGAAGTGGAAAATGAGGGGTTCTGTTGAAACTAAACCACGATCAGGTAGACCAACAAATTTTCAGTTACAATTGCTGGGAAAAATTGTTTGGAATGCAAATAAAAACCCACAAATAACTTCAGGACTCTCAGGAAACGCGGTGTGGCTGTTTCAAGATGCATAATAAGGAGGCACTTGAAGAGAGATGGGCTGCATGGTCGAGTGGCCAGAAGAAAGCCATTACTATGCAAATGCCACAAAGTATCCCACTTACAATGCGCCAAACAGCACAGAGACAAGCCTCAAACCTTCTGGCAGAGTCATTTGGAGTGATGAGACCAAAATTGAGCTTTTGGTCACAACCATAAATGTTACATTTGGAGAGGAGTCAGCAAGGTCTGTGAAACATGGAGGTGGATCGCTGATGTTTTGGAGATGTGTGAGCTTCAAAGGCACAGGAAATTTGGTCAGAATTGATGGTAAGATGAATGCAGTATATTATCAAAAATACTGGAGGAACATTTGCATTCATCGGCCAGGAAGCTGCGCATGGGACGTACTTGGACATTCCAACATGAAAATGATCCAAAACACAAGGCCAAGTCGACTTGTCATTGGCTACAGAATAAAGTGAAGGTTCTGGAGTGACCATCTCAATCTCCTGACCTCAATTTCATTGAGTCACTCTGGGGAGATCTCAAATTTGCAGTTCATGCAAGACAGCCCAAGAATTTCCAGGAACTGGAGGCTTTTTGCCAAGAGGAATGGGCAGCTTTACCATCTGAAAAGATAAAGAGCCTCGTCTACAAATGCCACAAAAGACTTCAAGCTGTCATTGATGTTAAAGGGGGCAATACACGATATTAAGAACTGGGGTATGTAAACTTTTGATCAGGGTGATTTGGGTAGTTTCTGTTGTCATTATGATTCAAAAAGAATAAACACAGTTGATTGTTCAGTCAAACGCTAACCATGAATGAAAGACATGGTTTTGTGTTCTCATTCATATTCTCTGAAAAAATGGCCAAGAAATCATAAATTCTGCCAGGGTATGTAAATTTATGAGCACAACTGTATGTCCCAGAAGACTTTGGGAGAGAGAACTTACACTTCCGATTGCCTAGGTGACCAGAACAGAAGTGGGAACAGGTACCTGTCTAAATTGGGTACCTGACCCCAACCCCCCCCCCCCCCAAAACTGAGTTTTACAAACAGAAGCCGGGGAGGAGGCCTTAAAGCAGAAGTTCCACTTTTAGGTGGAACCCTGTATTAAGCAGCACCGAGACAAAGTTATTCAGAGCCCAGGGCAAAGATGCCAAACCCCCTCCCCCTTCCTTTAGTGTCAGGGTTAGCAGTGATGTGCTGTCACTACTCTTGTCAGCCTTGTAACAGATGCAACTGGCACAGGGTGCACCTATTCCAGCAATAAGCCATTGTACACAGGGCAACCACCTCTTGTCCCGACCCTGCTCTTAAGACCTGCGGTTTGAAAATGGGTCCATTTGGTCCTGGTAAAGTTAATATAATATCATATGAGAAGAACATCATCTTAAAGTAATAAAAGATTGTTGATCCAGGAAACATCTGATCACCTTAGGATCAGGAAGGAAGGATCCCCCCCCCCCCCCGGTGAAGCAAATTGGACCATAATTTAAGGATTTTTTTGCCTTCCACTACTTAAAGAACAATTCAGGAACAATAGATGAGACAGGAAGCAAGAGGGAACAAAAAATAAGACACTATATTTACTCATTTTAACAGTACTCTTCAACAGAAACACCTGAACTCAGTAATTTGGAGGGGTGTATACATACTTTTTGCCATATAGTAGTTGTGATGGTCAGATGTCCACAAACCTTAAGCTATATGGTGCAGCATTTTGTTACCTGAACATGCCTTTAGAGAATGCTGTGTTTTATTCTGCCTCTGATGGGAGAACTGGGAATACTGATACCCCAGTGTTAGTACTGATTAGTGCCAGGACAAGGTCATCCAGTGCCAGGTCAAAGATGGCAAACTGCGGCCCCCCGGGGGGTGGTTTGCGGCAGATCCAAGCATGTACACGTGCGCAAATGTTCTTAGTAGTTACCTAGCAGTGCATGAATTTATTATTATAATAGTATCATAGTTACACCCTGTACTAAATATTTCGATTTAAAATGAATAGTAAGAAAATATAAAATGTATTCTGTTCCTCTCTTTAGCTCTCTGTCCCTCTTTCCCTACTCTTTTCCTGCTTCCTTTTCTCCTTTTTTACTTTTCCCTGCTCTGCCTGTTTTTCTCTGTGCCCTGCTTTTTCTCTCCCTATTCTGTTTCTCTCTTTTACAAGCAATGACAACTCACCGAAATATATGAAAAGATTTCTGTTTTTCTGCTGATCTGTGTCATGTTATCTCTCTACCACCATACAACATTGTGAAATATTCTTAGTGTAATTTTATTTTGTTTTCTAAGGTCAAATATTGCAGTTGAAATCCCTGATACAGTTTCACCTATAGTAGTAACCGGATGTAACAGTAAGCTACTTATTTTCCTTTTGCTTCCTTTATTTATTATGGCGTTTAGGATATTTTTTGCAGTGACAGAGCTGAGAATGTTTAAATACTGATGGTGCATTGCATTCTTTGTTATGAAGGATTGATTACAATTATCAATCCAAATTATTAACTAAGGAAAAAAATGTTTGGCTCCCTATGAACCAAATCTTTGTTTTGGGTTAGTGACTCTAAATGTACTGATCCAATTGTGCTTATAGAGTACAGTGAAGTCTAAGGCCCCTTTCACACGGGGAGGATCCGCTCAGCGGAGTCCGCCAGCTCAGCAGGAGACCGATCCGTTGATCTCCGCTGAGATGGTGAATGACAGGTCTGTCTCTGCTCTCTGTGCAGGGACTGAGCTGTCAGATCCCAGCTGTTCTCAATGTGGAGATTGGATGGAAACAGATCCGCCTGTCCATTTTCATCCGATCCCATTCAATCTGATCTGCTGGACGGAAGGGGAACGCATCGCCCGTACATCTGTTTTAACAGATCGGATGGCAGATGGGTGTCAGCAGCCACACCTCCGCTGACATCCGCCTGCCCATAGGCACAGCGATTTTGCACATTTTTGCGGCCTGCGGTCAAAATGTTTCTATCCTAAACATAATTCTTCCGCATTTAGGAGAGGGAGGTTAGTAGGGTTGCCACCTCATCCCTTTTAAAATAAACACATATGAATTACACAGGTTCTGTGGTTGATTAAGGTGGTAATTAAACTCATTTGGCGCCTCATCTGAATTAAACTAGCCTTAGAACCTGTGTAATTCATATGTGTTCAGGTTTAAAGGGTTGAGGTGGCAACCCTAGAGGTTAGGGGAGGCTGAACCTCCCCTAACTGCAGCGGCTCCTAAACAATCCTAAAAGCCTATGTGTACATGGACTCAGGTTTTTATGGAGTTGAGTTCAGGAGCTTTGGCAAAAAAACGCCAAAAGCTCCTAAACTCAAGTGTAGGAGCTGCCAGTGTACAAGGAATCTAAAGGCTTCATGTGCACTAGCTTACACTGGCAGCTCCTAAACTTGAGTTTAGGAGCTTTTGGCGTTTTTTTTTCAAAGCTCCTAAACTCAACTGCATAAAAGCCTATGGGGTTCATTTACTAAGAATAAGACCCCTTTCAAGCTGACTTTACAGGCTTTAGTTAAAAATAGCACCTGTAAAGCACCTCTATGGCCCCTATCACACTGAGGTGTATTTCAGGCGCTTTTGCACTAAAAATAGCGCTCTTACAGCGCCTAAAAAACACCCCCCGATCCACCCCAGTGTGAATGCCCGAGTGCTTTCACCCTGGAGTGGTACGCTTGCAGGAGGTTACAAAAAGTCCTGCAAGCAGCATCTTTGAGGTGGTGCGGTGAGCGGTGTATATACCGCTCCTCTGCCGCCCCTGGCATTGAAATCAATGGTAAGCGCTTCCGAAGCAGCTGCGCGCCACCTCGGATGCGCAGCGCGCCGGAACATTTAACCCCTTTTTAACCCCTTATGGGGGATTAAAAGCACCATGCTCCCGACTGAATATCAGCGCTAACAGCAGAAAAGTGCCACAGAAACTAGCAGAGCTTTACCACTACCGCCCTTGCCCCAGTGTGAAAGTACCCTAAACTGCTAATGTACCCCAATGTGCAAGCTCGAGTGCTTTCACACTGCAAGTCCTGAAAGCGGCATATTTGGGACGGTGCGGGAGTGGTGTATACAGCGCTCCTCCACCGCCCCTGCCCATTGAAATGAAAGGGCATCTTTTCCAAAGGGGCTGTAGACCGCTTCGGAAGTGCAGCATGGCAGCGCTTTTAACCCCTTTTTAACCTCTTATTTGGGGTTAAAAGCGCCCTGCTGCCACACGAACAGCGACGTCAAAGCGCTGCTATAACAGTGGTAAAGCGCTGCTAAACCAGCGACGCTTTACCATTGACGCTCGGGCGGCCCCGGTGTGAAAGGAGCCTAAGAGAAGCAATAGATGCTAGACTCCTGATTGCACCTAATTTATACAACTAAGACTTCAATATGAAGAGTGGAGAAGCACAATCAATTAGGTGAACACCTATTAGTAAATGTCAAGTCAGGAAGTCACTTTTCCATAATAGAAAATGCTAAACGTGGTCCCTAGAGATCGTAGGACTGCAGGATTCACCCAAGATCTCATTTGTGTGTCAATAGAAATGATTAGCAAGTGTGGTTTGTCTGTGGTTATAGTAAAAGTATTAATTTTCTTTCCTGTTTTGCAGTGTTTTTTACATGCTCTGCAAACTAATGCACTTTTAACAAATGTTACAGAGTAATGCATACTTTTTTCTAATGTTAAATATATCTATAAAAATTATAGTTATATCTAGTATATGACAAACAATTTTTCATGTCATATGTTATTAGAATGTCTATTTATAAATATGTAATTTATCTTAATTCTTGAATCATATATATATATTTTAGTTAACACTATTGGTAGCACAGTGGTTTAGTGGTTTAGTGGTCTAGTGGTCTAGTGGTCTAGTGGTCAGAACTTCTAGCATAGCGGTTTAGTGGTCAGAACTTCTAGCTAGCAGCACTAGGGTCATTGGTTCAAATCCCAGCCTTGACATCAGAGTCCTGTGTGTTTTCCAAATACGCACATTGCACAAAAAGCTGTGGCTGGTGTAAGTCCTTTGCCTATATAGAGTCGCTTGCTGCTAGGTGGTCTCTGTAATCTGCCCCTTTTAGGTCCTAGGCTCTTCTCCTCACTTCCTGCTTCGCTTGGCCTCCTGGGAAATGTGAGTCATCATTTCCCAGGAGTCAGTGGGCTTCCCTGTACTGTAAAATCGTGTTATTTCCAGACAGGAAATTATGCGATTTAAGGCAGACCAAGACCGAGGAGTGCATGATGGTTACCCACCATGCACTTCTTTCAGGAAGAGATGCCAGGAGACTACGGATGGGCTTCAGATGCCCTCACCTAAAATGGAAAAGTAATTACTAGGCGGTTTGAAAGTAAGGAACAAAAGGTTACATTTATTTAGTATTAAAATAGTGGATGCCAAAAAAAAATTTTCTGGGTGGAACTCCACTTTCATTTGCCCAGCCTGTCTCTTTTGTATGTGCATTTTAGTTTGCTCATTTTCAGCTGCCAGCAGCTGCTGTCTTGTACCTTAAGGGCCAGTTCACATTACATGCAGTCCAGTGTGTTTTTTTTTTCTGCGTCAAAAACGCATGGAAAGTAGGTTATGTGGTTTCCAATGGCATAGTTCACACCAGTGCGGTCAGTTCCAGGGCGTTCCAGTTCCAGAAATAGAAGTAGAACATGCATTTTTCCTGCACTGGACTGTACTGAAACGTGGTATAATGCATTGAAAAAGTACCGAAATGCACTGGAACGCATCAAAAATCCACCAGACCCCTAGTATAGGAAAAAAAAGAACAAGAAAAAAGCATCTAGAAGGCATCCAGAAATGCATCAAAAACACATCAGAATGCTTCAAAAATGCATTAAAGTGATTGTAAAGTCTGTTTTTTTTTTTGTTAAAAATAATAAACATGTTGTACTTACTTGCTCTGTTGCAGTTGGATTTGCACAGAGCAGCCTGGATCCTCCTCTTCTCGGGCCCCTCTTCAGTGATCCTGGCCCCTCCCACCTGTTGAGTGCCCCCACAGCAAGCAGCTTGACATGTGGGGCACCCAAGCCGAGCTGCAGCTCCCTGTATCTATTCAGACACAGACCCGCGACCCGGCCCCGTCCCCTCTCTCTCTCTCCTTATTGGCTCACTGACTTTGCTCATGTTGCCCACTATGTCTCAGCCAATCAGGAGTCCTGGGCAGCCGAGTCTCTCGAGCAACTTCACTGGATCGAGATGGACCCATGTAAGTATTAGGGGGGCTGCTGCACACAGAAAGTTTTTTATCTTAATGCATAGAAAATATTAAAATAAAAAACCTTCTGCCTTTACAATCACTTCAAAAACGCGCATGCAGAAATGTATCCGGAATGGATCTGGAGTGTGTTTTTATGGTGTGGACCAGCACTTAGCCCAAGCAAATGACCTTTGTTCTTATGAATCCTCACATGGCTGGTGTAGCTGGGGTTAGGGACACTGACTGGGGACAGCATTGGCGTGCGCACAGGGTGTGCTGGGTGTACCTCGGCACACCCTAATCCCCCTATGTGTATTAGCATTATCCAGAGGCGGCACCAGATGGGTGGTTGGGGGTGCCAGTAGCCAGTACCACCAGGTGGGTGGTTGGGGGTGCCAGTAGCCAGCAGTGGTGCAAATGCCCCTATTACATTAAAGGCTAGGTTCAACCCTAGGAACAAGTTATACCCGTATTTAGGCGGTAACGTCATATGCTCCCAATCAACTGTCCCACCACCAGAGCCTCCTCCCTGTGACAGCAGGTGGCATTCAGGTGTGTTTGATCTGTGGGGTGCACACCCTAATGCAATAGTCTGCGCACAACTATGGGGGACAGTATGGTAAAAATGGGAAAAAACAAAAACGTGCATACAAAAAACTTAAAGATTTTTATTGAAATATATTTTTAATTTATGTAACATACTTTCATCAGAGTAGTTCAGCGTCACCATAGTAACACTGCACTACTCTGGGTGGGGGAGTCCAGTTTTTTATGTTAGCAGTTTGATTGGTGATACAATGGAAATCTTTGTACCAGCAATACTTTTCTCTGTCATGCATGAGTTTCATTTATGACAGCTGTGATTATAACTGATCTGTGATTGGCATTGGCAATCACATGGTGCTGCGATAGGCCCAGGTAACATGTGATAGCTGTGGGCCAATCACAACTCACTTGTATAGAAAAATCTTTCTGAATAAGATTGATTCAGTATATGTATTGTGGCAGATCAGCGTGTCTGTGTGTCTGTATACTTTATTATTAATATACAGTATTTATATAGGGCCATCAGTCTTCATAATGTCCAACAAATATATAGGAAGTTCCCCTCCTGGAACCAGGTGCACAGCAGAGAAAAATCTTGTTTCTCAAGCAATTTATACTTCCTATACATTTGTTGAACATTTTAAAGAATAAGGCCTCATACACACGGACGTTTCGAAAAAAATAAACAAAACGTCAGGCCCGACGTCAAGGAAAAAAAAGCCGTCGTTTTTCGGCGTGATGCATCGGCGTTTGTGAGCGTTAGTGAGCGTCGGCGTCAATAGGCCTTTTTTAAAAAAAATCATCCCTCTGCTATTTTTCAACCTAAAAACGTCGGCGTCAAAAAACGCCGGAAAACGCCGTTATACTAATAGGTGGCGTTTGTTGGCATATTGTGGCGTCAAAAAATGCCAAAACGTTACAGCCTCAGAACGCGATGGCTGTGGGTTCTAGTTTCAGCTCACTAACGCCGACGTCATCTACAGCTCAAAAACGCTGATGTTTTTATGGGGCCATTGACTAACATGGAGAGCTGCAAAAAACGCCAGAAAACGCCGGCGTCCAAAAAGTCAGTGTGTATGAGGCCTAACTGATTTAACCACTTCAGCCCCGGAAGGATTTATCCCCTTAAGGGCCAGAGCACTTTTTGTGATTCGGCGCTGCGTCGCTTTAACTGACAATTGCGCGGTCGTGAGACGTTGTACCCAAACAAAATTTATGTCCTTTTTTCCCCACAAATAGAGCTTTCTTTTGGTGATATTTGATCACCTCTGCCTCACTTCTGATCACCGATATAAACAAAAAAAGAGCGACAATTTTGAAAAAAAAACTATATTTCTTACTTTTTGCTATAATACATATCCAAAAAATAAAAAATTAAAAAAATGTATTCATCAGTTTAGGTCGATATATATTCTTCCTCATATTTTTGGTAAAAAAAACGCAATAAGCGTATATTGATTGGTTTGCGCAAAAGTTGCCGCGTTTACAAACGATGAGAATTAATTTATTGCGTTTTTGTTTATTTTATTTATTTTTTACTAATATTGGTGGCAATCTGTTATTTTTAGTGGGACTGCGATATTGTGGTGTACATGTCAGACACTTTTGACACTTTTTTGGGACCATTGGCATTTATACAGCGATCAGAGCTATGAAAATGCCCTGATTACTGTATAAATGTCACTGGCAGGGAAGGGGTTAACACTAGGGGGCGATCAAAAGGTTAAGTGTGTTCCCTGGGATGTGTTACTAACTGTATGGGGGCTGGGCTGACTGGGGGAGGAGAGTGATCGCTGCTCTCATATACAGGGAACATACGATGACATTCCTTCCCCCTGTCAGAATGGAGATTTGTGTGTATACATACACGCATTCCCGTTCCGTCACTGCGGGAGAGCGATCATAGGTGGCCAGCAGACAACGAGTCCACCCCCACCGCTGATTGGCTCCCCCTGCTAGCCAGTGAGCGCGAAAGCGTGCCTCCGGCGGCACGCGCCCACAATACACGCTCCTGCGCCTGCCATCAGGTGACGGCGATTCGCACAGGAGAGCCATGTCGCTGCCGTCAATCCACGGCGGGTGGACGGCAACTGGTTAAACAATATTTATCTTTTCTCATTATTTAAATAATGCTAGTACTGTGTTTGTTTTATTTATTTATTTTTTTCGTAGCTTACATGTTCTGCAGTATATGCCTTTTGACTTTTAGACTTTTGAGCTATATTACCTAACTGTTATAAAAACTGTACTCAGCATCCAACAAAGATCTAAATCAAACGCCCCATAGCTGTCTTCACGAACTGCACACAATACCAGTGCCAAAGGGAAATTAAAAGGAATATAAATGTTGCGCTGTGTTACTAAATTTGATGTCTGTTGGTTATATGTATTCCAATTAGACATGTGCAATTTGTTTCATTGTAAATTAATTTTTTAATGAATTTCCACAAATTCGTTGATTCGGAAATATTCAAATTAACAAAAACCCGTTTAACAAATTTTTCAGAATATCCATAAGTTCAAATATTCAAAAATTCGAAGATTCATAAGTTCGCAAATTCATAATTTCGAAAATGAATACATTTGAAATTCGAAAACCCGAAAATTTGAAAACGAACTAATAAACTATGACTAGCTATTAAATTATAGGTATTGGAATTTCCTTTCAAATTTGGCAAAATTAACTGTGAGTGTTCTGTCGCCTGAATCAAAACGCCTGAAGCTCAAAAAAATACAGGAGTTTCTTTTTAGGCAGATTACAGGCTTTTTCTGATTTTTACATTGGTGGCCTTTTGACCTGTACAAAATCGCGGCAAAAATTGTGGTAAAGATTGCGGTAAAAATCGTGGTAAAATCGCGCGGCTTTCGATGCACTGAGGTGTGAATGCAGCATAATGAATGGACAGATTGAATGACGCTGGTGGGGCAAACAGGGACATAACAGATCTAACAGATCCCGATCACAGGGATCAGTAGATCTGTCACCCCCCCCCCTCACAGAGAGGAGAACCGCCATCTTTACATCGGCGGTTCCCTGTACCGGCTCTCTGTGCAGGGATTGCGGGGCTCCGGCGGACATCGAGTCCGCCCGAGCTGCGGTGTGCGGCGGCCAGAGCGCTTCCCAGCACAAGCAAAAGGGGAGGAGGTCTATTGACAGCCTCCCGGCATTTCAGATCCGCGCTGTAGCTGTCAATCGGCTATAGCGCAGATCTGAAGCGGTTAAAGAACCACATTGTAAAGCTTTGTATCCACAACCATCTACACTTCCGAAAAAGAAAAAGAAATATCCGCACCTTCACATGTTCATGATAATCCAAGAGATGAAATGATCTTTTATATGCATTACTGAGGATCTAGTTCAAACTAGGGGGGTCCTACTCTTGCAATGCAGGAGGGGGGTGCAAGGTCACTCATGATAGTGGGAAATATCCCATTCAAAGTTTAAACCTTCAGGAATTCTCGTATGTAAATGAAATATCCAAAACACCTCCTTCCTGCACAGCAGCCAAAATAAATTGCCTCCCCGAGCATTGAGTTTAAATTTCTCCACTATTTGCACCGACACCAATGAAGTATCACCGTCATGACATGAGTGAAATGGTAGATTTACTAAACTCATTCAAATGTCATTGAGGTGTTCCCTGCACCTGTCACTGAGGCACCTGGTGAATCCTCCTACATATTGCTTTAGGCAAGCTTTGCATGCAATTACATACACAACATAAGTAGTGTTGCAATTCAAGGAAAATTTCAAATGAAACGGTCTATAATTAACATTAGACATGACAATGTCGCCCGGAGCAAAATGTTAACAGCATGGACAGTCCCTACTCAAACATTTATAGTTACCTTTACAGTGCAACCAAGTAGCACTCGTCACCAAGACAGATTTAAAAAAACTCGGGGAACAATAATTATACCGTTTCAAAACATCTGACAGTGTGTCATCCTCATACAACAAAGGTAAATATTTTCTCACTAAATTCCCCACATGATGGAACTCACAGCTATACCAGGTAACTAGGGTGGGTCTATCTCCAGATCTCAAAGGAGGTCTATATGATTCTTTAAGACGCTCTTGTCTCACTTTATTTTCCGCTATATTGTAAGCTCGGTTCAACATCCAAATAGGATATCCACGTTCCCTGAACTGATTGTACAACACAGCTGATTCTTTCTGAAAATCCTCACTGAAAATCCTGCAGATACGGACAAATTGTTCTACTGGTATCCCCTTAATTGTATGTGTTGGATGACTAGATTGAACCAACAGAAGGCTGTTAACTGCACTGGGATTGCAATATAAACGTCTAATGACACGTTTGTCCGAGGCTACCAATAAGACATCCAAAAAAGGTAGTTCACAAGGATCACTAGATCCCATAAATGAGAGGTTAGTCTCATTAGTGTTCAAGTAAGCCAAAAATGAATTAAGATCTCCCATCCGCCTATCACAGATGAATAGGAGATCATCAATGTAGCGACAAAAAAAGTGTATATGTTTCCTAAATGGATTTGAACTGCCATAGATGTGGGGCCGTTCCCACCATCCCATAAAAAGATTGGCAAGGGACAGTGAAAACTTGATCGCAGCTCCACACCATTGGAGGTAGAAGACCCCATAAAAAATGAAAAAATGATGTGTTAACAAATAATCTAATACCTCCAAGATGTAAACTCGATATTCTAATGGCAGTTCTGTATGGACATCCAAATAAAAAGAGACCGCCTCCCTCGCTAAACTGTGGGAAATATTAGAGTACAAGCTGGTGAAGTCACAGGAAACCCATGAAAAGTCTGGTTCCCATACGATGTCACTCATAAGGTTAAGGAGATGATTGGTATCCTTAAGGTATCCAGGTAAAGATTTTACTAAAGGCTGTAACTGTGCATCCAGCCATTGTCCTAGACACTCATTAAGGGAACCAATACTGGCCCGTGACTAAATACACCACCCGTGACTAATCTGTGTGAAAGACTTCTGCTGAAGCCCCAGAGGATGTGTGTGCTAGCTGTAATTTGGCTTTTAATCGATTTACAATAAACTGAGTTTTTAGTCGGAAGTGCTGCCACCTATTTCTTTTTCATGTGCTATGCTTCAGTTTTGTGTGAATTTTTTCTGTCTGATCATGTGTTTATGAACATCTGCTGACCCCTTTCTTGTTATTGTTACTATCAAATGTCAATTGTTCTACTCTTACAACTCCTAACTCTGCTTAATCATGTAGACAGAAAAGCAACTTCCTGCTTAATATAATCATAAATGTACAGTATCTCACAAAAGTTAGTACACCCCCTCACATTTTTGTAAATATTTTATTCTATCTCTTCATGTGACAACACTGAAGAAATGACACTTTGCTACAATGTAAAGTAGTGAGTGTACAGCTTGTATAACAGTGTAAATTTGCTGTCCCCTCAAAATAACTCAACACACAGCCATTAATGTCTAAACGGCTGGCAACAAAAGCTAGTACACCCCTTAGTGGAATGTGAAAACTTTTTGAATTTGAAAACATTTTGAATTTGAAAACTATTCGAATTCGAAAAGTATTTGAAAATGATTTGAATTTCATCTGAATTTCATCTGAATTTTCTTTTTCGTTATTTTGGATTTGTTTAAATTTGGTACTATTGTAATTCATAAATTCGGATACATCCAAATTCCTGAAAAACAAAAATTTCTCAGAATTTTAATTCGGAACTAAACTCACAGCACATGTCTAGTCTTTTGGCTAAAATAACATTTTAGTTTTAGTCCCATTTTAGTCTTTAAAATGCCATTTTATTTCTAGTCATATTTTAGTCATCTCAATTGTTTTAGTCGTATTTTAGTAGACTAAAATGGTATTAAGTTAGTACGACTAAAATGTTTTAGTCGGTTTTAGTAGACGAAATTAACACTGGTCGTGATCCCTTTTAGATTGTAAGCACCTACATGCAGGGCGCTTCTACGCTAAGGTCACCAGATTTTTTTAAATTAAATCTGGGGACATATTTTTTTTTATTGGCAAATAGTAAACTATTTTATAAGCATATTTTCCTCAAATGATATATGCAGTGTATGTGGTATGTGTTTATGTAATGATTGTATGATACATACGTTATTTCTGGAAATCATTTCATACCAGCCCCATAGCATTATTATACCAGCCCAACCACATAATGTCATTAATTTCTTGTTCATAAAAGGGAAAACCATGCATTTCAAAGCATGATGCATGGAAGAGGAGAGCAGCGGCGGTTGGGGTAAGGTGTGTGTGTGCAGCTGTGTTCCCGATTGACCCGTCGGCTGCCCGCGGTCGATGGGTCAATCGTGATTGATGGCTTGCTAACCCCCAGAGTAGGGTGACCAGATGTCCCCGGACTTGCAAAGCGGGGACAAAACCAGGGACAGATTTCCTCCGGGGACAGTGCCCTCAATCTGGGGACTGTCACCGGAAACCTGGGACGTCTGGTCACCCTATTCTAAGCCTATTGTAATGTAGCACCATAAATACGGTTTCTTTTTGCACAAGTAAATGAATTGTGTTGCTGCTCTCCAAATAAATGTAGAATATTGAACTATCTGTGCATTTGTTGAATGAATACATTTTTTCCCTCAAGTAGAATATATTAACACTCATACAAGTAGATAAAGTTATAATAGTCTACAAAATAAACATTTTACTCTGCGGACATGCAAGGCATTAAATAACACCCCCAAAAAAAAAACCCTTTAACTCCAAAGCTGAATTCATTGGACCATTGAATTCAGCTGATGGATAGGTAAGAGTGTTCACCATGTCAACCTGGGCCTTTGTTTTTGAAATCACTAGTTGCAATCCCAGGAACACCAATCAATTTCTAAATAAAGTCAAATAGTTTCTGAATATATATATGTATTTTGTAAAGCACTGCCCCAACTGATGGCCCTATATGAATACTGTATATCAGGGGTAGGCAACCTGCAACCCTCCAGCTGTTGCAAAACTACAAGTTCCATCATGCCTCTGGGAGTAATTGTACCCATCAGCCTTGCAATGCCTCATGGGAAATGTAGTTCTACAACAGCTGGAGGGCCGCAGGTTGCCTACCCCTGCTGTATATTAACCACTTGCCTACCGCCCACTATCAAATTACCGCGGAGCGGTGCGGCTCTCGTTCTGGGCGGACGTCATATGACGTCGCCCCTTTAAGCCGGGATTGCGCGCGATCGTTCGCGTGCATCCCGGCTCTGTCGGTGGCAGCGTGTCCCCGAGACACACAGCGTCACCGACTGGGGTGAACAGCCATTGGTCATGGCTGTTTACCATGTGATCGACCGTGACGAAGTAACGCGCATGTAACGTTTGCGTCGGTGGTGGCATGTTCCGAGGGAACACTGCCTGTCACCGACACTAGTATCAGCCACCGGCCAGCGGCTGTTACCTTGTGATCGGCTGTGATCTGCTTCACAGCCGATCACATCCAATGTAAACAGAGCGGTAACTCACTGTTACCAGTGTGAGGAGAGAAGAGCTGGGATCAGTGAGTTACTGATCTGTAAAACACAAACACACACCCTGTCACATCCCCCCTGCCCCCCCAATGCACCAGTCACCCAACAGTCACCCCATCTGCCCCCATAAAGTGTACCTGTCATCATAAAGTGTACCTGTCATCAGACTGCCATCATAAAGTGCACCTGTCACCCGTCAGTGATCGTGGCCTGTCACCCATCAGTGACCGTGGTATGTCACCCGTCACCCATCAGTGACCGTGGCCTGTCATCCATCACTGACCATGGCCTGTCACCCGTCACCCATCACTGACCGTGGCCTGTCACCCGTCACCCATCAGTGCCGTGGTGTGTCACTCGTCACCCGTCAGTGACCGTGGCGTGTCACCCGTCACCTGTCAGTGACCGTGGCATGTCACCCATCACCCGTCAGTGACCGTGGCGTCTCACCAGTCAGTGACCGTGGCATGTCACCCGACACCCATCAGTTACTGTGGTGTGTCAACCCCCACACATCAGTGACCGTGGCCTGTCACCCAACACTGACCATGGTCTGTCATCTGTCACCTATCACTGACCATGGCCTGTCACCCATCAGTGACCACCGCCAGTCACCCATCACCCATCAGTGACCATGACCAGTCACCCATCAGTGACCACCACCAGACACCCGTCACCCATCAGTGACCACCGCCATTCACCCGTGACCCATTAGTGACCACCGCCAGTCACCCATCACGCATCTGTGTACACCTCCAGTCACGCATTAGTGATCACCGCCAGACACCGGTCATCCATCAGTGACCACCGCTCGTCACTCATCAGTGACCACCACCAGTCACCCGTCACCCATCAGTGACCACCACCAGACACCCATCACCCATCAGTGACCACCACCAGACACCCGGCACCCATCAGTGACCACTGCCAGTCATCCATCACTTATCAGTGACCACTGCCAGTCACCTGTAACCCAACAGTGACCTCCACCAGTCACCCGTCACCCATCAGTGACCACCACTAGACACCCATCACCGACCACCACAAGACACCCGGCACCCATCAGTGACCACCGCCAGTCACCCGTCACCCATCAGTGACCTCCACCAGTCACCCGTCACCCATCAGTGACCACCACCAGTCATCCGTCACTCATCAGTGACCACCACCAGTTACCCGTCATCCATCAGTGACCACCACCAGTCATCCATCAGTGACCACCACCAGACACCCATCACCCATCACCGACCACTGCCAGACACCCGTCACCCATCAGTGACCATCGCCAATCACCTGTCATTGACCATCACACTCATGAGTAAACATCACCTGTAAAAGTCTCACACATTTGGCATCGCCATACTCAGGGGGAGTAGTAGAATATATTTTGGGGTGTCATTTTTGCTATGTGCATGCTATGTGTTGGAAATATCATATAAATGGACAACTTTGTGTAAAAATAAAAGCGTTTTAATTTTTTTCCCACATTTTCCAAAAACTACTGTAAAAAAATGACACGTTCAAAAGACTCATTATGCCTCATAGATTATACGTTGGGGTGTTTTCTTTCCAGAATG
The DNA here is from genome assembly GCA_018402905.1 of Glandirana rugosa. NCBI lineage: Eukaryota > Metazoa > Chordata > Amphibia > Anura > Ranidae > Glandirana > Glandirana rugosa. The sequence goes on along the minus strand of BLSH010028355.1, from coordinate 282,066 downwards.
GGGTCATTTTTGTGGGCAATTCCATTGTCCTGGTGCTCCAGGACCTTCAAAAACGTGATAGGTCGTCATGACATTAGATGTGTAATTTATGTCCCTAGAATACCTGACGGCACTCCCTGCATGTTGAGCCTCTGTATGTGGCCAGGCTTCTTAAAAAGTCTCAGACATGTGGTATCGCCATACTCAGGAGGAGTAGCAGAATGTGTTTTGGGGTGTAATTTGGGGTATGCATATGCTGTGTGTGAGAAATAACCTGTTACAATGAAAATTTTGTGAAAAAAAAAAAGAAAAAACAAATCTGCATTTTGCAAAGAATTGTGGGAACAAATTACAACTTCAAAAAATTCACCATGCCTCTTACTAAATACCTTGGAATGTCTACTTTCCAAAAGGGGGATATTTGGGGGGGTTTTGTACTTTCCTGGCTTGTTGGGGTCTCAAGAAATGAGATAGGCCTTCAGTATATCAGGTGTGATCAGGTGTGATCAATTTTCAATGAATGGCACCATAGCTTGTAGACTCTATAACTTACACAAGGACCAAATAATCTACACTTATTTGGGCTATTTTTAACAAAGATAAGTAGCAGTATACATTTTGGCCAAAATTTATAAAGAAAAATTACTAATTTGAAACATGTTATGACAGAAACAAAGAAAAGGGCATTTTTTCACAAAATTTTCAATCTTTTTTTATTTATAGCGCAAAAAATAAAAAAACCCCTAGTGATTAAATACCAAAAGAAAGCTTTATTTGTGTGAAAAAAAGGACGCAAATTTCATATGGGTACAGTGTTGCATGACTGAGTAATTGTCATTCAAAGTGTGATAACACTGAAAGCTGAAAAATGGCCTGGACAGGAAGGGGGTTTTCGTGCCCGGTACTGATGTGGTTAATAGTAAAATATGTATACACACAGAAACGCTGTCCTGCCACAATACATACATTGTGGCGGGGTGACATGTGCAGGCACATTATGTACATGTATGTCATGGTGCCTACTGGGGCTAAGGGGGTCGCTGCATGTCTACTGGGGTGCGCAGCACGCCCCTCGCAATTGCTGCGTCCACCAGCCCTGGGCTTATGGGATCACCATGCGATCACATGACCACAACCTCTACAAAGCTGTTATGAATTAATTCATTTATAACAGTTTTGCTTCCTATACTAGTGAGTTGCGATTGGCCCACAGTTACCACATGTTACCTGGGCTTATCACAGCACCCTGTACCATGTGATTAGCTTTAGCCAATCACAGATCAGTAATAATCACAGCTGTCATGACTGAAACTCATGCATGACAGCTCAAAGTATTGCTGGTACAAAGATTTCCATTGTATCACCAATCATAATGTTAACATAAAAAAACTGGACTCCCCCACCCAGAGTAGTGCAGTGATATTATGGTGACACTGAACGACTCGGATGAAAGTGATGGTTTATGTTATGTAAAATACATTTCAATAAAAAATGTTAACTTTTTTTGTACACATGTTTTTCATTCTTACCACAGTGTCCCCATCAGTGTCCCTAATCCCAGTCACACCAGTCATATGCTGATGCATAAGAATGAAGGTCATTTGCTTGGGCTAAGGGCAGGTTCACACCACAAAAGCACACTCCAGATCCATTCCAGATGCATTTCTGCATACGCGTTTTAATTGTGTTTTTGATGCATTCCAGGTGCTTTTTTTTCTTATTTTTCTCTCTACAGGGATCTGGAGCATTTTTGATGTACCAGGTTCTACTTTTTCTGGAGCTGGAACGGCCTGGAGCTACAAACACTGGTGTGAACTATTTCATTGGAAATCATATAACCTGCTTTCCATGCAGAAAAAAATGCACTGGACTGCATGTGGTGTGAATTGGCCCTTAAGGCACAAGACAGCAGCTGCAGGCAGGTGAAAATGAGTAAACTAAATGCACACACAAAGGAGACAAGCTGGGCAAACTAAGTGGGGAAGGGGAAATTTCTGTTAAGCTAAGAGAGATGTGGTTAAAGTTTAGAGACATCTTATAGCCCATTAACAGCAGCCCCAGCTTTTTACACCACATGCATGTTTGGAAAGCACACGGGACTCTGATTTCATGGTTGGGATCTGAACCTGTGACCCTAGGCAGAAGGGCTAACCACTAAGCCACTGTGCTGCCCATTGTGTTAACTTGGATATATAGTAGTACCATGATTCAAAAAGTAGATACTCTAATACAATTCAAATTAGACATGAAAAATTGTTTACCACATACTAGAGATATAACTATAATTGTTATAGATATATTTAACATTAGAAAACATTAGAAAAAAGTATGCATTACTCTGTAACATTCATTAAAAATACATCAGTTTGCAGAACATGTAAAAAAAAAAAAAAATCAACCACATTTGCCAATTGTTTCTTTTTACACAAATGGGATCTTGGGTAAATCCTGCAGTCCCGTGCTCTCTAGGGACCATGTTTAGCATTTTCTATTATAGAAAAGTGAGTACCTGACTTGACATTTACTAATAGGCGTTCACCTAATTGATTGTGCTTCTATGTTCTCTCAACATCGAAGTCTTAGTTGCTTCTAGCATCTATTGCTTCTCCTTATTCTTAGTAAATGAACCCCATTGCATCAATGTACACACGGGCTTTAAGCAGAGTTTAAGAGCTACCGCAATTAGGCGAGCTTCAGCCTCCATCTCCTTAACAGAGAAGAATCGCATTCAGGATAGGAACATTTTGACCTCCGAAAACACAAAATGTGGTGTATTACGTTTTCCCGCAGCACATTTAGGCCAGAGTACAGTACATGAAACCTAAAGCTTCATACACACTGCTAGTTTCTTTTCATTTAACCCAAGGGGTTCAACGAAAATAAAACTGACAGCTCAGGGCGGAGCCACTGTACTATCAATCCAATGTTAGTACAGCGATATCCTCTGCTGAGCTAATGTGTTCTGACAGGGGGGTGACCCTCTGCCAGAACACTCCAGTCATTGCTCTCAGCCATTCAGACCTCTTACAGTCATGAGCCAGCCGTTTGGCTTCTGTACACACTGGCTGAATGTTGGCCGGTTTCTATTGAACTGGCTGATGATGACGGCCAACATTCAGCCAGTGTGTACTAGGATTAATACTGCTAATTTTTCTAGATTAATCGTATCATTGAAACCTAGTATCCAGGTTTATGGCCTATGAAAAGCCAACAAGGCTTCAAGGCACTCACCCCCTTCCATACCCTTCCCCACTTGTTTTCCCCTCTCAACCATATCTATATACTCTGAACTGCTAAGGTTCCTGCTACATCTGGCTCTGCAATCAAGCCAATGTGTTGATTACTTAGTCGTTTATTGTAATTATGCTGATATCGCGAAGGAGATGTGTGCAGTGTTTTCTATAATCTCTAATATTCAATAAAATAAGAATTGAACAAGGAAATTATTATCTAGTAATAGATAAAGATATACATTTCCAGTGGTGCCCTTCTTGGACAATAGGCCCCACAGTTTATTAGACCATATTGTGCTGGCCAGATACAGATATGTTCAGTGATTTCTGTTCAAAAACAAACTTTGTAAAGACTTCAAAAAGTAATTTGTTCAACATTTTTCTCATATGCTGTGTGATCTTTCAGGCTCCACTTTTACCCCCAAGCCAAAATGTCAGATGGGAATGGGATCTCCTTTCCCAAGTGGATATTTTTTCAAAAATGTTTGGAATCCTGTCTATTGCAATATGACCTTCTACAGAACTGGAGAAGACTTTATGAAATGTCTGCAAGGGAAGAACCTTTTCCTCATAGGAGATTCTACATTGCGACAGTTCATCATGCACTTTACTGAAGGCATCAAAAGTAAGATTTATATAAGCATCAATCATTTCAACAAGGGTGCCATGTTATTACAGCTGCTTTTCCATGGATAGTTCTCGTTGACACATTCTCAATATGTTATATTTCTGATAAAATGTCATGGTAAGGTAAGAGCTTGCTTACTTGGCTAACTTTAAAATATAGTTTAAATATAGTTAAGTATAGTTTAGCACCCCTAACCATCTTACCCTTATGAGCTTGTTGGACATCCAATTTCAAAACCATGGGCAATTATATGGAGTTGTCCCCCCCCCCAACCAATCTTTCCTCTTTAACTGCCATTCCCCTATAATACTATAATAGCCTCAACGTATTTGGGATTTCTACAAGATTTTGGAATATGGTTGCTTTTAAGCTGTTAAGCTATTGATGTTGGATGAAACAAATTGGTTCAAAATCTGCATTTCAAGGGTTAAGGTCAAAGATCTGTGCAGGCCACTCAAGTATGAAACTAATCAAATAGTGTCTTTTGCTGGCTTTAAGCACATGGGTACAGTAATGTTATAATAAAAATGGAACTTTCCCCAACTGTGATCACAAAGTTGTAAGCACACAATTGTCTGAAATGTCTCTGTATCTTCTAAAAACACCCGAGTTTAATAGTTTTGAGGATAGTCCATATATACTTGGCCATATAGTGTACATGTTGTACTTTCAATTATTGATTTTGACAAGAACGAGGATTGGAAAAATGGTACTCTGACTCAGAAATGAAAAAGTCCATCATAAAATGGATTCTTGGGTGTTCCTATAAGAAGTCTATTATGTACAATCATTTTGCTAGTGCTTAGATTGCTAATCTAAAAGTTAGCTTTTTGAGAATAGAGAAAGCTATATCCATTTTCATTCCACATTTATCAATTTTAAAGCGGGCTAAATTGCTCACTTCTTCTTTTCTTAGTTTCCTATTTCCTAATATTTCTTGATACACAAACATCTGACCATATATTGTGTTGATAGTGAACCTGGTGATCAAATTACCAATGGTATCAAAGATTGCTTAAATCTGCAGTTGTGTTCATTATTATTCAGCAAGTTATCTTTGAACATGAGGAAACCCTGGATCCCAGCCCCACACAATTTGGGCCCTAAGTGGCCAGTAGCAGCTCCCACATTAAACTGTTGTATAATAGGGAGTGGGCTAATATTGTGCAATATCGTCAGGAGTTAGTTCAGAGTCAGATAGAAGTCAAAGCCAAATGTTACATTTTTGCCTGAAATCCATGGGGCTTACCAGATCCACAAAAATCTTTTTTTTATAAATGTTCAGTTTTTCAAAATAACAAACATTTTATACTTACCTGCTCTGTGTAATGGTTTTGCACAGAATAGCTCAGATCCTCCTCTTCTTGGGTCCCCACTGGTTCTGCTGGCTCCTCCCTCCCATAAGTGCCCCCATAGCAAGCCACTTGCTATGGGGCACTCGAGTTTGCTTGTTCCTGAGCCATCTGTATGTGTCCGTAAGACACACAGAGCATGGCTCAGCCCTGTCCCCCACTCCCTGTATCGAGATCAGGCTCAGGTAAATATAAGGGAGGCCTGGGAGGTGCATACTGAAGGTTTTTCACCCTAATGCAGGTAAGAAAACTTCAGGCTTTAGAACTACTTTGACAAACATGCCTGCAGGCATTACAAGCTTGCCACTGTTTGTATCTGTTGTTGGATTGGTCCCCTTTTATCACTTGAGAGGTGCACTTTTTCTGAAACAGTCAAGGTGTGATGCCAGGTTACACCTGTAGGTAGTGCTGTATAATGTTCTACTGCAAGTAGGGCACAAAGTCTATTTTAGTCCAGCATCCAATTAAAGAAAGAAAGCAACTCTGAAACAGTATTGCTCTTAATTAATGCTTGTTCTTGCCTCCAACAGTTGCGCAATACTTTCGTTTCCATGAGGGTGGATGGGCATTTTGGGCAAAGCACCTGGAAGCCCTAAATATAGACAAGGACCTATATATCTCCTATAAAAGACATGGTTTCCCCCTGGAGCATGACACTTTCTACTACTTCAAGAATGACATGTACACGAGTCGTCAGATCGACCAGTATCCCGGAGGGAAGAACACCATTATTGCTATAACCATGGGACAACACTTCAGACAGTTTCCTCTTAAACTTTTCATCAAACGGGCACTCAACATCCGCCGAGCAATAGAACGCCTTTACCTTCGCAGTCCAGACACCAAGGTTATCATTAAATCAGAAAACACCAGAGAACTGTATGCTCCGGTTGAAAGACAGGGAGACTTCCATGGTTATACCCAGTATCTTGTGCTGAGAGAAGTTTTCAAGGACCTTAATGTGGGCTTTGTGGATGCCTGGGACATGACAGTGGCATCTGCTACAGCGACTGTTCATCCTCCAGGATTAACTTTTGAAAGTATTTTGAGCCTGACATTTAGTTTTGCTTGTTAATTTTAAAAGGTTTTTATGAAAGTGCTAAGTCACAAATATTTCCTCTGTGAAAATTTCTTGGGATCTGGGTAGATGTCCATATGGTAAATACTGTGTCCACTAAAGGAAAAAATATATGCCCCATGCCCTTCTAGTTACAAGGACTGGTACACTGATACTTAGTATGCCCATGGTATTTTAATTGGCTTTATACATTGCTGGAGGCCTACTGGTTACCAGTAGTGTCATGTGTTTATGCTTCCTTATATGTGCTCACCTACTGGTACATTACTTGATCTGTGCCTTCTCTGGCTGGTTTGTGTCTAGGCCAAGCCTCCTGGTAACATGGCTGTCTATATTCAGCACCATATTTTAAAATATATAAATTATTTCTTCTCTGAAATCCTTGTTGTGTTCTAAAGGAAGATATCACCTACTGAAAGTCTTTATTCATTTGCTATTCCCAATCGTATATATAACCAGATGCCAACACCCTCCCAGTTGATGCCATCCACAATATGAGTGTCTCTCACAATATGAGTCCGAGATAAGTGGCCTTTATAAAATGTTCATCTCCATGCTAGCTATATTGTCAGATAGTGCCCAATCTGACCTCATAACTAGGGTTAGGAAGCATCTAACATGGGACAAAGTACTACATGCACTTGCATTCTCCTGGACTGAGCGGCGCCTACGCATTGACATGTGAGCACCGCTCACTCCTGGAGCCCAGCATGCATGATTAAGCACCCCCTTGGGTGACTTATAAAGGGCAGGCTGGGCTCACTGGAAATGGGCAGAATGACATGACTATTGACGCTGGATGGAGTAGGAAGCAGCGGGAACATTGCTGGAGCATAGAGAGAGTAAGTAGAATTGGATTTTTTTTCTTTTAATGCAGGAGGGGAGGGGCACTAAAAATGAAAAAAAATAATAATTCCCTTTTAAATAACTTTGATGGGTTTTATCCCATCTTCAGTATTTTACTGGACATGAATTCATGAATTCATCTCACTGTCACTCTGCTCTCTACTCCAGTCAGAAGTTTCCATGAAGAAGCTAATCTCAAGTCAAATTCAGACAGACACACTTAATGGTAGTCAGTGGGAGTAAAAAAATTATATAGCGCCAGCAGGCCGTAGTTTGGATACCACTGAATTATAGCAATAAAATAGTAAAGCAAATATAAGTGACATAAGACAAAAAAAAAGGAAGACTGAAACCCTAATCTCATATGCAAGAAAAAGATCTGTATGAAAAGAAAAGCATCTGTTAACACTACTAACAAAACCAAAAAAGGGTCAAACTTTATTGGTTTGGCTAGAGTGGGGAAGACATAACATTTCTGTCAGTATTTTTATCTGGGACCCTATTGGGGAGATTTTCCTTCACTTCCTGTCATACCCATACAAGAAATGAAGGGATCAGTTGTCACTGGGAGTAGAAGGCACAGACAGGGATAAAATATTTTTAGCTGAACACAAAATATGCAAAGATTGGTACATATAGATTAGGCGGTCTCAATATATCCTCTATAACGGTCACCATTGACCCAAAAATTATAATTATGTGAAATTAAGGAAGTGGTGGCAAAAAGACAGTAGAAGATTCAGAAATGAAAAAGTAAATTGCCACCTGTTACTCATAGGTCCTCATAGGGAGTACTTGTAATATGACAGCGAAGGGACGGTGGGCGATCTGCAGCTCACAACTGAGTGTTAATGTGTGATTCACAAGTACACATTTACAAAACCTTAAATGCCCGTGAGTACAACTTAATGCATGGTGACAGCTGTGAGTAGGAGGAAGCCTGTAATCCGCAAAATAGATCCGGGAAGGATCCAAAGTAGCCAGGGTGCAGAATTAATAAAATGTATCCATATTTATTTGTAAACATAACATTCACACTTACAGGTGGAGTGCCACTTAGAGGTGGAAGGGCAACTGCATGCACAATGTGAAGTGTGGACCGCTGACCACTGAGCCAAACAACCATAAGCCAAGCAGCATAAAGCCAAACCCACCAAAGGAGACACATGGCGGTATCTATCAGCCTCCTTCCAACATTCAAGGGCAACAAAAGGGGCAAATGTGGGATGTTATCCCTGATTACTATTTCTTGTTATTTATTTACTGTTTGGGATACTTGCAATTACACAGATTAACTTCTTATGCTTTGCCCTCTGTTGATTTGAAAAGGAGAATGGGCCGTTTACCCAACAGGGTGCATGAATGATACCTAAACTATCATGGAATCTGACATATTTAAGCAGAGTCACTTGCAGTCAAATAAGGCCAGAGCAAACTTCTTTACAAAAGGGCTCTCAAAATATTTTACTTTATATGTACCTATTGTCTATACTTGCATATTGTTTGTTTTTTTTTCTTTTTTTTTTATGCTACCTTAATGTTTTAATGGAAATAAAGTAAACTCTTGAGTAAATTAAAGGGTGTTTTTACATATTTGTCTTGAGTTGTCCATTGCTCACTTTTCACTTAGTAAGGTTTGAAATACAGATATCCAATGACCAACTGCTTAAATCAGGGTTTGTCCAACCTTTTGGCCTTCCTGGGCTACATCAGAAGAAGAGGAATTGTCTTGGGTAGCACATAAAATACACTAACAATAAGAATAGCTGATGAGTAGAAAAAGTCGGGCTGATCACAAATTAACAATCACTAATATAATGTACCTATCTGAGTAATAAAACATCATTTTCTATGGTAATATTTTTTATTATAAAAGTAATGAGTAGAGTTGAGCGAATCCGAACTGTAAAGTTCGGGTCCGTTCCGAACTTTTGGGTGTCCGTGACCTGGACCCGAACACGGACTTTTCAAAAAAAGTCCGGGTTCGGGTCCGGGGTTCTGGTATTTTATTCCACGTGTTAAAAAACTGCCAAGGGCAGCCAATCAACAAGTGTTTCACTGGTTTTCCCTAGAAGCCATCACAGTCATGCTTATTAATGGCATGGCTGTGATTGGCCAGTGCACCATGTGACCCAGCCTCTATATGGGGCTGGAGTCACCGTGCTGCATGTCATATGCTCTCAGGGTAGTTTAGGGAGAGGATGCTGCTGGCTCTGTGAGGGACAGATTGCAGAACATCTCATCCTGTATTACTGAATGATCTGATTGTGGAATAGGGAGACATACTAGTACTGCTGCTTTGAGAGAGGGAGAGATACTAGTACTTGTGCTTTGAGGGACAGATTGCACACCTCATCCTGCTGCACAGAACGATCTGACTGGACTAGGTAGAGTCTGTTGCTTTAAGGGAAAGATTATTCTTTTAAAATCATCATCAAGTTGTACAGGGAAAGGTTCCAGCTGTTGCTTTAAGGGAAAGATTAGTGTTCTAAAACTACTAAAATCTTGTGATTAGAAAGGGAATTTCGTTGTCGACCTTGGAAAGGGACATGTTGAACTA
>BLSH010028355.1:252158-271285 GCA_018402905.1 Glandirana rugosa | reverse complement strand
CGGTATAATCACAAAATTTTAGTAGAAGTTTAACACACCTTTTGGGGTTTTCCACACAATTTGAAGATGATTTTAAAACACTAATATGGCTTCCCTGCGGCTGATAGAAGGGTTTTCCACACAATTTGAAGAGGATTTTAAAACACTAATATGGCTTCCCTGCGGATGATATAGGGGTTTTCCACACAATTTGAAGATGATTTTAAAACACTAATATGGCTTCCCTGCGGCTGATATAGGGGTTTTCCACACAATTTGAAGATGATTTTAGTACACTAATATGGCTCCCTGAGGCTGATATAGGGGTTTTCCACACAATTTGAAGATGATTTTAAAACACTAATATGGCTTCCCTGCGGCTGATATAGGGGTTTTCCACACAATTTGAAGATGATTTTAGAACGCTAATATGGCTCCCTGTGGCTGATATAGGGGGTTCCCACACAATTTGATGATGATTTTATAGCACTGATCTTTCCCTTAAAGCAACAGCTGGAGGCTTTCCCTGTTCAACTTGGAGATGATTTTAGAATCTAAAATCATCTCCTAGTTCTATAGGGAGAGGTTCCTACTGTTGCTTAAAGGGACAGATTATCGTTTCTTGCACAAAATTAAAAAGTGCATCTACATTGCTGGTTTAAAAAACAAACAAAAAATTCCAAAAATAAAAAAACTGTGTTGGCTACCTCCTCCTCCTCCTCCACCGTCACTTTCACCGCCTCCTCAACCTCCAACTCCACATCCACCTCCTTTTTTGATTTTTTTATGTGATTTTAGGTTAAAAATTATTTTAAGTTATTTCCCTATCCCCATTTCTTTGTAGGGCACTTGCCCTACTCTTACCCCCATTTTCCTTCCTTTTGCAGACCTCTAGGACTTTCCAGGACTTTGTTACAGCCATTTTTGTGCCTAAAAGTTTGGGTCCCCATTGATTTCAATGGGGTTCGGGGTCCGTGTCAAAGTTCGGGTCCAATCCGGACCCAAACCCGGACTTTCTCCCGAAGTTCGGCCGAACCAGCAGAACCCGAGCTTCCAGAGGTTCGATCAACTCTAGTAATGAGGGTTACATAAACCTAGTGTAATATTTGACACTGTTCTTGACAAACTAACACATCAATATCTGGTTCGATGCATGGAGTAGCAATTCTCAAAGAATTCTCAAGGTGCCCATCGGATATTTTGGTTCTAATTTTGCCCTCCGTGTGTTTAATCCTAGAGGATAGTTGCTCACAAATATACGTGCTGCCAAAAACTGATGACACGAATAAGGAGTAATTGTAAAGAGTGGGATCTTTATCTTTGGAAATATAAAACATAAAAGTCCAATAAAGAGACACTGCCAAATGTTTCTTCAGCCTCTGTGTTCGCTAAACACTAGAGTTGAGCGAACTTCTGGAAGTTCGGGTTCTGCTGGTTCGGCCGAACTTCGGGACAAAGTCCGGGTTCAGGTCCGGACAGAACCCGAACTTTGACCTGGACCCCAAACCCCATTGAAATCAATGGGGACCCAAACTTTTGGGCACAAAAATGGCTGTAAGAAAGTCCAGGAAAGTCCTAGAGGTCTGCAAAAGGAAGGAAAATGGGGGTAAGGGTCGGACAAGTGCCCTACAAAGAAATGGGGATAGGGAAATAACTTTAAATAATTGAAGAAAAAATAACATAAAAAAATCAAAAATGGAGGTGGATGTGGACTATCTTAAAACTGTGTGAGAAAAGTAAAAAATTAGCAGGGAGAAGCCATATCACTGTTCTATAAACAGTGATATGGCTTCTCCCAGCTAATTTATACTTTTATCACACAGTTTTAAGATGATTGTACATTCTACAATCATCTTAAAACTCTGTGAGAAAAGTATACATTAGCCGGGAGAAGCCAGATCCCTGTTCTTAGAACATCTGCAAACTGTGTGTGAAAACTATCAATTAGCGGGGAGAAGCCAGATCACTGTTCTAAGAACAGTGATATGAGATATCACTGTTCTTAGAACAGTGATCTGGCCTCTCCCCGCTAATTGATAGTTTTCAAACACAGTTTGCAGATGTTCTAAGAACAGTGATATGGCTTCTCCCCGCTAATTTATACTTTTCTAACACAGTTTTAAATAGTCCACATCCACCTCCATTTTTGATTTTTTTATGTTTTTTTTTTAAATTATTTAAAGTTATTTCCCTGTCCCCATTTCTTTGTAGGGCACTTGTCCGACCCTTACCCACATTTTCCTTCCTTTTGCAGACCTCTAGGACTTTCCAGGACTTTTTTACAGCACTTTTCAGAACTTTTAGTAAAATTACCAGAACCCCGGACCCGAACCCGGATTTTTTTTGAAAAGTCCGGGTTCGGGTCCGGGTCCCGGATACCCAAAAGTTCAGTACGGACCCTAACTTTACAGTTCGGGTTCACTCAACACTACTAAACACATTTTTACAAAAAAATTCCCAGAAAAATCAACATTTTTAAGTAAATTTATGATTTTGTTTTGAGCGTAGCACACATATCTGCAGAGTTTCATTATCTCTCTTCAAAGCTCTAAGTGTCATTTTTCTCTGATGCTTTGTTTCTTTGTTATCAGCATGTCCTGAATGTCCTGACACATGAGATAAATTTGTAATGGTGAATGGTGAAGCAAAGACCAGCCCTATGGGAGAAGAAGAATCCTAAATATAAGGACCAGCACAAAAAAGAAGTAGCATGGCTCGAAATATGTACACTGTGTGTGGAGGAGTGGGAGATTTTATCAACTCAGGAACATTCTGACTATTGTACCATCATGTTCTTTCAATCATTTTTTTCTGCATATATAAAACTTATAACCAACTGTGTTCAGTTCATCAGTGCATTATTTTCAGTGCAGGCCATTAGTACAGCTAACCAGAGCAGGTCAGCAGTGCAGTATTTTCAGTACAGGCCATTAGTACAGCTAACCAGAGCAGTTCATTAGTGCAGCATTTTCAGTGCAGGCCATTAGTACAGCTAACCAGAGCAGGTCAGCAGTGCAGTATATATATATATATATATATATATATATATATATATATATATATATATATATATATATATATACCGTATTTGCCGGCGTATAAGACGACTGGGCGTATAAGATGACCCCCTACTTTTCCTGTTAAAATATAGGGTTTGGGTTATACTCACCGTATAAGACTACCCCTCTTCCGCGATCTCAACGCAGCTTGTAAGGAGACTTCTATCATAGAAGTCAATGCAAGTCGCGCTCAGATCGCCCTGAAAATAGTGCAGTAAGTGGCGCGATGCGGCGCGACTTGCCAGGGCGAAGCAAGTTGCCCTGCTCGAGGCGATCTCAGCGCGGCTTGTGAGGAGACTTCTATCATAGAAGTCAATGTAAGCCACGCTGAGATCGCCCTGAAAATAGTGCAGGAACCATTTTTCTAAGTCAGAGCGAAGCAATTCGCTCCTATTAGAACGGTTCCATTGCACAGCATTGAGACGACTTGTCAGGCGACTCAAGTCGCCTGACAAGTCGCCTAGATGTGAACGGCCCACTTTTTTACATTTGGTGGTCACAAGCTAAAAGCATTTTTTTTTGCTAAAGAATTACTTAGAACCCCCAAATAATATATATATATTTTTTCAAACACCCTACAGAATAAAATGGCGATTGTTTCAATACTTTTTGTCACACGGTATTTGCGCAGCGGTCTTTCCAGCGCGATTTTTTTGGATCAATTTAACTTTTTTGAGTTAAAAAATAAGACAACAGTAAAGTTAGCCCAATTTTTTTGCATATTGTGAAAGAGGATATTACGCCGAGTACATAGATACCATACACGACATGGTTGAAAATTGCGTGCACTCGCGGAATGGCGACAAAGTCCTGTATTTAAAAAGTTCCATAGGCGACGCTTTAAAAATTTTTAACAGTTACCAGGTTAGAGGTGCAGAGGAGTTCTTTTGCTAGAATTATTGCGCACACTCTGGCGATCACGGCGATACCTCACATGTGTGGTTTGAACACCGTTTTCATATGTGGCGCGACTTACGTATGCGTTTTCTTTGCTGCGCGAGCTTGCGGGGACGGTGGCGATTTAAATCTTTTTTTTAATTAATTAATTTATTTATTTTTAGCACTGTTCCTTTAAAAAAAAAATCTGATCACTTTTATTGCTATCACAAGGAATGTAAACATTCCTTGTGATAGTAATATATGGTGACAGGTACTCTTTATGGAGGGCTGGGGGGTCTAAAAGACCCCCCATCCCTCCTTTGCACTTCACAGTATTCAGATAGCCAAAAACTGCGATTCTGAATACTGTCAGTTTTTTAAAATTGGCGCTGTTAGCCGCCGAGTAAACCGGAAGTGACGTCGTGACGTTGCTTCCGGAATTTGCCGAAGGAGACCCGATCGGAGCCGATTACGGCTTTTGTCAGGTCTCCTTCCAGCCGGCGGACGCGCCGGATCGTCGATCCGGTCTCCCGGTGGGACGGGAGGCCGGAGAAGAGCGGCGGAAGGCGGCGGGAGGGGGGGATATCCCCTCCCGCCCCCTGGGGTAAGGACTGAGCGGCTCCCGAGCCGGATCGGTCATTACCCCTGGATAGCCGACCGCCAGCTCAAAAAATGACACTGGGATATAGCCTGCAGGTGCAGGCTATTTCCCGGGAGAGCCGCTCAAATCCGATCGCCACCTATTTACGGCGCTGGTCGGGAAGTGGTTGTGAACCGGCCCTAATCCCCGGCGTATAAGACGACCCCCGACTTTTGAGAAGAGTTTCATGGGTTAAAAAATCGTCTTATACGCCGGCAAATACGATATATATATATGTAGTATATAAATACTCTGGGATGGTAATTTGTTCAATTAAGCAATCAATGATGTCTAGTCCTATTTCAAAAATAGATATCTTTTCAGCAGTATCATGTACAATTAAAATAGTTATTGCAAAATAAATAGAAAATCATAAAACCATCAAAAAAGAAAGATTTATTCATTATATTTTATGAGTAGGTTAATTTAAAGCACATCAAAAAACCCTTAAACTAAAGACACAAATAAGTATTAGGACATCAGTATATCATATCATATTCTATCTCATTTCAAAAGATATAATTAATATCAAGAACTGAACAACATCGAAATTACGAAATGGCATCCAACTGCCATGCTACCTCACCAGCCGGTGTAACAAAATAGGATGCAAATTGATCTCGCACAGTAGCACCATCATTAGATCCCCTACCAGCCACCAGTTGAGCACTTTCCATATCATGCATGAGAGAATCTTCATACAAATAGCCATCACGTAGGCATATAAAATTATGCAGCACGCATGCTGCTTTGACAGCGGTGATGGCGTTCTCCAGATTGAGTGCAATTGGCGTATGTAAAAAGCGTAATTTATTAGCTAGAATGCCGAAAGTGCACTCTACCACCCTTCTTGCCCTTGTGAGGTGATAATTGAAGACTCTCCTAGTGGTAGTAAGTTGCCTGCTGGAATAAGGGCGCATTAGGTGTAGCCCCAACGAAAAAGCCTCATCCGCAACAAACATGTAGGGCATTGGGGGTTCATTGGTACCAGGAAGGGCACAATTCTCGGGAAGGTCCAATTGATTTCCTCTAAGGCTTTGACCAAATGAGGAATTTGTGAAAATCCTGGAATCGCTGCTGCTTCCGTAAGACCCTATGTCTACATATACAAAGCAATAATTAGCATCGGCCATGGCTAGCAGCACAAAAGAACAACATTTTTTGTAGTTATAGAATATACTGCCACTACCGAGAGGTTTAAATATGCTTCCCATCAATCGCGCCTACACAATTAGGGAAATTGCAACGGCTCTCAAACTGTCTTGCAATATTACGCCATTCCTCTGCTGTAGGCCTTTTCAGAACTATCTCGTTAAGAACACACCATAGGACTTGACTTGTTTCTTGGACGATATAGCTGACCGTCGACTTTCCGAGCATAAATTCACAATGTAAACTCACTAAGGAATGGCCTGTTGCCAGGTACCTGAAAGAAAAAGTTAATTATGTTTATATTTATGGTTTTGCAGTGCACTTCATACAATGTCGCTGGAAAAATTTGAGGGATACCTACAAAAGACACTTAAAAAAAACATATGGACAAAGGAGTGGTTCAGGAGGACGTCATGTAGGCCCTTACATGTATGCGGGTGATCTTGAGTTTTTGAGACCCTACATGGAATTGAGAGCGTGAGTTTACATCTGTCATATTAATAAATCCATGATAGATAAAGAATGGTGTGCTAAACAATATTATAATGTTATTCCAGAACACAATCCAGTTGGGCTGCAGCAGAGAGAGGTGAGGAACAGCAGAGATCAGAGGAACAAAGAAATCTCCGCAATCAAGAAGCGGTTCATCCTCAGGATGAACCAAACATTCTCCCTGTTGGTGGCCCTGATATTGGGATTGATGTCGGGCCAGATGACAGGCCTGATTTTGGCCCTGATGCCAGCCCCGATGCCAGCCCTGATGCTGGCGCTGATAGCGGCCCTGATGGCAGCCCTGTTCTTGTGGAGCAAGCAGGGCCCAGCCTGCTACCATCAGGAGACAAAACAGCAGAAGTGGCAGACCCACAAACAACCCCATGGATCGATTTGGAAATCTTGTTGATCAACTCACCACCAAGCTGGACAGTCTAGAATCAGCAGAGTTCGGGTTTGGTGTCATGGTCATTATAAAACGTAATCTTGTACTGGAGCAAGTCAGTGTCACCATGGCCAATTTTTCACCTCTACCACCATCTATGCCATATGTTTACAACCAAAATCCCCCACCACCCCGAACCCACCCCTACTATCGCCCTCAATATCATCAATATTCAGATGAATATGGCAATACGTTGGATTCATCACATCCCCCCATCCCATACACATCTCTTTCCCCAATTCTATCTACCTTTAACCTCCCAATACAAACCCCCCCAATACAAAACCAGCGATTGATGGAATTGCAGATGTACCATGGCAGCCAGTGCCCTATGCCATCCACCAGCAGTGGAGCAGGACACCGTGATAAAGTTTATCATGAATTATAAAGTCATTATTTTGGACTGTTGAGCCTTGATGTGATTGTGTTGGACAAGTTGCCCATGTTTCAGAGTTTCAAAGGTTTATATTTTTTGTGGCCTCCATTGTTTTCCAGCACTGCCTAACCTTATTGGGCATGGAGTTTACTAGAGCTTCACAGTCACTAGCCATGACACTTCCATCACCATGCTTGACTGTCAGCAAGACACACTTGTCTTTGTACCCCTCATCTGGTTACGACCCCCCCTCCCTTTTGAAACCATCCAAACCAAATATGTTTATCCTGGTCTCATCAGACCACAGGACACGGTTCCAGTAATCCATGCCCTTAGTCTGCTTGTCTTCAGCCAACTGTTTGTGGGCTTTCTTGTGCATCATCTTTAGAAAAGGCTTCCTTCTGGGACGACAGCCATGCAGACCAATTTGATGCAGTGTGCGGCGTATGGTCTGAGCACTGACAGGCTGACCCCCCACCCCTTCAACCTCTGCAGCAATGCTGGCATGACTCATACATCTAGTTCCCAAAGACAACCTCTCCATATGACGCTGAGTACGTGCACTCAACTTCTTCAGTCGACCATGGTGATGCCTGTTCTGATTGTAAAGTTTTGCTATTGAAAAATAAAATAAAAATTTTTATGTGAATATTTCTATTTTTATTTTGTATTTATTCACAAAAAAAAAAAAAAGATAAAAAAAAAATAATAAAATTGACTTAAATGAATTATGTGGCATTGATTTTTATGATGTTTGTGTACTATGTAGTGCAATATCAAATATGCATTTTATGTAATCTGATGCAGGAATTAACTAACATAAATTTGCAGGGTTATCATCCATTTATACACTATGATAATCCTCTAGTACACATTTTTCTTTTACATTTTTTTAATTATATTTTTTGGTGAGACTTCCCACGGGTTAATGACCAGAGGCATAACTAGAACCTTGGGGGCCAAGGTGCAAGAAATTATGACGGGCCCCCTGACCCCTGGCCAGGGCCCTTCCCTCTTCCCACTGATCCTGGGGCCTTTTACTACTATTGTGGGTCCCTTTATTATGGTGCCGCAGTGGGGCCCTTTCACAAGTTCTGCAGCAGGCCCCCTTTCTGCCATCTTCGGGCCTTCCTATGGTGGTGAAATGCCAGGGCCCAGTCACAATTGCAACCTTTGCAATCCTGATAGTTCCCTCACTGGTGTCAGTAGTTTATAATTTTTATTTTAATTTTAATTGTTATTGATTTTTTTTTGTTAGCACTTTTTGGGGTCTTTGATGAGATATCAGGGGTCTAAACAAACCTCAGCTCTCAAATTCCATCTGTGTAGCCTCAGCTGCACAGAATGAATGGACAGGAATAGCTGTGCCCGAGCCTTCCATTCATTCAGAAACTGAAGTATAGTAAAAAACTGTTTACTATGCTTCAGTTATGAATGAACCACTTGGTACCAATCACTGACTCTGTCCATTCAGAAAAGGAAGGAGTCAGAATACTGACAATTTACAAGGTAATTTTTAATGAACCAGACCCTCCCATTCAGAGCACACGGAGAAACAAACAACTATATCTTCATGGAAGAAAAAGGCTAGAAGCTTTTTAAAATCCCTATAATTACGCATTGATCACCAAGATTATTTATGTTATCACAATGAGTTGCGCTCAAACATTTCATAGACTGGCCAACAGTTATTGTGTATTAATAGAATATAGTTTACCTTAATGTAATAATGAGTTGTTCTGTAGGTGAGATACTACTACAAAATGTAGTATTTTGTCTCTCAAGATGGCTCGCAAACAGACCCAGCAGTTCATCAAAACTGTAGGACATAATATATAAGGTCATTAATAAATATTTTAGTGAATGCTACCTACACAAACACATTTACCTCAGTCACATGCTGGAATATATAATGATTTAAATCTGTAAAAAAAATAGTATGTAATTACCTTGCTACGGACATCCTGGTGTAATTGAAGAACTTGTCCTCTAAATTACGGAGATTGGCATACATTGCCCAAAACTGCCCTCTGGTCTCTTGATTAGCTATCACTGGATGGACCCAATAGCGACGTCTTCTTCACATCATCAGCTTACGCTGCCTCTCCTCCTCTTCCATCAATACTTCCAATCCAGAAGTAATCACAGCCGTGATCAAATGAGGCAAAGAAGTAATTTTTTATCTGGGGTAAATAACACAGACCAGGGAACCAGGAAGAAGGGAAGAGGAAAAGGAATGATGTCAGCACAAGTATTATCTGATTGACCACAGGCTAAAATCGCCTGGCATTGAAACTCGTGTTGAAATCGCCTGAAATTGCCTGAAGTCACCTTTTCATTCGCCTAGCAAAGTCTCTCCGAAGTCGGATCGCCTAAGTGTGAACCAGCTCTTATAGTCTGGATATGGCTTGGGCACCATCCCTATATCATTGATTAGATTTACTAAGGGCTGTGGGGACAAGACTGGGCATGACTGGGCAAGGACTGTGTAAGTATCACTGGTAGCTTTTGGTTGCTTGTTATACTGCACTTTATAAAGACATCATATAGCCATAATAAAGATAATATTTGCTTAGACTAGTATCAATTTCCTCATCGGAGCACTCCACGAAACACAGAGGTGTCAGGAAATCATAGCTCGACCTTTATTATACAAATGAAAAAAAAGTCATGTTGAACACTGTGATGGACTAGGAGAGTGAAGAGAGAGGGCACATTGAGGCTAAGCACATACTGCTTGAAGTTCAAAGCCTTTATTGGCCAACTAGACTACTTCTATCCTGCAAAACATGCGGGTAGGGGGCATATGAATGGCTTTCAAGGGTCAGTAGTGATGCAGAGTTCAGGGGTCAGCAATGATGCAGAGTTCAGGATAAGTAATGATGTAGAGTTCAGAGGTCAGCAATGATACAGAGTTCAGGGTCAGTAATGATGTAGAGTTCAAGGTCAGTGATGATGCAGAGTTCAGGGTCAGTAATGACGTAGAGTTCAGGGTCAGTAATGATGCAGAGCTCAGGGTCAGTAATGATGTAGAGTTCAGGATCAGTAATGCTGCAGAGTTCAGAGGTCAATAGTGATGAGCATTCAGGGGTCAGCAATGATGCAGAGTTCAGAGGTCAGTAGTGATGCAGAGTTCTGGAGTCAGTAGTGATGCAGAGTTCAGGGTCAGCAATGATGCAGAGTTCAGGGTCAGTAATGATGTAGAGTTCAGGGTCAGTAATGATGCAACATTCAGGGGTCAGTAATGATGCAGAGTTCAAGGTCAGTAATGGTGCAGAGTTCAGAGGTCAATAGTGATGAAGCTTTCAGGGGTCAGCAATGGTGCAGAATTCAGGGGTCAGTAATGGTTCAGGGTTCAGAGGTCAGTAATGATGCAGAGTTCAGGGGTCAGTAGTGATGCAGAGTTCAGAGTCAGTAATGATGCAGAGTTCAGAGGTCAGTAATGGTACAGAGTTCAGGGGTCAGTATTGATGCAGATTTCAGGGGTCAATAATGGTGCAGAGTCCAGGGGTCAGTAATGGTTCGGAGGGGGCTCTTGCTCATCCTGCCATGCCAGGGCTATGTGCTTGGATAATGGTCTGGTTTGGATTTTGAGGGGACCCCACACCATTTTTTTATTTTGGCATGGGGTTCCCCTTAAAATCCATACCAGACGTGAAGGGCCTGGTACAGACTTTGGGGGGACCTCTATGCAAATTTTTTTTTGATTTTGGGCTGGGTTCCCCTTAAAATACATACCAGACCTGAATGGTCTGTTAGTGACTTTGGGGGGAACCCTACGCAATATATATTTTTTTTAATTAATTTTGGTGCGAGCCCTGCTGTAAATTAGTTTAAAAATTGTAAAAATTGGGCCTTGGGGGTTGGCGGTGCCAGAACACTGTAACCCCTTGCAGTTACTCTTGTTGGGTGCAGGAACAGGTCCTGCTGTTGTAAATTAGTTTAAAGATTGTGATGACGTGCCCCACTCAAACAGGTGCTGAAAAACTGGGCCTTGGGTGTTGGCAGTGTCAGAACACTGTAACCCCTTGCAGTTACTCTTGTTGGACGCAGGAACGGGCCCTGCTGTTGTAAATTAGTCTAACCACTTAAGGCCCAGAGCCCTTTTTTATACTTGTTGTTTACAAGTTAAAATAATTTTTTTTGCTAGAAAATTACTTAGAACCCCCACACATTACAATTTTTTTTTCAAATACCCTAGAGAATAAAATGGCAAATGTTGCAATACTTTTTGTCACACGGTATTTGCACAGCGGTCTTTCAAGCGCAATTTTTTTGGAAAAAATTCACTTTTTTGAGTTAAAAAATAAGACACCAGTAAAGTTAGCCCAATTTATCTTTATATTGTGAAAGAGGATGTTACGCTGAGTAAATAGATACCATAGATGCTATGTTTGAAAATTGCGCACACTTGCGGAATGGCAACAAACTCTGGTACTTAAAAATCTCCATAGGTGATGCTTTAAATAATTTTAATGGTTACCAGGTTAGAGGTGCAGAGGAGGTCTTTTGAGAGAAATATTGCTCACACTCTGGCGATCGCAACGATACCTCACATGTGTGGTTTGAACACCGCATTTATATGAGTTTTCTTTGCTGTGTGAGCTTGTGGCGATGGTGGCGCTTTAAATTTTTTTTTTACTTTTTAATTTATTTTATTTTATTTTTTTTTTAACACTGTTCGTTTAAAAAAAAAAATCTGATCACTTTTATTGCTATCACAAGGAATGTAAAAATCTCTTGTGATAGTAATATATGGTGACAGGTACTCTTTATGGAGGGATGGGGGGTCTAAAAGACCCCCCATCCCTCCTTTGCACTTAACAGAATTCAGATTGCCAAAACCGGCAATTCTGAATACTGTCATTTTTTAAAACCGGCGCCATTGGCCGCCGAGTAGACCGGAAGTGACGTTGCTTCGAGAAATGTACGAAGGAGTCCCGATTAAAGCCAATTCCAGCTTCCACAGGGACCACACACAGTGGCCAGAAGTGTCGGATCGGAGCTCTGGTCTCCCGGTGGGACAGGAGACCGGAGAGGAGTGGTGGCGGGAGGGGGGATGGCCCCTCCTGCTCCCTGGGATAAAGACCGAACAGCTTCCTAGCCAGATCGGCCATTATCACTGGATAGCCGGCCGCCTGCTCTAAAAAAAAGTACCGGAGTATAGCCTTTAGCTGCAGGCTATACCCGATACATCCACTTTAAGCTCCCGCCGTTTATAAACGACGATTCGTATTAAGTGGTTAAAAATTGTGATGACATGCCCAAGTCAAACAGGTGGTGAAAAATTGGGCCTTGGGTGTTGACGGTGCCAGAACACTGTAACCCCTTGCAGTTACTATTGTTGGGAGCAGCAATGGACCCTGCTGTTGTAAATTAGTTTAACCACTTAACGCGAATCACTGTTTATAAATGCTGGCTGCTTTAAGTGGAAGTATTGGGGTATAGTCTACAGCTACAGAGCTAGAGCAGGTGGCCGGCTATCCAGTGATAACAGCCGATCCGGCTCGGGAGCCGGTCGGTCATTATCCCAAGAAGCGGAAGGGGACATCCTCCCCCTCCCGCCACCGCCCACCGCTTCTCTCCAGCCTCCCGCCCCACAGGGAGACCGGAGCTCCGATCCGGCACGTTCTCTCTGTGTGGAGTCCCTGTGGAAGCCGGAATCGGCTTTGAGCGGGACTCCTTCGTACATTTCCGGAAGCAACGTTACAAGGTAACTTCCGGTTTACTCCGTGGCTAACGGCGCTGATTTAAAAAAAATTACAGTATTCAGAATCGCCGGTTTTGGCGATCTGAATACTGTGAAGTGTAAAGGGGGGGTGGGGGTCTTTTAGACCCCCCATCCCTCCATAAAGAGTACCTGTCACCATATATTACTATCACAGGGGATGTTTACATTCCTTGTGATAGCAATAAATGTGATCAGATATTTTTTTTTAAAGGAACGGTGTTAAAATAAAGAATGAAATAAAAATGTTTAAAGCACCACTGTCCCTGCGAGCTCATGCAGCAAAGAAAATGCATATGTAAGTCGCGCCCGCAAATCAAAACGGTGTTCAAACCACACATGTGAGGTATCACCGCGATCACCAAAGTGTGAACAATAATTCTAGCAAAAGACCTCCTCTGCACCTCTAACCTGGTAACTGGGGGTTAAGGGGTTAAAAACTGTATATATATTAAGACACCACGTCAAGCGTACTATATACCATATGTTCACCCCGGAATGCACTATATTGCACTTATATATAGTGTGCACTCAATACGCTATCTATATCTATATATATATATATACACACTAGACTGTATATTATACTATATATATTCTTTCACTACCTGAACGGACGCTATATACTATGCACTGAATTAGCTGTATATAGCATACACTAAAGGCATTGTATTATATATATATATATATATGTATATAGATTGCCCTATCTATCTTCAGTCATGTCCGAAATTTTTAGCACCCCAGAAATTTTTCCAGAAAATCAAGTATTTCTCACAGAAAAGTATTGCAGTAACACATGGTTTGCTATACACGTGTTTATTCCCTTTGTGTGTATTGGAACAAAACAAAAAAAGGGAGGACAAAAAGCAAATTGGACATAATGGGGGTCATTTACTATATCGCGATTCTGCCTTCACGCAAATTTTAACACGCAGAATCGCAAATTCACGATAATTAGCGCGAAAATGGAATTCACTAAAGCCCTGAGGGAGAAAATAGTCCCAGAATCAAATTCACTATAACGCCCAAACAACAGTGACTGACTAAAAAAATAGTCGTGGTAGAAGCGCAAGGGAATTGCACATGGAAATAATTTTTAGGGCATGATATGATCACCTAAATGGTTTTTAAAAATGTAGTATTTTGTTTAACCACTTCCCGCCCGGCGTATAGACAAATGACGTCCAGGCGGGTGGTTCATTATCCTGACTGGACGTCTATTGACATCCTCAGGATAATCCACAATCGCGCGCCCCTGGGGGCGTGCATCGCGGCAATCGGTGGTGCCGTGGGTCAGTCTGACCCACTGCATTACCGACCGAGGTAAAAGGCTTCCATCCTAAGCCTTTTACCATGTGATCAGCTGTGACCAACCACGGCTGATCACAGTGTAAATAGGAAGAGCCGTTTATCGGCTTTTCCTCTGCTCAGGTCTGCGATCGGCTGCTCTCCTGACAGGGAGGGCTGCGCTGAATGTTTATCAGTGCAGCCAACCTCAGGATCACATCACTGGACCACCAGGGAGCCTGCCCAGGACAACCAGGGAAGGAACACAGAGGCCGCCCGGGACCACCAGGGAGCCCCCCACTAGACCACCAGGTAAGGGCAATATAGTGCACTGTAGGGATGGCACTGTGCCCATGTATGATGCCTGCCAGTGCCATCCCTAACAGTGCTTGTTGCACCAGTGCCCACCACTGCCACCTATCTGTGCCCACCTGTGCCACCTATCAGTGCCCACCTGTGCCACCTAAAAGTGCCACCTATCAGTGCCCATCAGTGCCGCATATCAGTGCCACGTATCAGTGCCAATCTGTACTGCCTCCTCAGTGCCCGTCAGTCTAGCCTCATGAGTGCCCATCAGTGTAGCCACATCAGTGCCCATCAGTGAAGGAGAAAATGTACGTTATACAAAGTTTTGTGACAGAAACAAAGAAAATTTTATTTTATTTTTCCAAATTTTTGGTCTTTTTTTTTATAGCGCAAAAAATAAAAACCGCAGGGGTGTTCAAATACTACCAAAAGAAAGCTCTTTATTGTGGGAACAAAATGATAAAAACTTTGTTTCAGTACTGTGTTGCACGACTGCGCAATTCTCATTCAAATCGCAACAGCAATGAAAGCTGAAAATTGGTCTGGGCGGGAAGTATTCTAAGTGCCCGGTATTGAAGTGGTTAATGATGATCTGCTTTTAAATTGTTTAAAAAAAGTGAGGTATAACCTGAAATATCATTGAAAGTCTGAAAAGAGCCAAATTCCCCCTTTTTTCCTGACTATTCATCAGCTTAACTGAGCTCAGACAAGAAAATTCCCGCATTTTAACTCCCATGCCTTTTTTAGAGGACAGTATAGTAAATTCGCAAATTGACACTTGAGAAGGCAAATTCGTGTTGGCTAGTATGCCTTCTTGAGAAGCCCAATGCAAGTTTCAGCCATTGATTCTAATGGTACAATTGTAACTTCCCTAAAGAAATCCTTTTCATGTTGAGATGAAATGTATCTTTCTCTCAAACAAATTGTCCCTGCAACAATGTTGCTATTTCATAATCTAATTTGTTTTTAAGAATGTTACAATGTGCAATCTTTGCATGTTTTTCCCTGTCTTTTCCCAAACTCACACAGGTATCTTCACAAACAATATCATTGCTGTTGCGATAAAATCACTGTTCTACACTCCAAGCACCACCAAATAGCACAGAATAAACTCCAGACTAATGTAATCCCTCCACCTATATGTGCAAAGAAATGCAGTATATGTGTATTTATGTGTAGGAGGGTTGCACACTCAGCAGACTGGTGGCTAACAGCTTAACGCTTCTACCTAGGACCATAGAGGTTCTGGGTTCATGTTCTGAGAACATCTCTTCATGTAGAGAGGTTTTCTGTCCTCATAATTCATGTTCTTACCAAAATTATGTCTAAATGTAGTATTTATGTGTAGGAGGGTTCCACCACTATTGCAAATTGTGTCATATGGTTTCTATGGGCAAGGACTATAATCAGCCTTAACATTTCCCATCCAGCAATTTTTGCAGCTTCTTACCAAGGCAAATGCCCCAAAATGAGAGATGGCAGAATGTTCACAGTACTGATCCATAGCAAACCTTCAAAACATATGACATATGCCAGAAACAGGTTGTTCAATGGTTATCCAGCCTTCAACAGTGCATCTGCATTGGTTCATTTATTGCACCCCTGAGACTTAGGACTGTTTGACATCACAGCAATGGATGCTCCATGAATGTGGCTAAGAGCTTAGCACTTCTGCTGAGCAAAGCTGGGGTTCATAGGTTCAAATCCCGTACATGCTATGTCCTGTAGAAAGGCTGTCAGCTCCTCCTGTGTTGTTAAACATAACTCATGTCCTTCCCCAAGTTTTATATAAATGTAGCATTTATGTGGACGAGGGTTCCACCACCATTGCAAATCTTGCACAATCTGCGATCTTGCCAAAAGTATTGGGACGCCTGCCTTTATACACACATGAACTTTAATAGCATCCCAATCTTAGTCTGTAGGGTTCAAATTTGATTTAGCCAAGCCTTTGCAGCTATAGCAGTGCAGGGACCTTTTTTCCCTCACCAGAATCAAATCACGTGTTCTCACTCCTGTGATCTGATTCCTATCGGAATCCACAGTTAGCACTGCGATCTACGAATCAATCTGAGGGTGTCATTAATATTGTACTGACACCCACAGCGGTTCACAGAAGGCAGTGTGAACTGCCTGTGGGAGAGGTGTAATGCAGGAACTGAAATCGTGCTAGTTCCTGCATCGCACCAATGTGAACCTGGGCTAAGGCCGCTTTCACACTTGTACGACCTGAAAGTCGCGTGATTTTACCGCGATTTGCCACAATTTTTTAAGTGATTTTGATGTGACTTGAACAGATATGAATGGTGCTCAGTGGATATTATCTTCAGGCCCCTTTCACACTTGTGTGACTTTTCCTGCGACTGGGACTGCAAAGTCACATGACAAGCTGCTCCCCATGATTTTCAATGAGTACCATTCATATCTGTGCGACTTCAAGTTGCAGTGACTTCAAAGTAGTCCCTGCACTACTTTGGTCCGACTTTGACGCGAATTGAGGTCCATAGACCTCATTATTACACAGCTATTGCTTCAAGTCACATCAAAATCACTGCAAAACATTGCAGAAAAACATTGCGGCAAATCGCTCTAAAAACACACAAATTTCAAGTCGCACAAGAGTGAAAGAACAACCCCTGAAAAACAACCCCACACAATAATCCCCCCTCCTGATTTGGACCAGTGCACAAGGCAAGGTCCATAAAGACATGGATGAGTGAGTTTGGGGTGGAGGAACTTGACTGTCATGTACAGAGTCCTGACCTCAACCTGATAGAACACCTTTGGGATGAATTATTGGGGAGACTGCGAGCCAGGCCTTCTTGTCCAACATCAGTGCCTGACCTCACAAAAGTGCTTTGGGAAGAATGGTCGAACATTCCCATAGACACACTCCTAAATCTTGTGGACAGCCTTCCCAGAAGAGTTGAAGCTGTTATAGCTGCAAAGGGTGGGCCAACTCAATATTGAACCCTACAGACTAGGACTGGGATGCCATTAAAGTTCATGTGCGTGTAAAGGCAGGCGTTTTGACAATATTGTGTGGGCTAACACATTTGCAAATTGTAAGTGATCTTGTTTATCAGGTGCAATCACTTTGAGTTAAGCCTCGTACACACGGGACGACGATCGTACTTATGATCGTCTCATATCATATGTTGGATAATGTAACTTGCATACTGACTGCACTACACGAGTGTACGACCACAGAAAGAACGTTCAGGTGCATGTAATTAGCATCCGACCGTTTCTGACTTCGGAGCATGCGTGTTTTGCACAATACAACTTGTTGTACCAACTGCTCTGTACACACGATACAATGGTCGTATGCCCACTTGTTGGTATGACCAAGTTTTCTAGTCTGCTCATACAACTCCCGTTGTATGACCGTCGTATGTCAGCTGTTCTAATCGCACATACGAACGATCGATTTCGCATACAATGGTCGTTCATATGACCTGTTGTATACGATCATCGTCCCATGTGTACGAGGCTTTAGGCAGACATGAAGAGACAGATTGAATGACACTGGTGGGCATGTACTTCCATTGGGCGTGTCGATGTGCTAACAATACAACCTATGTTATATAATTGACTGCATTAGGGGAGATTGGTTTGCCCTGCGAAGAGGCTGTGTTATTTGCTGTGGTTTTTGGAGGAGTAGCGCTGATATTGTGCATAATGACAAATGCCCCACTTCGGCTGTTTGTTGAAATTCTTGTGCATTTTGTCCATCAAAAGTGTGGCTTTGCTGTCAGTGTTGTGTATTGTTGCTGCTGACCATGCATTCATGGTTTGGGAGCATCTGCTGACCTTCTACTCTTTGATCTCATTGCTTAATCGTGTACACAGAAATGCATCTTCCAGCAGAACCGTCACCAATGTATGTATGTGGAATATGCGTCTTTTTAATATTTTGTATTTTTTTTAAGAATGACTGACTGTTTTTTTGTAATTTGGTATAATCTTACAGCTAAACATTTATTGGTGGTTGGTGTCTGTTGAGAGTAGTTGTACTATGAAATGTGTAGCCTGCTAAACACTGTGAAATTAATGCTATGTCCACTATAAGGCTTGGAAAAAATTTAGATTGTAAGCTCCTATGAGCAGGGCCATTAGATCCCAATTTCTAAATGATTGTCTAAATGTACCACCTAATATACTAATGCCACTAAATCAATGTACTTAATTGTGTTGCTGGTTCAAATAAATGTAAATTCTGGAGCTATTTTTTTTTTTATTTGTTTTGGGGGGAGCTGGGTGTGGGAAAGTGAACTGTCTTGCTAATGAAAAATTATGAGGTGTAATCATGGATTACAAAAAACTAACCTCTTCAGCACACCTGCAAGTAAATGATAAAAATTGTGGAGTCTTTTCTTTTAACCGGTCTGGAGAATTGCAGGTAAGTGTCGGTTCACACTGCACTGTGCAAGATTGTGTCTGATTCACACCACAGTACAAGTCACATGCGCTGCCCATGCGATTTCAGCCATACAGATAGGATGGCTGAATTTGCATTGCATTCAGACTGAACTCGCAGAGGACCTTTTTTTTTTTTTTTTCTTTTGGTCCACGCCAGAATTGGATTGCATGGGTGTTCATGCCCATGCGATCCGATTAATGTCCGAACTGTTAGTTTGCACTGTGATATGTGAGCTGAAATGGGGGTGTCATTAGTAGAGTTGAGCGAACCCGGACTGTAAAGTTCGGGTCCGTACCGAACTTTGGGGTGTCCGGGACCCGGACCCGGACCCGGACTTTTCAAAAAAAGTCCGGGTTCG
>BLSH010028355.1:176418-188822 GCA_018402905.1 Glandirana rugosa | reverse complement strand
CAACATCTAAAAGTAATAAAAGATTGTTGATCCAGGGAATATCTGATCACCTTAGGATCAGGAAGGAAGGATCCCCCCCCCTCCCCTGGTGAAGCAAATTGGTCCATGATTTAAGGATTTTTTTTGCCTTCCACTACATAAAGAACACTTCAGGAACAATAGATGAGACGGGAAGCAAGAGGGAACAAAAAATAAGACACTATATTTGCTAATTTTAACAGTACTCTTCAACAGAAACACCTGAACTCAGTAATTTGGAGGGGTGTACACATACTTTTTGCCATATAGTAGTTGTGATGGTCAGATGTCCACAAACCTTAAGCTGTATAGTGCAGCATTTTGTTACCTGAACATGCCTTTAGAGAATGCTGTGTTTTATTCTGCCTCTGATGGGAGCACTGGGAATACTGCCACCTCAGTGTTAGTACTGATTAGTGCCAGGACAAGGTCATCCAGTGCCAGGTCAAAGATGGCAAACTGCGGCCCCCCGGGGGGTGGTTGCGGCAGATCCAAGCATGTACATGTGCACAAATTTTCTTAGTAGTTAGCTAGCAGTAAACCATAAAAAGTCACTTGAAAGTCCAACAAAGTGATAGCAGCCCTCAATAAAGTTCAGTGCATTTATAATCAAAGTGCTCCGTGCAAATTATCAATCTGATCAAACAAATATATAAATGGATCAGAGAATGAATAAAAATGAATAAAGTGCTTGGTGTTAAAAGAAAGTCCGCTTGGGTGAACATACAGCTTCTTAACTTCCACTGTGACCTCCACCTGAAAACACCACGTGTGTATGCACCCTCTGGGGGATCACCAGAACTCTGGTATAAAACAGCCTTTTGTACCAAAGCGCCAGCGCAAGAGCTCCACTCCCTGTTTGTGTCCCGGATGCTTCAAGGGTTAAACGCCTCCAGCTCACATCATCATAAGGGACAAACATAGACAGCCCTCATAGCGTATCATTGGTAAAAACTTATTTTATTCAAAGTAAAAAAATCATATGCGCTTACATTAATGAAGAATCAATCAGACATGTGTACCAGTGCAGGCTCTGCAGACAGTTATCCCACGCCTTCCCAGACCGATCGTAGGTATCCCGGCTGTCAAATCCTTTACACTGTGTCGGGTTGCCGTGTGGCCGCGCTTCTGGCGCGTTTCTTCATATCCGACTTGATCACAAGGGCTGGCCACACGGCAATCCAAACCCTCCTATATACTAGCGGCACCACGCCCCTGAATGGCCAATGATCGCACCGCTCACAGCTCTTACTTACTCCAATATCACAGGGGGATGCAGGCAAAGAGCCTATCGTTACAGCGGATGCAGACAGCAATGCGAACAGCCATACAGGGATTGATGCTGCCATTTAATTATGTAACTGATTTCAATAAGGTGGATGTAAAGCACACATCCAAAGCACTGCAACATAACATCTTCTTATGAGTTATATAGCACTCCTATGAGTACAACAAAACAAATCTAATTGTATTAGTGACTACAGAGGTATATAGTGTATGAACGTAAAAGCACCTTATGGGAAATCCTCCATAACTAATACGGAGGACAAACGTCCACAGTCTGGGCTGCTGTAAACGACTTCAGATAAAAATGGTAACTTCACAGACTGTTCAATAATATGCAGTCCTTCGGTTGAAATCTGTGAATCAGGTATGTTGCAGTGTATGGAATATAATACAGTAAAATACATGATACCATAAAATATAAGTACTATTAGAGCCACATTCCATATATCATATCCCATGAAATATAGTACAATGAATATAATTTAGCGATTTATGAGTTATATGTGTCATTTATTATGATTCATTCATTGTACTAGATTTCATGGGATATGATAATTATAATATAATCAAATTACAATGATATGCAAATGTCAAACAGGTGCAGAAAAATTGGTCTTTGGGTGTTGGTGGTGCCTTCTCACCGTAACTCTTTGTGCCCCTTTCGTGTGGCTTTTAGGTGCTCTTGCCAACGGGCTGAGTGGTCGGGCATCAAACGCCTTGTTAATTATGTTGTAGCCAAATGGCTGGTGTTTTTGCCACGTTTGACGTGCCTGAGACACAGTTTGCAGATAGCAACAGTGCGATCTGCTGCAGATATGCTGAAAAAGGCCTAGACAGCTGAGCTTTGGGAAGTGGGCCGGGAGATAACAGCTGCAGAATGTGATGGAATAGGATGGCTGCTCTCTGCTCTTTCTTGATGTCGGCCTCCTTGGGGTTGTGCCGCCTCACCTTCAGTTTCCTCCTCTGCTCTATCTGGCACCCAAGCCAAATCAGTGACCTCATCATCATCATCATCTCCATTTCCTCCTTCTTCATCATCATCATTACCACTGGAGACAACTTGGCAATACACTGTGGCTGATGGGACATGAATGCCAATTTGTCTACCAGTGTTCTTCCCTCTTTCTAGGCTCATGTTCCGGTCATCCTCAACCTCAGAACCAACATCTGAATTCAGTAACGGCTGAG
Organism: Glandirana rugosa; assembly: GCA_018402905.1. Taxonomy (NCBI): domain Eukaryota; kingdom Metazoa; phylum Chordata; class Amphibia; order Anura; family Ranidae; genus Glandirana; species Glandirana rugosa. The sequence continues at coordinate 186,329 of BLSH010028355.1, read as the reverse complement.
CATTATCAAGGAGCAAATGGCTGACGCTGTGGTCAAATAACTAAGCTGACTCATCCATGGCCGATGTTGGGGCTATGACAGGAATAGATGTGGACAAGGAGGCAGGTTTATCCACTCTGGCAACTGCAGGGGACTGTATATTTGTCTCTGCTTGTGTGACAGAGGATGAGGAGGATGAGGAAGGTTTAGTAAGCCAGTCCACCACCTCCTCTGCATGCTGTGGCTGGATAGCATGGGCAAACTCACTGAAGAGAGGAAATGATGTCCTGCCTGAGGACTGACCACCACGTCCACATTTGCCTATGGACAAATTTGTTGCTGGCCCCCTTACAGTGCCAATGGAACGTCTCCCTCTCCTTGTTGTCCTCCCAGACATTATTGGGAAGGAGGGGGCGGTGCTTATTAGCAAATGTAAAGAAGAACTGGAAATCTGTATGCAGATGCACTTTAATCAATGTAAAGTGGTGCTTGGTGCACTTTAATTTGAGTACTCACACTACACAGACACAGTCCACAGATACACTATAATATACTGCAATATAATGCATCAAACATACAGTAACGCACAAAATTATATAGCGTTAAACTGTCAGTAACGCACACAGAAGTAAATGGCGTTAAACTACACTGACGCTATCTGAACTGTCCCTACTCTAGCTATACACTAATGTAAAGATTAGTGACACAGTCTCACTATACTACACTGAAACTATCTGAGCTGTCCCTACTCTATATGTACACTAATGTATAGTGCCTTGCGAAAGTATTCGGCCCCCTTTGAACTTTGCGACCTTTTGCCACATTTCAGGCTTCAAACATAAAGATATAAAACTGTAATTTTTTTGTGAAGAATCAACAACAAGTGGGACACAATCATGAAGTGGAACGAAATTTATTGGATATTTCAAACTTTTTTAACAAATGAAAAACTGAAAAATTGGGCGTGCAAAATTATTCAGCCCCCTTAAGTCAATACTTTGTAGCGCCACCTTTTGCTGCGATTACAGCTGTAAGTCGCTTGGGGAAGTCTCTATCAGTTTTGCACATCGAGAGACTGAAATTTTTGCCCATTCCTCCTTGCAAAACAGCTCGAGCTCAGTGAGGTTGGATGGAGAGCGTTTGTGAACAGCAGTTTTCAGTTCTTTCCACAGATTCTCGATTGGGTTCAGGTCTGGACTTTGACTTGGCCATTCCAACACCTGGATACGTTTATTTGTGAACCATTCAATTGTAGATTTTGCTTTATGTTTTGGATCATTGTCTTGTTGGAAGACAAATCTCCGTCCCAGTCTCAGGTCTTTTGCAGACTCCATCAGGTTTCCTTCCAGAATGGTCCTGTATTTGGCTCCATCCATCTTCCCATCAATTTTAACCATCTTGCCTGTCCCTGCTGAAGAAAAGCAGGCCCAAACCATGATGCTGCCACCACCATGTTTGACAGTGGGGATGGTGTGTTCAGGGTGATGAGCTGTGTTGCTTTTACGCCAAACAAAACGTTTTGCATTGTTGCCAAAAAGTTCGATTTTGGTTTCATCTGACCAGAGCACCTTCTTCCACATGTTTGGTGTGTCTTCCAGGTGGCTTGTGGCAAACTTTAAACAACACTTTTTATGGATATCTTTAAGAAATGGCTTTCTTCTTGCCACTCTTCCATAAAGGCCAGATTTGTGCAGTATACGACTGATTGTTGTCCTATGGACAGAGTCTCCCACCTCAGCTGTAGATCTCTGCAGTTCATCCAGAGTGATCATGGGCCTCTTGGCTGCATCTCTGATCAGTCTTCTCCTTGTATGAGCTGAAAGTTTAAAGGGATGGCCAGGTCTTGGTAGATTTGCAGTGGTCTGATACTCCTTCCATTTCAATATTATCGCTTGCACAGTGCTCCTTGGGATGTTTAAAGCTTGGGAAATCTTTTTGTATCCATATCCGGCTTTAAACTTCTCTACAACAGTATCTCGGACCTGCCTGGTGTGTTCCTTGTTCTTCATGATGCTCTCTGCGCTTTAAATGGACCTCTGAGACTATCACAGTGCAGGTGCATTTATACGGAGACTTGATTACACACAGGTGGATTCTATTTATCATCATTAGTCATTGAGGTTAACATTGGATCATTCAGCGATCCTCACTGAACTTCTGGAGAGAGTTTGCTGCACTGAAAGTAAAGGGGCTGAATAATTTTGCACGCCCAATTTTTCAGTTATTTAGTTGTTAAAAAAGTTTGAAATATCCAATAAATTTCGTTCCACTTTATGATTGTGTCCCACTTGTTGTTGATTCTTCACAAAAAATTACAGTTTTATATCTTTATGTTTGAAGCCTGAAATGTGGCAAAAGGTCGCAAAGTTCAAAGGGGGCCGAATACTTTCGCAAGGCACTGTATGTATGAATGACAGATCGTGCCAGTGCCTCCAGCAGAGAGATTGAGGTTTTTACTCAAATCTGTTAGTGGTCCCCAAAAAAGGGGAGGGGGGTTCGGTCAGTACTGGACCTGAAGGCCCTGAACCGTTATGTCAGGGCACGTAATTCCGGATGGAATATATCCGCTCGGTCGTGGCCGCCCTCCATTGGGAGGAATTTCTGGCATCTCTGGACATCAGGGATGCGTACCTCCATGTACCGATCTGTCCATAGCATCAGCGTTTCCTTCGCTTTGCAGTGGGAGACCTCCATTATCAGTTTGTGGCACTCCTTTGGTCTAGCCTCAGCCCCTAGAGTGTTCACAAAACTGCTAGCTCCGGTATTGGCGTTGCTGCGACAGAGAGGCATTGCGGTAGTAGCCTACCTGGACGATCTGCTCCTGCGAGCGGAGTTTGTCTCGGCTCTGGAGGAGAAGGTGAGAATCACAATGACCTCGCTGCAGGACTTCGGCTGGTTGCTCAACCTGCAGAAGTCGACGGTGTCTCCATCCCATCGCCTGGAGTATCTGGGTCTGATTCTGGACACAGAGCAGGTGAAGGTTTTCCTTCCTCCAGCCAAGTTGCTGGCACTGCAGTTGGCAGTGCGAACCCTCCTGTCGCACAGACGATCTTCATTATGTTTCTGTATGCGGGAGCTGGGACTCATGGTCTCGACTTTCGAGGTAGTTCCTTATGCAGAGCTTCAGAGTCTCCTTCAGCGAGCGATCTTGGCTCGGTGGGACAGGTCCCCCCGGTCTCTGGACCTTCTGATCCGTCTGAGCTCCCAGACCAGGGCGTCTCTGACCTGGTGGCTTTGGGACTCAGCGTTGATTCAGGGGAAGTCTTTCCTGTCCCTTCAGTGGGTGATTCTCACCACAGATGCCAGTCTTTCAGGCTGGGGCGGGATCCTGGGGCAGCTGTCTGCCCAGGGCCATTGGTCAGCACAGGAGGCTCGGCTTCAATGTGCTGGAACTGAGAGCAATCAGATTGTGCCTATCTCACTGGACAGTGAGGTTGGAAGGTCGTTCGATTCGGATTCAATCGGACAATGCCACGGCCGTGGCATATGTGAACCATCAGGGCGGCACGAGGAGTCCAGCAGCTTTGGTGGAGGCAGCCCTGATACTGCGCTGGGCGGAACGCCATGTTCCGGCAATCTCTGCCATTTACATTCCAGGTGTAGAAAACTGACAGGCGGACTTTCTCAGTCGCCAGACGCTGGACCAGGGAGAGTGGTCTCTTCACGTGGAGGTGTTCAATCAGATTTGCCGCAAATGGGAGACACCAGACATGGATCTCATGGCATCTCGGTTCAATCACAAGGTGAAGACCTTTATGTCCAGAACGAAGGATCCGTTGGCAGTGGCCACGGACGCTCTGGTGGCCCCCTGGGGCCGCTACCGACTTCTATACGCCTTCCCTCTGATAAAACTTTTACCGCGATTGATATGTACGATAGTGGCGGAGGGAATACCAATAATCCTGGTGGCTCCAGATTGGCCTCGGCGCACTTGCTACGCCAACGTGGTGCAAATGGTGGCAGACGCCCCTTAGCGGCTCCCGTTGCGAAGAGATCTTCTGTCTCAGGGGCCCATCTTGCACCCTGCTTTACCCTCGCTGGCTTTGACGGCGTGGCTATTGAGTCCCAGGTGCTGAGAGACAGAGACGCTGACTCTGTGATTCCTACCTTGTTGACGGCTCGCAAGTGTACTTCTCGCAAGATTTACCACCGCACCTGGAGGGCTTATATAGCTTGGTGCGAGGCAGAGTCATAACCCTCGCTCTTATGTGATGTCTAGGGTACTGACTTTTTTGCAGCAAGGCCTGAACAAAAAACTGGCTTTGAGTACTCTTAAGGGCCAGATATCGGCTCTGGCGATTTTTTTTCAGAGACCCTTGGCGTCGCACTCGTTGATTCATGCTTTTGTGCAAGCTGTGCAACATATGGCACCTCGGGTGAAGACCCCGATGGCCCCGTGGGATCTGAATTTGGTGCTCTCTGTACTTCAGAAACCGCCCTATGAAAAAATCAGGGAGATTTCCTTACAACTGCTGTCGCAGAAGGTGGCTTTTTTGATAGCCATCACTTCCGCCAGACGGGTGTCTGAGTTGGCAGCACTGTCGTGCAAGTCTCCTTACCTAGTCCTGCACAAGGACAAGTCGGTTTTGCGCCCATCTCCTTCGTTTCTTCCGAAGGTGGTTTCTCCGTTTCATATTAACGAAGATATTGTTCTTCCTTCGTTGTGCCCACATCCTTCGCACCCAAAGGAAATTGAGTTGCATACTTTGGACGTAGTGAGGGCCTTACGAGTGTATTTAGCTGCTACAGCTTCTTTTCGGAAGTCTGATAATCTGTTTGTGCTGACAGAAGGTCCGTGCAAAGGCTTGGCAGGCTTGGCGGCCTCGTCAGCTACTGTCTCCCGTTGGATTAGACAGACCGTGACCCATGCATATTCTGTTTGGGGCAAGATTCCCCCTTTTCCAGTCACGGCTTATTCTACCCGGGCTGTTAGCACTTCCTGGGCTTTCAGACACCAGGCTTCGGTGTCTCAGGTGTGAAAGGCGGCCACTTGGGCCTCGGTACACAATTTCACCAAGTTTTATAAAGTTGATGTGTTAGCATCTTCGGATGCTGCCTTTGGCCGCAAAGTTTTGCAGGCGGCAGTGTAGGCGCGTTGGCGCCTCCTTCAGAGGTTCTGTTGGGTACAGTTGTTATTGTTTACCCACCCCTCTTTTTTTACACAGCTTTGGGACATCCCCACAAGTCAATGAAGAGCTGCATCTGTCAGTGAACGTAGGAGAAAAAGGGATTTTATTAAAACTTACCATAAAATCCTTTTCTCTGAGTTCACTGACAGACGCAGCACCCACCCCTCTGTGCTCTGTTCTTTGTACGGCTTGTGTACGAACTGAAGAGCTATGCTATGTGAGGGTTTATATGGGAAGAGGGGATGGCCCCATGGGAGGGGCCAGCTGTTCTTTTCCCTGCCTAGTTAACTCCTAGTGAGACCAGCATAAACCCCACAAGTCAATGAAGAGCTGCGTCTGTCAGTGAACTCGGAGAAAAGGATTTTATGGTAAGTTTTAATAAAATCCCTTTTTTATCATCAAAGTATTACTAAAAGAAAACAAAACTTTTTTTAGTTTTGGATAGAGTGGAGAGGGATTAGAAGTAGAACCCCTTTGAGATTTTTATTGTAGCTGTTCTTGATTGGAAATGTTACTGGGGGTACAGGGTCAGTGTCAGCAGCAACTTCTGCAATCCTTAACAATAAAAGTGATGGAGTTGGGTTATCTTCACACGCACACAGATTTTCTACCCAACCCCTCCAAGGAGACCCTTTTCCACACCAAGCCCCATAGCAATTGCCTGGGCTGTTGACTATTGTTATGGTAATGTGTGATGTTAGTAATCAGCATCACCAACAAACCTACAGTTATATGTAGTCACTCAGAAGATTCTTGGTTTGTTTCCTGGGTATTCAAATCTTGACATTCCCCCTATTTTCATTCTGCAACAAAAAATATTCATAGACTTTCAGCTCAACAAAGTAAATAGATACCAAATATGTCACGCTTTAAAATTGTGTGTGTTCCTAAAACTGCAAAGCATTTGAATACATAAATAGACAATATTCTAAAAACCTTTACAACTCTTCATTATAGAGTTAACCAAAAATAATGTCCCTCTCACTCCCATATGTGCACAATACCTGATATGTGCTGGCTTGTTGTTTATGTAGATATGTACATCCTGGGGGTATACGCATCTATGTATGTGTGCATGACTGAGGAGGTGTGGGTTTCTTATTTTCCTTTTATATAGCATAGTGCAGGTGATAGAACTTGATTTCTTTATTTTCCTAGCTGCTGTCAGGCAGAATTTGACAGCTGCAAACTCAGAAGTGCTCAGAAGAGGAATAGAAGTACACTGATCTTCCATCGCTTGGCCATTCTGAAGAATGACTGCCATCCTGAATTCCTGGTAATAATCCTGAGCTTTACTAGGGTCAGGAATTTAATGTTAAAATGGCTGAGGTTAACAATTTTCACATTGAACGTTCCAGGTTACCATCTAGAGCAGAGGTGTCAAACTCAATTTCATTGTACTGCATTAACAGTATGGTCGCCCTCAAGGGTCCGGTTGTATCTGGGGTGCTCTATGTACAGAGTGCAGAGTTCAGGAGTGTGCTACGTACCGAGTTCAGGAGTGTATTATGTACAGAGTGCAAGGTTCAGGAGTGTGCTACATAAAGAGTACAGGGTTTAGGGGTTCGCTATGCATAGTCTGCAACCCCAACCCTTCCCAAAATCTTCTTCACATCTCTCTCTCCAACTTGGCCTGGCTCTATTACCTCCCTGGGTATGCGGCTCTGCATCTCCTTGCAGGTAGATCATTCTCTCTCTGTACCCGCTGTACCCTGCACTGAATGCGTGCAGGGATCTGTTAGTTCTGGGAGCCGCTAAGTGCAAAGCTGTCCCTTGTAAACACAGAATGTTTGCTTTCACAAGTGACAGCAGAAAGTGGTAGCAGAGGGTGAGAGCCAGAGGTGGCAGAATAGAGTTCTGCCAGATTCTGGCTGCAAAACTGGATACATGGGCCATATGAAAAAGCCCACCACTTGTGGGCCTTGAGTTCAGGGCCAGCACTAGTATAAGGCTGTTTAGGCAGCTGCCTTATGGCGCCAAACCCAGGCATTAGGCATTCCTCAATAAGTAGTTATGCAGGCATCAGCCCTGCTCACAGCTTTACCTAGCTCAGCTGACTGAGGGGGGGGGGGCTGAGTGAGACCAGGAAGAGGGAGTAGAAACCAGCTTCAGCCATGGCTCCTGTACACTACAGAGACAATCCCCTCTAAGTTGTGAGAGGAGGAGGAGTCGAGTGAGACCAGGAGGAGGTGCCAGAAGGAGCAGGAATGGTATGGGAAGCCTTGGAAGAATGCATGGTATGGTGCTGTGCTGCCCCTCCCCGGCCCATCTCTCCCCTCCATGGACATGCGTGGGCAGGAAGGCTGGCTGCAGTGTCTGTGACCGTCTCACTTCACTGAGCGCAGCCAGCGGCTCCTCCTCTGCTCTCCCTGCTTGCACGGAGAAGAGAAAGAATGATGTGTCTGCTCCAGCCCCTCCCCCTCTATGTCTACTCCACCCACACCCCTATCCCCAGCGTGCAGCCAGTAGGAGAAAGGGGTTGTGGGCGGGAGATTCAAAGTCACACAGCAGCTTCGGCTGCATCTGGGCTAAGGCTGTATAATTGGTGCCCCCGTGTGAACCATTAACAGTTAGCAACCTTGGATGAGTGGGAGCTGGACTGTCTCTTTCCATCTCTTTTCTCCCCCATCTGTCTCCCTCCCTAGATTTGTTCTTCCAGGAGCTTCACACACTTGGCAGGGTGATTTCCTGTCCAGGTAGCCCAGGCTTTTACATGCGGCATGCTTTCTCTAAAGTTAGATGAGCCCAGCAGGCGGAGAGTTCTGGTGAAATTGTATGAGATTTGTTGCTCAGATGGGGGGGGGTGATCATTATGGAATGTAGGTGACAGCTCTGCAGGTGTGATGTGACAATGACCCCAGCATTGGATAGGTGAACACTCATGCAGGATGATGACCCCAATATTGGATAGATGAACACACATGCAGGACGATGACTCCAGCACTGGATAGGTGAACACACATGCAGGATGATGACCCCAGCATTGGATAGATGAACACACATGTAGGATGATGACCCCATCATTGTATAGGTGAACACACATGCAGGATGATGACCCCCAGCATTGTATTATTATACAGGATTTATATAGCGCCAACAGTTTGTGCAGCGCTTTACAATATAAAGAGACATTACAGCAACAGTACAATTTAAAAAGAGGGTTAGAGGGCCCTGCTCCTGTAAGCTTACAATCTAAGGGGGGGGGGGGGCTGGTGAAAGAAAAGGTAGGGACTGTGGGAGATGAACTGATGAAGGCAGTAGAAGATTACGTTGTTAGCTGGAGGCAGGATAGGCCTCCTTGAAGAGATGAGTTTTCAGGGATTGCCTAAAAGTGGACAGAGTAGGGGATAGGCGAACAGATTGGGGTAGAGAGTTCCAGAGGATGGAAGCGGCTCTGGAGAAGTCCTGGAGACGAGCATGGGAGGAGGAGACAAGGGAGATAGAGAGCAGAAGGTCTTGGGAGGAGCGAAGAGGACGGTTTGGGTGATATTTGGAGATAAGATTGGTAATGTAGCTTGGGGCAGAATTGTAAATGGCTTTGTATGCCATGGTTAGGGTTTTGAATTTTATTCTTTGGAAAATGGGAAGCCAGTGGAGGGATTGGCAGAGAGGAGTGGCGGACACCGAACGGTTGGTAAGGTGGAGGAGTCTGGCAGCAGCATTCATGATAGACTGAAGAGAGGATAGTTTGCGGAAAGGTAGGCCAATTAGGAGGGAGTTACAATAGTCAAGGCGAGCGATAACAAGGGAGTGATAAGTTGCTTAGTAGTGTCAGCGGTGAGGATGGGACATATTTTGGAGATGTTTGGAGATTTGATTTAGACTGCTGGTGTTTGCTGTGTTTGGAGTTTTTGTTTTTTGGGGGTTTTTTCTTTGCAGCTTTTTAACACTTTTTCTGTCACTTTTTAAATAGCTTTTTTTTTCTTTTTTTTTTTTTCCTTTCCTTCCTTTAGACTGCTAATTAAGGGGAGTGGTTAATTGGCCACAGGTGATTGAATTCCTATAAAGCTCTCTGTTGAGCTCATTTCAGAGCTTGCTCATCTTGAGCTTGCTACCTCTTTGCTTGCTGGACCTCTGAGTAAGTGGACCTTGACTAAGTGGTGAGTTAAAAACCAGAGTTTAAAACAAGAGATTATAACAGGAATCTTCAAACCTGTAAGTAACATCAGACATTTCCTGTTATTAGTGTTGTTGTATCTGGGAAAGTGTGTGCTAGCAAGATTGAAGGTTTTGTGCAGTGCACAGTGTGCCGTATGTATGCAACTATGGAGCAACAGCTCCAGGATGGATACCGCTGCGACAGATGTGAGCAGGTTGCCCTTCTGGAAGCTCGCATTAGAGATCTGGAGGAGCAAATTGCAACGCTGGACGGAGCTGTCAACCTTGAAAGGGGTCCTCTGCTCACTGAGCAGGTGGCTAGTAGGGTTAAAGGGGAGGGTGGAGAGGTAAGTCAGGATTATAAGGTAGGTAGATGGGTTAATACAGTTAGAGGGAGTGGTAGGGGCTCACAGAAAAGGAAGGCCAGCCCTGGGTTTGAGCACCCTAACAGATTTGCCAATTTGAGTGAAGATGTGGGGGTGGCAAACTCAGAGGTGGCAGCCCTGGATGTCGCTGCTCCCCCTAACAGCCGGGAGAGCAGCCCATCTAGTAGGGGTGGTAGGGGTAGTGCAGGTAGGCCTAGACAGTTGGTGGTAATTGGGGATTCTATAATTAGAAGGACTGATAGAATAATCTGTCTAGGGGAAATTGGGATGATCGGTGGACGAGTCACTCGTCTCCTGGGGAAAGTTCCAACTGTCGAGG
>BLSH010028355.1:163136-173615 GCA_018402905.1 Glandirana rugosa | reverse complement strand
GGTTTAGGTTAGTGACAGGTTTAACACGTCTGAAGTGGAGGCTTTGTAGAGCTTTTATGCAGGGAAGGATTGGCAACTGTGATGATACGTTGAATAAGTGAGAGAACAATAGCGAGCGGAACTGATAACATTGAGGGAGGATTAACAGCTAAAGAGCAAAAGGTCTTGGGAGGAGTGAAGAGGACGGTTTGGGTGATATTTGGAGATAGGACTGGTGATGTAGCTTGGGGCAGAATTGTAAATGTCATGTTAGGGTTTTGAATTTTATTCTTTGGGAAATGGGAAGCAAGTGGAGGGATTGGCAGAGAGGAGTGGTGGACACCGAATGGTTGGTAAGGTGAATGAGTCTGGCAGCAGCATTCATGATAGACTGAAGAGGAGATAGCTTGTGGAGAGGTAAGCCAATTAGGAGGGAGTTACAATAGTCAAGGCGAGCGATAACAAGAGAGTGAATAAGTTGCATAGTAGTGTCAACGGTTAGGAAGGGACGTATTTTCGAGATGTTTCGGAGGTGAAGTCTGCACAATTTGGACAGTGATTGGATTTGGGGCTGAAAAGACAAGTCAGAGTCTAGGATCACACCTAGTACCTTGACATGAGGGGATGGACTGATAGTTGTATTATTGATCTTCATGCAGAAGTCAGGGGGAGGGTCACGGGCTGGAGGAAACATTATGAGCTCAGTTTTAGCTAGATTGAGTTTGAGGAAGTGGTGTGACATCCATGCTGATATGTCAGTTAGTAAGTTAGTAATGCGAGAGGAGACTGAAGGAGTGAGGTGAGGAGTAGAGAGATAGATTTGTATGTCATCAGCATAAAGGTGGTATTGGAAGCCATGGGAGTTTATTAACAGACCAAGGGAGGAGGTGTAAATGGAGAAGAGAAGGGGTCCAAGGACAGAACCTTGGAGGTACCCCAACTGAAAGAGGAAGTGGAGAGCAGGAACCAGAGTTATAGGTCACACTGTAGGAGCGCTCTGACAGGTAGGAGGAGAGCCAGGAGAGAGCAGAGTCTCGAAGGCCAAGAGAGTGGAGTTTTTTAAGGAGGAGGGGATGGTCAACAGTATCAAAGGCTGCAGAAAGGTCAAGTAGTATGAGTATGGAGTAGTGGCCAATGGTTTTAGCAGTTAGCAGGTCATTAGTGAGCTTTAGTAAGGCAGTTTCAGTGGAGTGTAGCAAGCAAAAGTCAGACTGTAAGGGGTCAAGAAGGTGGTTGTCAGTGAGGTAGGAGCTGAGACGGTTGTAGACTAGGCGTTCTAAAAGTTTTGATGCAAATGGGAGCAAGGAGATGGGTCTTAAGTTGTTCAGGATGGTGGGATCCAGTGAGGGCTTTTTAAGTATGGGGGTGACCAGGGCATGTTTTAGAGGGGAGGGGAAGGTGCCAGTAGAGAGGGAGAGATTGAAGATGTGGGTGAGGGAGTATAAGATAGAAGAAGAGGGTGACTGTAATAGATGTGAGGGAACAGGATCCAGGGGACAGGTGGTAAGGTGGGCTTCTGAGAAAACTTTAGAGACCTCTTCGGTAGTAGCAAGGTCAAAAGAGGAGAGCGTTGAGAGTGAAGTTGTATAGGGTATGTTATGTGGGTAAGATTGCTGGGCAGTGGAGATGTCCCCACGAATTGCATCAATCTTGTTTTTGAAGTGGTTTGCAATCTCGTGAGCAGTGAGCGAGTGACTGGATGGAGGTGGTGGTGGCGGAGAAAGTAGAGAGATAAAAGTAGAGAAGAAAACGAGGATTGGAGGACAGAGTATTAATGAGGGTGACAAAGTAAGTTTGTTTGGCAGCATGCAGGGAAGAAGTGTATTTTAAGAAGGCAGATTTATATTGGGATTTGGTTTTACGCCACACTCGCTCCAGTGCACGGCTATGTCTCTTAAGGTTTCTGGTGTCGTCCGTCTGCCAAGGTTGTAATGGTCTGGGCCTGACATTTTGTGAAGTGAGAGGAGCAAGAGAATCCAGTGAGGATGAAAGTGAACGGTTGTAGATAGAGGTGGCCAGGTTAGGGCAAGATAGGGCTGAGATTTTGTCATGGAGGTGGTCAGTTGCAGAGTAGAAAAGAGAAGGGATAAAGTGGCGAAGGTTTCTGAGGGTAATTGTTTTCTGCTTGGTGGAGCAGGTGGTTGGAGACAAGCACAATGTGAAAGTGATGAGGTTGTGGTCAGAAAGAGGAAAGGGGGTGTTGGTGAGGTTGTAGGGGGTGCAAAGATGGGAGAAGACAAGGTCAAGGGTATTACCATCAGAGTGAGTGGGGGACTGTGTCCATTGTGTAAGGTCAAAGGATGAGGTTAATTTGAAGATTTGGGATGCAGCTTGGCTGTTAACATTGGTGGGGATGTTGAAATCACCAAGGATAATAGTGGGTAATGTGGAGGAGAGGAAGTACGGTAGCCAGGCAGAGAAGTCATCAAGGAAAGGTGACACTGGTCCAGGAGGCCGATAGATCACAGCAATCTTTAGAGAAATGGGAGAAAACAGACGAATACAATGTATCTCAAAAGAAGAGAAGGATAGAGAGGGAGGGGTAGCCAGAACTTGAAAGGTGCTCAGTGGGGATAGAAGCAAACCAACTCCACCTCCTTTCCGTCCACTGGGTCTTTGTGAGTGAGTCCAGTCAGTGGAGGCCTCCATGAGAGAGAGCTGCATGCGAGGCAGAATCTGACTCTTGCAGCCATGTTTCTGTGATTGCAAGAAGGTTAAGGGAGACAAAAAGGTCATGAACAGAAGTGAGTTTATTGCAGACAGAGCGGGCATTCCAGAGGGCACATGAGAAGGTGGGTGGGGTTGTTGGGAGCAGAGGAATAGAGATAAGATTGCGGCTGATGCGGGAGGGTGCCGAGCATGGGTGTGAGATCCTGAAGGACCAGGATTAGGGGAGATATCCTCAGAGGTTAGCAGAAGGAGGAGGGTGAGGAAAGTAAGATGGGAGTGAGATGTGTATGAGTGCACATACTTTCTTCTCCTTGTGTGTGGGTCAGCAGGTGGGTTAAGTATTAGCAGGAGGTGATGAGAACAGTAGTAGGGAGAGGGTAGAAGTGATGGTGATATGTACAGGTTTTTAGGTGGAGAAGGGGGGAAAAGTGAGAATTTGAAAGCAGAGGATACTAGTATGAGAAGACAAAGCAGAGGGGACATATTAAGGGGTGGTGGGGATAGGTTTCAGACTTGCAGGATGCCTTCCAAGGTGGTGGTTTGTGGTCAGTCCAGAGTGCAGTAGAGTCCTTGATGGGTTTGTCTTGCTGCTTTTGTTAAACTTCTGTGTTCAACTGCTTTTAACTCCTGCACAAAATTTACTCCTCTGCCAAGACCCCCTGTTTCTGCCTTTCCCCATGAACACAACTCAATTTATACAAAGATCATCAAATGAGTAAATATTCCACACCCCAATTAGGGACTGATAAGGAACACATGAAATCGGGGAAGAATAGTCAGAAAGATAGGCCAGTCATAAAGATGAGTATCTCGGATCCCAAGAGGAGGTGAGAATCCATCATTAACAAATGGCTAAGTTGCAAGTACAAAACTTTGATGCATACCCCAGCTATAGCAGAGATTTTGTAAAGCAGACAGACAGTTTGGAATTGCTTGAGAGTCGCATACCCCAGTTATAGCAGAGATTTTGTAAAGCAGACAGACAGTTTGGAATTGCTTGAGAGTCGCATACCTGTGAAGACGCAGACAAAGTGATGCAAGCCCATACTGCTGTGTTCAACTGCTATTTACTCCTTTGCCAAGACCCCCTGTCTCTGCCTTCCCCCGTGAAGGCAACTCGATTTATACAAAGATCATTAAATGAGGAAATATTCCACACCCCATTTAGGGACTGATAAGAAACACATGAAGTCGGGGGAGGAATGGTCAGAAAGACAGGCCAGTCATAAAGAAGAGTATCTCTGATCCAGGGGAGGGCTGGCAGCCTTAGTCCTGGGGGGCAAGTCCAGTCAAGCGGCCCATTGAACCACCGAATCAGCTCACCATCCATGCCCACCTGATTTTAGAAGGATATTGATGTTATAAAGCAAGACAAATATGATACAATGTGGCAACATAATTTAATGTTAATAGCAGCAATGGAGGTTTAACAAAAATAATGCATCAATGCAGCTTCACCAGTGCCCATCAGCACAGCTGGTCCTGGGTACCACACCCCCCCCCCCCCCCCTTTGCCTGCAGTTAGTTTGTGGCTGTGCCCCTGGCCCCTCCTTCCTTCCTCCACAAGAGGAAAAAGTGTGGTCGGGCAGAGGCTGTCGGCCATTTTGAATGTAAGTTAGGGTGGCCTGGGGGGCAATTGCCACCCTGCCCCCTGGCCCAGCCCTCCCCTGCTCTGATCCCAAGAGGAGGTGAGAATCCATCATTAACAAATGGCCAAGTTACAAGTACAAAACTTTGATGCATACCCCAGGTATAGCAGAGATTTTGTAAAGCATACAGTTTGGAATTGCTTAGAGTCACATACCTCAGTTATAGCAGAGATTTTGTAAAGCAGACAGACAGTTTGGAATTGCTTGAGAGTCGCATACCTGTGAAGAAGCAGACAAGGTGATGAGAGACCATACTCCTGTGTTCAACTGCTTTTTACTCCAGCACAAAATTTACTCATGGCAGCTCTGCCAAGACCCCCTGGATAGGTGAACACACATGCAGGATGATGACCCCATCATTGGATAGGTGAACACACATGCAGGATGATGACCCCATCATTGGATAGGTGAACACACATGCAGGATGATGACCCCAGCATTGGATAGGTGAGCACACATGCAGGATGATGACCCCATCATTGGATAGGTGAACACACATGCAGGATGATGATCCCAGCATTGGATAGGTGAACACACATGCAGGATGATGACCCCAGCATTGGTGAACACACATGCAGGATGACGACCCCAGCATTGGATAGGTGAACACACATGCAGGATGATAACCCCAGCATTGGATAGGTGAACACACATGCAGGATGATGATCCCATCATTGGATAGGAGAACACACATGCAGGATGATAACCCCAGCATTGGATAAGTGAACACACATGCAGGATGATGACCCCATCATTGGATAGGAGAACACACATGCAGGATGATGATCCCAGCATTGGATAGGTGAAAACACGTGCAGGATGATGACCCCAGCATTGGATAGGAGAACACACATACAGGATGATGATCCCAGCATTGGATAGGAGAACACACATGCAGGATGATGATCCCAGCATTGGATAGGTGAAAACAGATGCAGGATGATGATCCCAGCATTGGATAGGAGAACACAAATACAGGATGATGATCCCAGCATTGGATAGGAGAACACACATGCAGGATGATGATCCCAGCATTGGATAGGAGAACACACATGCAGGATGATGATCCCAGCATTGGATAGGTGAAAACACATGCAGGATGATGACCCCAGCATTGGATAGGAGAACACGCATACAGGATGATGATCCCAGCATTGGATAGGTGAAAACACATGCAGGATGATGACCCCAGCATTGGATAGGAGAACACACATACAGGATGATGATCCCAGCATTGGATAGGAGAACACACATGCAGGATGATGATCCCAGCATTGGATAGGTGAACACACATGCAGGATGATGACCCCAGCATTGGATAGGTGAGCACACATGCAGGATGATGACCCCATCATTGGATAGGTGAACACACATGCAGGATGATGACCCCATCATTGGATAGGTGAACACACATGCAGGATGATGATCCCAGCATTGGATAGGTGAACACACATGCAGGATGATGATCCCATCATTGGATAGGTGAAAACACATGCAGGATGATGACCCCATCATTGGATAGGTGAACACACATGCAGGATGATGATCCCATCATTGGATAGGTGAACACACATGCAGGATGATGATCCCAGCATTGGATAGGTGAACACACATGCAGGATGATGACCCCAGCATTGGTGAACACACATGCAGGATGATGATCCCATCATTGGATAGGTGAACACACATGCAGGATGATAACCCCAGCATTGGATAGGTGAACACACATGCAGGATGATGACCCCATCATTGGATAGGAGAACACACATGCAGGATGATGATCCCAGCATTGGATAGGTGAAAACACGTGCAGGATGATGACCCCAGCATTGGATAGGAGAACACACATACAGGATGATGATCCCAGCATTGGATAGGAGAACACACATGCAGGATGATGATCCCAGCATTGGATAGGTGAACACACATGCAGGATGATGACCCCAGCATTGGATAGGAGAACACACATACAGGATGATGATCCCAGCATTGGATAGGAGAACACACATGCAGGATGATGATCCCAGCATTGGTGAACACACATGCAGGATGATGATCCCAGCATTGGATAGGTGAAAACACATGCAGGATGATGACCCCAGCATTGGATAGGAGAACACACATACAGGATGATGATCCCAGCATTGGATAGGTGAAAACACATGCAGGATGATGACCCCAGCATTGGATAGGTGAACACACATGCAGGATGATGATCCCAGCATTGGATAGGTGAACACACATGCAGGATGATGATCCCAGCATTGGTGAACACACATGCAGGATGATGATCCCAGGATTGGATAGGTGAAAACACATGCAGGATGATGACCCCAGCATTGGATAGGAGAACACACATACAGGATGATGATCCCAGCATTGGATAGGTGAAAACACATGCAGGATGATGACCCCAGCATTGGATAGGTGAACACACATGCAGGATGATGATCCCAGCATTGGATAGGTGAGCACACATGCAGGATGATGACCCCATCATTGGATAGGTGAACACACATGCAGGATGATGATCCCAGCATTGGATAGGTGAACACACATGCAGGATGATGATCCCATCATTGGATAGGTGAACACACATGCAGGATGATGACCCCATCATTGGATAGGTGAACACACATGCAGGATGATGATCCCAGCATTGGATAGGTGAACACACATGCAGGATGATGATCCCAGCATTGGATAGGAGAACACACATGCAGGATGATGATCCCAGCATTGGATAGGTGAACACACATGCAGGATGATGATCCCAGCATTGGATAGGTGAACACACATGCAGGATGATGATCCCAGCATTGGATAGGTGAACACACATGCAGGATGATGACCCCAGCATTGGATAGGTGAAAACACATGCAGGATGAGCTTTGTCTCCTGTAGGACTCCCTTGCTGTATGTAGGGATCGGTCCTGGTAGTTGTGTCCATGTATTGTCTTTATCCTTCTACAGGCTGAGGATTGTGTTGAGCCCCTTGTGTGCTGTCTTTTGTGGTGCAGCAGTACAATGAGACAATTACACTTCTTCCTGACAGTCATCATACATTAGCTTGTGGAACTCCATGACTGATGGAAACCTGCCGGACTTTTCTGCTTATTTAGCACCATGAGCTATAGGCAGCAATGCTGATCTGTGTATACTGATGGCAGGAAAATCTCCCTGCAGTCAGAATACAATAGCTAAATGGGCAGGATTCCCCCATCCCCATTCAGGATATGGATTGGAAAATCAGTCCGTTTTTTTTGTCTAACCTGCTGGTGGACGGTCTTAGGCCCCTGAGGCGCTTTCCTATCGGTTTTGTGCTAAAAACAATGCTTCCAAAACGCTTCTAAAGCGCTGCCCATTAATTCCAATGTACCTATTTACACTGGGGCGTCGCACTGGCGCCATGTTTAAAAAAGTCCTGCAAGCATGATTTTTTTGTGCTTATTCTGAGCGCTAAAAATAGCGCATTAAAAACGCCCATATGCATTGAAATGAATGTAAAGCGCTTTAAAAGCACGTTAAAAGCGCCCGCAAAACGCCCAGAGGTTGTGGAAAGGTCAAAATATCAGGAAGTAAACAGGATGTAATGTAGGGGGATGTGCTATTTATTTAATGCTTGTGCTTCAAAAGCGCTTGAAAAACGCCTGGGCGGTAGCGCTAATTATAGCGCTAACGCGGGAATAACGTGGCAAAAACGTGGTCATAACGCTTGATGTTTTGTGCACGTTTTTCAAACGCCTCAGTGTGAAAGTAGCCTTAGTCTGCTGTTTTTCCACAAACTGTCCTGCAGATGTAGCAGTTAGAGGGATGAGACAGACCATTTACCACTGACAGGGGTGCTTAAAATAATCAGCTTTTATTTATGTAAAACCTTTATCCCTAAAGAAAAAACACTGTTTCTTTAACTGATTATAAAGTGTTAGCTGGAGTTTGTCTTCAATTTATTAGTGTATATCATTTTGCTAGTACATCAGACACTCCCCTCCTCTCAGACTGACAATGCTGCTGTGCCCCCTATGCTCCTTCATCCAGAGTGGGGGGGGGATCTAATACAGGAGATGTGTTACTGGCCAGATCACCAGGTGAAAATTGAGGGAAATAAGCCTTAAAAAGAAAATAAATGCAGTGGTCACATCTATTCAGGTATTTTGACAGCCAGTGGTGTTGTCTGCCAGAATACAAAGCCCAGAAGGGGGAAGGGGTTGCTCGTCCATCTACGTTAGTGTGGATGGAGGAATCTGTTAATCTACCTAAGCTATACACTATACAATCTGATTGTACAATCTCCTTTAGTTTCACCGAAATTAGTCCTATGAAGACAAACCTGAACATTTTTTTTTGAGTATCAAATCAGGCAGGCCATTATACTACATAATTGTTAATAAATCTAAAAGTATTGTACAATCAGATTGTATGGGGTGTGGTTAGCCGTAGATGGGTATATGGGCCTGGGAGGTTGTATTCTGGAGGGGAAAGAGTGTGGTAGTAGGACGATGGGGGGGGCACCATAATGCTCCTTTGACTGTGTAGACAAAAATCCTTGCACCGGCCCTGCTTGTGTTTGACATATGTGATCTAGAACGTTTAATAGACTATACTCTTTTAAAAAGTAAATAAAAAAATAAAATAAAATATAATGATGGGTTATCTTAAAGAGGAAGTAAACCCACCAGGCTTACGTCCTCAATATTCCCCTGTAAAGTAGAAGCATAATGGGCTACTATTCATCGCATAGTAGCCCATTATGTGCCACTTACATGGAAACGAAGCCTGCCGCGTCCAGCGATGTCCCCGCTCCAGGCCGCGTCCATCTTCTGCCCCTCTTCCTTCCGGGGCCGCGTCTCCGGCTCCGTGACTCGCCGGAGTCGCATGACGTCACTCCCGTACATGTGCGTGGGAGCCGCCAGTCATGGCACAAGGTCAGTGGAGAAAACGGCACGGAGGCAGTTTCTTCACTGCACATGTGCCAACAGGACGGCACAGCAAATACTCTGCATATCTCCTGAACCGTGCAGGTTTGGGAGATATGCAGGGCACCTACAGGTAAGCCTTATTCTAGCCTTACCTGTAGGTTAAAGTGGTTGTCACAGGTTGACAACCACTTTAAAGACAATTGAAGGTGAGAGTCTAAAGCCCCGTACATGCGGTTCGACGGTTGTATACAACAGATCGTACTCACGACCGTTGTGTGCGAAACCGATCATTCGTATGCGTGATTTGAACAGTTGAACATCCGACGGTCGTACAAGGGAGTTGTATGAGCAGGCTAGAAAACTTGGTAGTACCAACAAGCGCTCATACGACCGTTGTATCGTGTGTACAGAGCAGTTGGCACAACAAAGTTGTATTGTGCAAAACACGCATGCTCAGAAGTCAGGAACGGCCGGATGCTAATTACATGCACCTGAATGTTCTTCTGCGGTCGTACGATCGTGTAGGGCAGTCAGTATGCTACATACAACAGCCAACATACGATTTGCGACGATCATACGTACGATCGTTGTCCGGTGTGTACGGGGCTTTAGTCTGTGCAAGTTCTGATTTGGATGGTGCCAGCGCATACACAGGGTTAATGATCTCACTTCCTTGGGCCCAGTCTTATACCATTTAGAGGTTTCCAAACTTTACATATATTAATTTCATCCAAGTATAAGGCCTCATACACACGGGCGTATATAAAATAATAAACAAAACGTCGGGCCCGACGTCAAGGAAAAAAAGTCAACGTTTTTCGGCGTTATGCATTGGCGTTTTTGAGCGCTAGTGAGCGTCGGCGTCAATAGACGTTTTTTAAAAAAAAGTAATTCCTCTGCTATTTTTCAACCTAAAAACGTTGGCGTCAAAAAACGCCGGAAAACGCCGGTACAATATTAGGTGGCGTTTGTTGGCGTCTCGTGGCGTTTTGCGGCGCTTTTTGACGTCGATGCAGCCAAGGAACGCGCTGGTCGTGGGTTCTCTGATACGCCGACGCCATCTACAGCTCAAAAACGCCAACGTTTTTTATGTGGCCATTGACTAACATGGGGAGCAGAAAAAAACGTCAGTAGACGCCGGCGTCAAAAAACGCCCGTGTGTATGAGGCCTAAATGACAGATGATGTCGCTACATGAGTCACTGTGTTGCCAAACAGCTCTGGGGCCACATAGCAAGGGCATGGGTCGCTACTACCCCCAAC
>BLSH010028355.1:142021-163121 GCA_018402905.1 Glandirana rugosa | reverse complement strand
ACTTTTAACCCCATGAAACTCCCGCTCTCTAATCTCCATCTGAAACAGATGAAAAATATGAATTACTTTTATAGCAATTGTGCATGTACATTCATTTTATCCTAATGTATTAGCAAACTGCTATGGATACATGCAGAAATCACCATGAAGCCAGACAGCTCAGGGCCCCCATAAACGTTACATGGTATGCTATGTATATACTGTAACATTTGCTCTAAAGTAATAAATGTCAAATCAAGGTGAAAGATCTAGTGTGTGTTGTGTATAGCCTACAAGCAAAGCAAATATTTGGGGGGAACACCGCTGTAAGACCTCACAAACATAGTAATATATTACATGACATTTAGGGTATTTAAAAGCATCTCTACATATAAAGCAAATATGCAAAAATATGGGGATTTGGTCACACTGCATGGCCATAAAGTGCTAAGCCCACTAACTGCCTCAAAGTACCCCAATTTTCAGGGGGTCCTACACTAACCATAGAATGAAAGATCTTGTCTCTAAACCATGGAAGCTAAAGCTCCTCTTTATGGGAGAACCAAAGGACTCTTCCCGTGGCTCAGGTGGACACTGATTAGAGGTAATGGAGGATGGGGCTCTCCAGCCCAAAGGGCCTGGTCAGGACCCTTAGAACATACAGGCAAATATTTGGAGGGGAACAACCTAACAACGCATGGTGCTGCTGTAAGACCTCACAAACAAAGCAATATATCACAGCGCACACATGACATTTACCCTGATTTGAAAATTGGGGTACTTTGACGCAGTTCGTGGGCTTAGCACTTTATGGCCATATAGTGTGCCCAAATCCCCATATTTTTGCATATTTGCTTTATATTTATAGATACTTTTAAATAGCATTGCAGGAGTAAATGTCATGTGTGCGCTGTAATTTATTTCTTTGTTGTCTATAACCTTCTCCCTCCAGCTTCAACCAGTGCCTTTGAGCTTTGCTGCTAGAAACAGAGTCACCTGTCAATCGGTTGCCTACAATAAACCCCAGCATACTGGTCAGTTCAGTTTGCTTTCAATGGGTAAACGGCTTTATTGTCACAGCTGAATTGTAATCCAGTGTTTAAAATATGGCTTTTGGGTAAAATGTACAATAAAGGCATGCATACAAAATAACCTTGCTTGAACTCAGTAACAAGACTTTTAACCACTTCAGGATTTCCCACTTTAGGACCAGAGCACTCTTTGCGATACGGCACTGCGGTGCTTTAACTGACAATTGCGCGGTCGTGCAACGTTATACCCAAACACAATTTGCGTCCTTTTTTTCCCAACAATAGAGCTTTCTTTTGGTGGTATTTGATCACCTCTGCATCATTTCTGATTGTCGCTATAAACAAAAGAAGAGCGACAATTTTGCAAAAAACCCAAATTTCTTACTTTTTGCTAAAATGCAAATCCAAAAAAAATACAAAGAAAACTTTTTTTTCCATCGGTTTTAGCCAATTTATATTCTTCCTCATATTTTTGGTAAAAAAAAAAAATCGCAATCGGCGTTTATTGATTAGTTTGCGCAAAAGTTGACGCGTTTACGGATGATGAGAATTAATTTCTGGGGTTTTTATTTATTTTATTTTTTTTTACTAATAATGGCAGCGATCTGCGATTTTTAGCGGTACTGTGATATTGCAGTGGACATGTCGGACCATTTTGACACTTTTTTGGGACCATTGGCATTTATACACCGATGAGTGCTATAAAAATGCACTGATTACTGTGTAAATGCCATTGGCAGTGAAGGGGTTAACCTGGAGGGGGCGCTCTAAGGGTTAACTGTGTTCCCTGGGCGTGTTCTAACTGTATGTGGGCTGCCCTGGCTGGGGGAAGGGAGTGATCATGGCTTCCATATACAGGAAGCCTGTGATCACAGCCCTTCCCCCTCTAACAGAACGGAGATCTGTGTTTACTTACACGGACCTCCGTTCTTTCACTGTGGGGGGGGCATCGCGGGTAGCCAGCGGCGATCGAGTCCACCCTACCCGCTCCCTGGTCCCCCCCAAACACAGTCAGCGTGCACATGCCCTCGGCGGCGCGCGCACGCTCACAGTGAGAGATATCGCAGCCGCCATCATATGATGGTGGTTTGTGATATCGAGCCACTCTGTCGCCGTCAGACTGCGGTCGGCGGTCGGCAAGTGGTTAAAGTGAATCTATCCTAGGAGCAGCTGGATTACAGTACCAACAGATAGAAACTATGAAAATGATGCTTAGATATTTGTTTTAATGCATGCTCCCATTAGGTAATCATTAATGGAGTCACGATAATGGGAACTTCTCAGGTTCGGACAGCAACCTACACCTGGACACCGAAGGTCTGCCAATGATGTGGTTAGTAATCGGCATAATCAAGAAACCTTCAATTCTCTGTAGTCATTTGGGAGATTCTTGTTTTGTTTCCCAGATAGAAGCCATCATATTTGGAACTTGACATCCCCCCTATTGTGACTCTGTCTTTTGCAACAAAAAATATTCATACACTTTCAGCACA
Organism: Glandirana rugosa; assembly: GCA_018402905.1. NCBI lineage: Eukaryota > Metazoa > Chordata > Amphibia > Anura > Ranidae > Glandirana > Glandirana rugosa. The sequence continues at coordinate 160,618 of BLSH010028355.1, read as the reverse complement.
CCAAAGTAAATAGATACCAAATATATCAAGCCTAAAACATTACAATACACAAATAGGCAACACTTTAAAATCCATTACAACTCTTCAGTTCAGAGGTAACCAGAAATAATGGCCCTCTCACTCCCACATGTGAGTGATACTGTACCTGATATGTGCTGCCTTATTGTTGTTTATGTACACATGTGCATCCTGGGGGTACACACGTCTATCTATATATATATATTATGTGCATGACTGAGGGGGTGTGAGTTCCTTATTTTTGTTTTTTATAGCATAGTGCAGGTGATCATATTCGATTTCTGGCTGCCCTTAGCCAGAATTTGACAGATACAAACTCAGAAGTGCTCAGAAGAGTGTTCATGAGTTCACAAAAAAAGGGAGAAGATCAAGGAATTGAAGTACACTGATCTTCCACCACTTGGCCATTCTGAAGAATGTCTGCCATCCTGAATTCCTGGTAATAATCCTACTAGGGCCAGAATTTTTTTTATCTCCAAACAACAAACTTTATTGAGCAGCTTTGCATACATAGCATAAGTCCACATATTACAGCATTCAACATAAACATTACCATTCCACTGTCTCTGTCCGAGTACATTTATATTTGACTTATTCCATTCCACATTAACCAGTAACTTATGCCCGTGATCTGCCTCAGTTCACATAAATAGTCTGTCCATGACTAGCTCTACCGGCGCTAGGCCTGGCACAGCCAGCCATGGCGACCATATCTTCTCAAATTTAGTGTTGCTTCCTCTATGCTGATAAATCACCTTTTCAAATCTAATGGTTTGGTTCACCAGTGCTATCCACTCTTGTACCGTGGGAGGACTTTCTGACTTCCAATGCTTCAAGATCAGTTTTCTGGCCTGAAAAAGGGCTCAGGGCCAGAATTTAATCTGAAAATGGTTACCTGCAAATAATAATTGGGATTAACAATTTTCACATTGAAGTTTTTGGGTTACCATCTGGAAGGTTGGAAAGACTCCGTCACTTTACCCAATCAGGAAAAAATGATGGATTAGGCAATCGAGGGTGAGAGTCAAAGCCTGTGTAAGCTCTGTTTTGGATGGTGTCAATGCATACACAGCGTTAAAGATGTCACCCCCTTGGGCCCAGTCTTTGGCCATACAGAGATTTACATTCACATACTTTATATATAACATATATTAATTTCATCGAATTATATATGGTAGATGCTGTTGCTCACTGAGTAAGTCACTGTGTTGCCAAACCGCTTTGGGGCACCCTATTCTTCTGGACTCCATAGCAAGTTCATGGAGTGTAACTGCAATTGTTACATCCTTGGCTTAGCAACCCATCCCCCAGCTCTCTAATCTCCATCTGAAAGGTAGTTCCTCTAGAGATAAAAAAATATGAATTGCTTTTATTGCAGTTGTGCATATATTTTATCCAAATGTATTTGCATACTGTTATGAGTATATGCAGAAATTACCATTATGCCAGACAGCTCAGGGCCCCTTGGCCCCCTTAGGCTTCACACGGTATGCTATGTACTGTATATAGTTACATGTTTACTCTAAAGTAATACGTATCAAATTAAGATGAAAGATCTAGACCTTTTTGTCTACGGCTTTCTTCCATTCCACTTCAACTAGCCACTTCTGTCTTTGCCAATACAAACAGAGCTCTCATGCGCAAATTGGTGTAGCTGTACAGCAGGCACAGTTGTGGGAGGGTGGGATCGCCTTCTACAGAAGCAGAACGGGGAGGCAGATCCTCCTTCTCTTCGGGGACATGACACTGATCTACTGTCCCCAGTGATTGGGTACAGTCAGATCCGCCATGTCCCTGCCAGCCCAGCCTCCACACAGTTAGAACACAGTGAGGGAACACAGTTAACCCCTTGATCGCCCCCCTACAGGTTTACCCTTTCCCTGCCAGTGACATCTATACAGTAATCAGTGGCTATTTAAAGCTCTGATCGCTGTATAAATGTGATTGGCCCCAAAAAAGTGTCAAAAGTGTCCGATCTGTCATAGTCTTGATAAAAATCGCAGATCACCGAGTGACATCCTCTTGGGCAGACAGTGTGACCCAGCCCTCGGCTCCACAGCAGCTTAACTCAGGTTCCGGCCACCTGGCCAGCCTATCCATCTGCTTGCTCTCCATACACTGCACTTTTGGATGCCTCTGGGATTCTTCCATCAGAAATCACATGGTGCTGATTTTTGGCTATCTAATGTATCATGCCGTCCCTGGCTGTTTAATCTACCATGCAATCGCTGGCTTTCTAATGTACCATGCATTCTCTGGCTGTCTAATGTACCATGCAGTCTCTGGCTGTCTAATGTACCATGCAGTCTCTGGCTGTCTAATGTACCTTGCAGTCTCTGGCTGTCTAATGTACCTTGCAGTCTCTGGCTGTCTAATGTACCATGTAGTCTCTGGCTGTTTAATGTACCATGTAGTCTCTGGCTGTTTAACGTACCATGCAGTACCTGGCTATCTAATGTACCATGTAGTCTCTGGCTGTCTAATGTTCCATGCAGTCCCTGGCTGTCTAATGTACCATGTAGTCTCCTGTAGCATGTAGTCTCTGGCTGTCTCCTCTACCATGCAGTCTCTGGCTGTCTCCGGTACCATGCAGTCTCTGGCTGTCTCCGGTACCATGCAGTCTCTGGCTGTCTCCTGTACCATGCAGTCTCTGGCTGTCTCCTGTACCATGCAGTCTCTGGCTGTCTCCTGTACCATGCAGTCTCTGGCTGTCTCCTCCTGTACCAGGCCTGCAGTCTCTGGCTGTCTCCTGTACCATGCCTGCAGTCTTTGACGGTCTCTTGTACCATGCCTACAGTCACTGCTGTCACTTCTGCCTGTTGCCACTGCCTTCCCTCCACCAGCTGTCACCTCTGCCCTCATGTCTTCAAATAACCCTCCAATCCCTATCCTCTCTCCCCCCCCCCCCCCCAGCGATCACAGCCTTTTCCATCCCAACTCTCCCACCCCTGAATCCCTATTTCACCCCACCCTCAACTACCCAGCCCTCACTTACCCCTCCCCCCCTTCAACCCTGCCCTCACACAGCTCCCTAACACCCCCCCAAACCACCCACCTACCTACACAATAGGTATCAGTGACTACCAAAGGTAAAGTATCGGTATTCGTACTCTGTGGCAAAAAAGTGGTATGGGTGCCACCCTAATATGTATTATAGCAAAAAAGTAAAATAATTGTCTTTTTTTTCAAAATTGTCGCTCTTTGTTTGTTTATAGCGCAAAAAATAAAAACTGTAGAGGTGATCATATACCACCAAAAGAAAGCTCTATTTGTGGGAAAAAAAGGACGTCAATTTTGTTTGGGTACAACGTTGCACGACTGTGCAATTGTCAGTTAAATTGACGCAGTGCCATATTGCAAAAGGTGCTCTGGTCATTAAGGGGACAAACCCTTCCAGGGCTGAAGTGGTTAATTTGTTTTTAATTTTTTTCACAATGCTTTTTGGGGGGAGCAGGTTGGGGCTGTGGACAATGTCGTGGTGTCAGTAGTTTTTTTATTTTATTTTTTTACAATTTAATTTTTTAGCATTTTTTTTACAATTTAATTTTTTAATATTTATTGTATTTTTTTTTTTAATCAGCCATGTTGGTGGGCTTTGATGAGATATCAGGAGTCTAAATAGACCTCTGACATCTCCCCTTTGAGATAGAGAAAGGGAATGAGGACAGAGATTCCTCCAGTCTCTTTCTCAGCATTGAAGATGAATGGACAGGAGACAGCGGCTCCTGCTCATTCATAAACTGAAGCAGAGTAAACACAGAGGGGGACACGGAGGGGGGCCCAGAGGAGGAGGACACAGGGAACAGCCGAGGATGATCTGTGCGGTGGGAGAGACAGCTGTGAGCACCAATATCCCTGCACGGCTTTTCAGCTGACAGCCGTGGGAGGGAGAGGAGGAGAAGCTTCTGTCAGCTGCTTCATTGATAGCTTCCCCTGTTAAGACCCCATGTCAACAGGTACAATTGACACTATCCTAATTCAAACCTGCTACTATAGACGAAGTTGCTAAACTCCTTTCTAACGCCCACCTAACCACCTGTCCCCTGGACCCAATTCCCTCTCAAATACTATGGTCACCCTCTGACTCTATCCTGCACTCACTAACTCACATCTTCAATCTCTCCCTCTCTTCTGGCATCTTCCCCAATGCTCTAAAACATGCATTGGTCACCCCCATACTCAAAAAGCCATCCTTGGACCCTACCAATCTTAACAATCTATGCTGTATCGCCTTGTTCCCCTTTTCCTCAAAACTCCTTGAACGCCTGGTCTACAACCAACTGAGTAACCACCTCATTGTGAATAACCTTCTTGATCCCCTTCAATCTGGATTTCACCCTCAACACTCCACAGAAAATGCCCTTCTAAAACTCACAAATGACCTACTAACCGCAAAAACCAATGGACACTACTCTGTACTCCTACTTCTGGACCTTTCGGCTGCCTTTGATACAGTTGACCACCCCCTCCTCCACAAAAAACTATACTCCTTCAGTCTCCGTGCTGTTCAGTGTCTCTCATCCTACCTATCCCAACGCATGTTCAGTGTCACGTACAGTTCTACTTCCTCCTCTCCTCTTCCTTTTTCTGGCCCCCCAAGGTTCTGTTCTTGGACCTCTCTTATTTTCAATATACACCTCTTCCCTGGGCCAGCTGAATATCATTTCTACGCTGATGACACCCAAATCTACCTCTCCACCCCTCAACTCACTCTATCAGTCTCCTCACGCATTAATAATTTACTAACAGTCATATCTGCCTGGATGTCACACCACTTCCTCAAACTCAATTTGTCCAAAACCAAACTCATAATATTTCCTCCCCCACGTGCCTCTTCCCCTGACTTCTCTGTCAAGAGCAATGGCACAACCATCCACTCATCCCCACATGTCAGGGTGCTTGGTGTTATCCTGGACTCTGAACACTCCTTTTGGCCCTCATCCGATTACTTTCCAAAGCTTGCCTCCTCAACCTTCGCAACATCTCTAAACTGCGTCCCTTTCTAACCATTCAAACCACAAAGCTCCTGAATCACTCCCTGGTTATCTCTCGCCTCGACTACTGACTCAATCACCTTACAAGATGTTCAGCGTCTGCTGCCCCTCTTTGCCAATCCCTCCATTGGCTGCTACTCGCCCAACAAATTAAATTCAAAATACTAACAATAAGTTACAAAGCCATCCAAAACTATCCACAACTCTGCTCCCAGCTCATCACTAGCCTAGTCAAAATACCAACCTAATCGTCCTCTTCGTTCCTCCCAAGACCTCCTGCTCTCCAGCTCCCTCATCACCTCCTTTCATATTCGCCTTCAGGACTTCTCCCGAGCCCCTCCCATCCTCTGGAATTCCTCTATCCCAATGTGTCATACTGTCTCAGGCGATCCCTGACAACTTTTCTCTTCACAGAAGCCTATCCTGTCTCCACCTAACAAATGCACTTTTATTTTCTTTCATCAGCTCATCCCTCACAGTTATCACTTGACCCTCCTTTCCAGACTGTGAGCTCTAACGAGCAGGGCCCTCTGATTCCTCCTGTATTGAATTGTATTGTAATTGTACTGTCTGTTCTCATGTTGTAAAGAGCTGCGCAAATTGTCAGCGCTATATAAATCCTGTATAATAATAATAGCTATATAGGGAGATCAGTGCTTGCAGCTGTACCCCCCCCCCCCACAGCCGCACCGATCATCTCCAGCTGTGAACCAGGGGACCATCCATGTGTGCAGTGAGGGTCACAGTGCCCCCCCCCCCCCTCAGGGGCTCATGTGCAGTGAACACCCTGCACACATTGTTTATACGCCACTGGTACATACATTAACAACCACACCCACAAGTGTAGCAACATTAAAAATACATAGTCATCATGCGATCTTGATATATTATCATAACAGATGACCAAAAGGACAAATGTTTGAAACCCAAAGCATTTCAGTTCATCCAAAAAATTTTTTTTTTTTTTTTGGGATTTTCCAACATACAAAGTATCAAGAACCTTGGTTACATAAATCCCTGGAGGAAGTCCCCAGGGAGCAGTAATAATAAACAACTGAAAAACAAAATTGAAGGAAGGAAGGGGGGGAGGGGTAGGGTAGAGGAGGGGGAAGGAACCACAGTTGAGGTCTTACATGAGAGGAGCTATTATGTAACTTGATAGGGAGCAAGCATTCATTTAATGAAGTAATATATGACATGTAGATAGAATTTAGATTAAATTTAGATGGTTGTCAGACACCGGGGGGAGGGAAAGGCTGCAAGTATTACAACGCTAGAAGCAAAAAGGTTAAAACAAAATCCATGAGATAGCAGTGTCTGTCAAAAATACTACAAGAAAGCACGGACCAAGGCGTCAGTCTCTTTTGAGAAAAAAAAGGGGTGGTTCAGGTCTCACCCAATGTCAGGTGGAAAGAGGCCTGTGAGAGAAACGTCCACAGTGTACAAGACCTTGATTATGTAGGAGTCCCATTTGTTGTGGAAGCAAGATGAGTGATTACGAGAGGAGAGTGGCAGACCCAGCGACCCAACCTGTCTTTGGATAGAAGACTCGTGAGTCCTATTTTCACGTCTGAAATGGTTAGGGGGGGTGGTGGTGGAGATCCATTATTTGAGGATTGCCCTCCTAGCAGCCTTGAAGCAAGTGAAGAGCCATGCTTTGTTGCCGCGTATGGCCAGTAGCTGTAATTATGTATATCCTAAGGGAGTGCCATCCAAAAAGCCGAAGAGCGAAGGGAGAGGGTCTTTACATGGTTGGTATTCTGTGATCATAGCAGCAACATTTTCTGGTTGGTCCCGGAAGCGAGAGATGAGAGGCCAGTGCCACAGTCTGTGGAACAGCGTAGGTCTGTGCAGGTGGCACCATGGGCACTGTTGCTGGGTTGTTTGGGTTGAGGACAAAGAGAATGTTAGGTATGCACCGTGCATGATCTTGAATTTCTGTTCCCGCCAGAACTCATTTGTGATGAAGGCGCAGGTGGAGTTGTAGCCCGCTAGTATGTAGTCTCTTGCCTCTGAGGGGAGAAGATCTTTGTTCCACAGGGAGATTGGACCCAGATGGGGAGGCTTTAAGAGTCGCGAGGACAGGGGTTTATAGATGCTTGAGATCTCGAGTTGATTATGGTTCAGGAGGGTGTCCAGTAGGGAGATGAGGAAGCGAATGTCCCTGGCGGGACAGAGGCTGGCTGCCAAGGTTATTTCTTGCTGTGCATACATGACGTGGTGGGCAGATAGGTTGTACTGGGATTGTAATATAGGAAAGGGGAGAGCTTTCCCAGTAGAGGGGTCAAAAAGCTGAACCAAGTTTGAGAGCCCATGGGAAGCCCATGTGGAGAAGGCCGCGTACTGACGGTCTTGTGTGAAAAGAGGCTGTCCAGTTACTGGTAGGTGACGAGATAGAAAAGGAGAGAGCCCAGTTGTTTTTCTTATCTTTCTCCATGCTATTAATGTATCACATAGCAGTAGATTATGCTTTAAAGAGGGAGGGAGAGAATTTGTTTTTCAGTGCAGTAAAGCGCACAGTCCAGAGGAGTCTACCATCTGGGATTCCAGGGCAACATCCAAAATCTTCATCAAGGGGTATACTTTCCAAATAGTCATAAGTGTATCATAAAGACATGGAGGTCATCACATTAGTTACACATAGATGAGAATAAACATTCACTTATGCCTGTGGTACATAATACTCAATAGTAAGGCCTCATACACACGGGCGTTTTTTGACGCCACTTTTTTTAGTGTTTTTTTTACAGCTCTTCATGTTATTCAATGGCCCCCTAAAAACGGCAAAGTTTTTGAGCTGTAGATGGCGTTAGTGAGCTAAAAGTAGAACCCATAGGCAGTGCGTTCCGAGGCTGTAACCTTTTAGCGTTTTTGACGCCGAGCCGGCAAAATGCTCACTCACGCTCACTAACACCGTACCGACGTTAACCGGCATTTTTGACTTCGGCATTTTCAGGTTAAAAAATAGCAGAGGAATGTTTTTTCAAACAAAACGCCTATTGACGCCGACGCTCACTAACGCCTATGCAAAGCGCAGATGAAATTGCGTTTTTGACGCTGATTTTTCCCTGACGTCGGGCCCAACGTTTTGCTTATTTTTTTTTATACGCCTGTGTGTATGAGGCCTAATATTTATTCAGACTTGGACAGTATACCCCCAATGAAGATTCTTGATGAATTGAAATGTGTTGGGGTACAAATATTTGTCCTTTTGGTCATCTGTTGTTGATGATATATTGTGATCCCAATATGACTATGAATTTTTAATGTTGCTACACTTGTGGGTATGATTTTTAATGTATGTACAATAAACTTGCTATACTTTAAACTTTTATGTTGTGTGCCATCAAAGTCCCAACCCGTTACCACTATATGTTTTACTATAGAACTGGATTGGCATTTTGTGTTCTTTGGACTTTATTTCACTTTTTTTTTTTTTTTTGTTTGGGTCTATAGTGCTATGCCCCTTTTGGTTTATTGGGGGCTTTATAATATTGCAGTTCAGGGCACTATATTGGTGAAAAGTTTACCAGAAAACGTATGCGCTGCCACTAAGTTATCAATTTATCAGTTAATTAGCGCTGCAACTAACACCTGCTATGTGTTTTCACACCAACAGTAAAAAAAGGTAAAAAGAAGAACGTGTAGTGCTGCCCTTACATTAAAACATACCTAGACCGATTGTATAATGAAGCTACAAGCAAATAATAAATATGTATATGAAACATATATACCGTAGTATTATCCAATAAAAAAAAAATGCACATATCACCATTCAATAGAACAAGTGACTAAAAAACACAACTACAGTGCTGTTTAAAGGTACAAGCCCCTAAGTGCCAAGCTTATTTACATTCACATTCACAGAGCGTGATACAAGGTAATAACACAATTCTGATGCTGTAAATTCAATATATCAAAAATGGGGGTTACCGCACATTCAATATTGAGAGTCCATTTATAGAATGTGTCCAATGTGCTTAATCCTCTTGATATCCTCGCCACTAGAGGGTGGGTGTATACCACAACCCCAGTGCTGCAAAAGTTTAATAAGCACAACACTCTTATAAATGTGAGTACAGGAAGGAAAAATGTGTACAAAAATGTTCTTTTCACAGGATTGCATAAGGAAGTGTCCCGGTGAAAGTAATAGGATAGGGGTCCCACCACCACGCTACTTGTGGGCTCACCTTTACACTTGGACCTATATAATATACATTATATCACATAGGTCTCATGTATTCAATCCTCAGCTCAGGGATCACTGGATGGTATATAACTCTCTGATTGTACTCTGGAGGTAGTGATGGCATATATAGGGCCCTCAAAGGGATCCTGTTCTTCCCTCCTCATGTAAAGGTAACACTCTGAAGAAAGAAAGACCGTCAATAATGTAGTATAGTTAAAAGCTAACAATATTTTATTAACCTCTTGAGATCCACGCTATAGACGAAAGACGGCTACAGCGCAGATCTCAATCTCCGGGTGGACGTCTATTGACGTCCGCCCCTTTACACGCTCCCGGCGCGCACTCACAGGCGGCACGCACGCGCCGCTGCCGCGCGCTGCGTGGGCGTGCCCGCGGGTCTGGCGGACTCTATGTCCGCTCCTGACCCGCGATCGCCTGCGGAGCTTCAGAACGGGAATCCGCCAATGTAAACACGGCGGTTCTCCGTTCTGTGAGAGGGGGACAAACAGATCTACTGATCCCTGTCACTGGGATCAGTTAGATCTGTTATGTCCCTGCCAGCCCATCCCCCACACAGTTAGAACACACCCAGGGAACACTGTTAACCCCTTCACTGCCCCCTGCAGGTTAACCCCTTCACTGCCAATGACATTTACACAGTAATCAGTGGACATTTAAATATCTGTATAAATGTCATTGGTCCCAAAAAAGTGTCAAAAATGTCCGACATGTCCGCCCAAATATCAAAGTCCCGATAAAAATCGCAGATCGCAGCCATTACTAGTAAAAAAAAAAAGAAGAAGAAAACGCCATAAATCAATTCCCATAGTTTGTAGATGTGATAACTTTTGCGCAAACCAATCAATGAACGCCGATTGCGATTTTTTTTTTTTTTTTTAGTACCAAAAATATGTAGAAGAATATAAATCGGCCAAACCCAATGAATAATTTTTTTTTTATATTTTATTTTTGGATATTTATTAGAGCAAAAAGTTAAAAATATTGTTCTTTTTTTCAAAATTGTCACGCTTTATTTGTTTATAGCGCAAAAAATAAAAACCGCAGAGGTGATCAAATACCACCCAAAGAAAGCTCTATTTGTGGGGAAAAAAGGACATCAATTTTGTTTGGGTACAACGCTGCACGACCGCGCAATTGTCATTCAAAATGCGACAGCGCTGAAAGCCGAAAATTGGTCTGGGCAGGAGGGGGGTTTAAGTGCCAAGTAAGCAAGTGGTTAAAGAAAAAATACACTAAACTTAATATGATAGATATGCATACTGTCATTGATGGTATGATAGATAAATTCTGTTATTTTGATCATCTCCATTTTTGAGATAACCTGAGGCCAAGGAAGATTTGGCGATTGCCAGCTGCAGGCAATTGTCCATTGGATAACACTGAAAAGGGAGTGTATTAAGTTCATTGATGAATGAGGTATATCAGGTATAGATGAATAGAGTAGACAGATTTGTGGTGATAGAGTGATTGCTTTGTCTGTTATTTTGAGAATTGTTGAGGAAGCTTTGTGCCAGATAGGTTTTAAAAGTGGACAATCCTAGAAAATATGTAATAGTGTCCCTGAAGAGTTGCAGCCTCTGAAGCACATTGGGGATTTTGATGGATAATAAGAATGAATTCTTGATGGGGTCATATACCACCTAGTCAGTATTTTAATAGGGGTTTCTTTAAAGGCAGGAGCTCTGTTGCTTTTACACATATTTATTATCATTTGTTGCCAGTCCTTAATGGATACAACACAGCCTATGTCTTTTTTCCAATTCAACATAGGTTTGGTTTTATCAGGACTATTAAGTTCATTTAGATAAGTGCATACAGTAGCTTAGAGATCAATACTTTATCTCTAGCGGAATTTATACAGATCTGTTCAAATAATGAAAAGGGAGGTTTTAAATCTGAGGGGAATTGGGATGAAAAAAATAGTTTTAATTGAGTCGTGATTTTCTTTTTGGGAGAGAGGGAGATGATAAATTTGTTGGTTGTTCAAAGGGGATATATCGTTTTTTATCAGTAAGAGAAAGAATATTGGTTAGATTGTTAGTGATCCATATCTTAAAGTCTGTTTTACCTCTGAAAGCTGGAGTAAAGCCTGGGTCACCTATGTAAGATGCTAAAGGAGGGGTGGGAGAATTTAATTTGTATAAGGATTTATAACGAGTCCAAAATTGAAGTAATTGGGAAACGATAGTGTGGGGAGATTGTGGCGGATTCAAACTGAAGCCAAGGAATATTCTTATCTTTAGAGAACCACTGGGTATGATGGGTGAGTCTGGATGCAATGTAATATAGCCATATATTGGGTAGGCCAAGGCCTCCCGATAATTGAGTTCTGTGGAGGAGATCATTACTGCATCTTGGTTTCTTTCCAGACCAGACAAATTTGTTTATGTCCTTTTGGAGGGAGTCTATTTTATATCTAGGGATGTTTATTTGGAGGGCACAAAATAAAAAAAAGTTTTGGTAGGATGTTCATTTTTACAGCACATAACCTACCTAGGAAAGAAATGTGGTATGTTGCCCATGCTTTTAAGAGGTTCTTGATCTGTGAGAGTAAACAGGGATAATTATTTTGAAATAAAGATTTAAATTGTGATGAGATTTGTACTCCAAGATGTCGTAGCGAGTCGGTACTCCATGAGAATGAGAAGTTAGAACAAATGGCGGAAGCTAAATTGGGTGGGATATTAATAGGAAGAATAGAGCATTTGGATTGATTTATCCCCAATCCCGAGAGGTTTTTAAATATATTGAGTTCTGAGAGGAGATTAGAGATAGATATGAGAGGAAAACGATGGCGTCGTCTGCGTATAAACTAAGTATGTTTTGTATGGCCTTTTGTATATCCGTTAATATTTGGGTTGTTCCTGATTGCGGGAGCAAGGAGTTCTAGGGCGAGGGCAAATAAAAGGGGGGAGAGGGGGCATCCCTGTCTGGTACCGCTATTCAGGGAGAAAAAAATCTGAATTGCTACCTGGGATTCTAATTCTTGTTTGGGGGAGATGGTATAAAGCTTTAAAACCCTGAACAAATTTTTCGGAAAATCCAAATTTTTTAAGAATTAGATCAAGATACGACCAGCTAAAGCTGTCGAATAGAGTTGAGCAAACACCTGGATGTTCGGGTTCGGCGGGTTCGGCCGAACTTTCCAGAAACCCCATTGAATTCAATTGGGACCCAAACTTTTCTGCACAAAAATGACTGTAAAAAAGTCCTGGAAAGTGCTAGAGAGCTGCAAAAGGAAGAAAATGGGAGATGTTATTAGATCTGCAATCTGTCCCTTATGATCGTTCTGTAATGCAGGATGAAAGATCGTTCTGTAATCAGATTGTTCTGTAATCAGAACTTTCTGTTATCAGAACTTTCTGTAATGCAGGATGAGAGATTGTTCTGTAATCAGATCGTTCTGTAATGCAGGATGAGATGTTATAGATCTACAATCTGTCCCTCAAAGCAGTAGTAGTAATCTCTACCTAGTTATTATCACTGCAATCTGTCCCTCACAATCTGTCCCTCACAGCACCAGCAGCATCCTCTCCCTACACTAACCTAAAAGCATGTGACCTGCAGCACTGTGACTCCAGTCTCATATAGAGGCTGGGTCACATGATGCACGGGCCAATCACAGCCATGCCATTAGTAGGCATGGCTGTGTTGGCTGCTAGGGAAAACCAGTGAAACGCTTGTTGAATGGCTGCCCTGCAGCTATTCAACATGCGTGATAAAATACCAGAACCCGAACATTTTCTCAAACGTTTGGGTTCGGATTCGGGACACGGACACCCGAAAGTTTGGTATGAACCCGAACGTTACAGATCGGGTTCGCTCAACTCTACTGTCGAACGGTTTATTAATATCTAAACTTAATAGACATATTTGGCAAGATGAGATTAGCATCTTGAATGATGTTGTTCACCAGCCTAATATTATCTTTGATTTGTCTATTAATAAAACCTGTCTAATCAATGTGAATCAATGAAGAGATGACGGATGCCAATCTATCAGCTAATAATTGGCCAAATATTTTCAGATCATTGTTTAATACTGATATAGGACAATAGTTTTGTGGGAGGGAAAGGTCTTTTTGAGGTTTGGTCAGGAGAGACATATTAGCAAGGGTAATTTCGGTAGGAAAGTGGTTGCCTTGGAGTATAAAGTTAAAGAGTTTAGATAAGTGAGGAGTAAGAAGAGGAGCAAATTTCTTGTAATATGTGGGGTGAATCTATCTAGACCAGGAGCTGTGGAGGATTTAAGAGATTTGATTATATTAAGAATTTCAGGGTTCGTTAAGGGAGTCTAGTTGCTGAGGCGTGAGAGAGGGTAGCTGAATATCGTTAAGCAAGGATAGCGAGGTTGGAGAAGGGGGCTGGGTGAGAATTGGAGAGGAGGTCCTTATAAAAACTTAAAAATATTTTTTGTACGTGGGTAACTAGGTGGCATCTCGGAGTTTATATTTATGTGGAAGTTTGACAGTTTGATTTAACTTTCTAGCGAACATTGTTGATGAATTGTTACCGTGGAGAAGAAATTTGGCTTTAGAGAATCTAATACATTTCTCTGTATCCTTTGAGAGTAGCAAGTCCAGGGCATGTTGTTTAGAGTTTATTTGTTGGATTAGAGAGTGTGATGGGGAAGAATTAATTTTATTGTAGAGTGAATTAATATCTCTGGTTAGGGTTTTGATTTCCGCAAATCTAGCTTTATTTTTTTTAGAGACATTTTAAGTAGTTGACCTCTAAGAGCCGCCTTATGGGCCGTCCATAGAGTAGTAGGAGATATATCGTTCCTATTGTTAATTTTTAAATATTCTTCAATATTAGTAGATATCTGTTGTAGGAGGATAGGGTCAGATAAGAGGGAGTCGTTCAATCTCCAACTATATGGGGAGGAAGGTAAGCCTATATATGAGGTTTCAAATGAGACCATATGGTGGTCTGACCAGGGGCAGGGAAGGATATCAGCTGTAACAGAGTTTGCAAGTAATATTGGGGCGGTGAATATATAATGTAAACGTGCAAAGCTATTGTGAGGATGAGAATAAAATGTAAATGCTTTTACTCCTATGTTGTGTGTTCTCCACGTATCCATCAGTTGAAATGTATTAAGCGATTTATTTATGGATTTGGAAAATGCTCTAGAGGAAAGGGTGGGGGCTACTCCTGTCAAGAGTTGGGTGGGCTGCCAAATCGAAATCCCCTGCTACTATAAGATGAGGGGAATCGTATTTATCAAGGGTATTGAAGAACATTTTAAAGATAGTAGAATGGGCCTCGTTGGGAGCATATACAGAGGCAATCGTAATGCCGCGTCCATTTGAAACGACTTTCCATGTCTTTATAAATATGTTGTATATCTAAGATTATTGAATTTCTAATGAAGATAGCAATGCCTCTAGATTTGTTGTGAAAAGTGGTATAGTGGAATTGATGGTAGTTCTTATCGAAATATTTAGGGTGGTTGTTGGCGGAGAAATGGATCTCCTGGAGGAGGATGATATCAGCACCCATTCTCTTATATTGCATGAATGCCTTTTTACATTTTTGGGGCGTATTAAATTCTTGAACATTATGAGATATTATCATAATACCCATTGTTTTAAGATAGAAGAAGAGCTATGTTGAAGATAATGGCTGAGGTGAGTGTTTTGAGAGGGGTGATAATATAAGTAGATGTGGCTGAGTTTAATCTAACTGTAATCAATCCTTACTAAAATATATTCTATGACAATGTTTGAATAAAGATTGTAATACAATAGAAACATTGACCTTCCAATGAGTAAATGAATAAGAAAAACAAGCATATAAAAAGAGTCATATGTCTGGTACAGGGTGTCAGGAGACTCATAGTCTACTGACTTGAAAAAGTTGCTAAAGGGACAAAAACTTAACAGTCTTGACAGTGAGAACTGTGTTTATGTATGTTTTAACATAGGATCAATGTTACATTAACATTTTTTTTTAATTGTGGCAGCAGCTGACTGTTTAAGTTGTGTTTTTTTTTTTTTTTATTTCTTTATTTTATTGAACTTGGTTATAAAGAAACTGATTTGCGGTTCATGATTGGAAAAGGTTTCAAAAGATACACAGGGTGGTGACAGGATTTTGTCTTTCAAAACGTGGAAAGGCTGGTGGATTAGCAGGCTGGGGACACTACAACCCAATGGTCTGAATAAGTATTACGATCTCTATTTGTTTTTGTAAACTTTGTTACATTGTACACTATGCATTTCATTATTTCATTTTTATTTTTTAATTTTAAGATAAGCAGGGGAGCTGTCATCTATCCCACTGCTTTGGACTGATGCGGTGTTGGGACTTTGTCAGTCTGGGAGCCGTGTGAATCAGAAGTATTAAACAAGGACTCATATGTGCAAAGAGTTAAATGGTGTCTACGGAAATATACGTTTGTACAAGCTGGTTGCTGAGATGGGAACGTGGGTTTGTCATAATGGATTGCATCTGTTTCTTTTACATTTAGGTTGACAAAGAATGTGTACTTTCCAAAGCATTGTTCTACTGATAAAATGTGATTTTATATATTTGCACTTGGATTTACAAGTAAAAGAGCAGTTTGAGAGATTTGTGGACTACACGCTCTATGATTATATATATATATATATATATATATATATATATATATATATATATACACACACAAATCTTTTTTTATCTAAAAATTTGAATAAGTTTAAATTAACTATACCTTACAAGTTTGTTTCATGAACTGATTTATTGCTGATTTTATTGTATATTGCCTTCAGTGTTTATATTTAATTGTATCTTTAACCACTTCACCCCCGGAAGGATTTCCCAGGTTAGGACCAGAGTACTTTTTGCGATTCAGCACTGCTTCACTTTAACGGACAATTGCGCGGTCGTGCAACGTTGTACCCAAACTAAATTTGTGTCCTTTTTTCCTACAAATAGAGCTTTCTTTTGGTGGTATTTGATTGCCTCTGCGTCATTTCTGATCACCGCTATAAACAAAAGAAGAGTGACAATTTTTCAAAAAAAAAACATTTTTTCTTACTTTTTGCTAAAATACAAATCCAAAAAAAACATAAAATAGCATTTTGTTTATCAGTTTTGGCCGATTTATATTCTTCCTCATATTTTTGGTGAAAAAAATTGCAATCAGAGTTTATTGATTGGTTTGCGCAAAAGTGGCCGCGTTTACAGATGATGAGAATTCATTTCTTGGGTTTTTATTTATTTTTTATTTTACTAGTAATGGCGGCGATCTGCGATTTTTAGCAGTACTGCGATATTGGGGCGGACATGTCGGACCATTTTGACACTTTTTTGGGACCAATGACATTTATACAGCGTTCAGAAATTTAAATATCCACTGATTACTGTGTAAATGTCACTGGCATTGAAAGGGTTAACCTGCAGGGGGAGATCTAGGGGTTAACTGTGTTCCCTAGGCGTGTTCTAACTGTGGGGGGGCTGGGCTACCTTGGGCATAAAAGATCTAACTGATCCTAGTGACAGGCATCAGTAGATCTCCCATGCCCCCACTAACAGAGCGGGGAACCGCCGTGTTTACATTGGCGGTTCCCCGTTCTTTTGCTGTGGCCGCTCATCGCGGCTCGCCGGCGGACATCGAGTCTGGCCGAGCCGCGGGCACACTCCTCAGGAGTACTAGCGGCCACCCGCAGATTATTTACGGCGATTCGCGGGACGCATTCCACACTGCTACCGTGACTATACGGTAGGCAGTGTGGAAGTGGTTAAGGGCCTTTTCACAAATAAACATGCATTAAAATGCATGAATATGTTCAAAAAGTAGAGGTGCATTGACTTCGATTGGCATGCATTTTTATGTGCGTTGACATGTGTTTTTATGTGCATTAATTGCTATGGGTCCTTGTAAGGCACAAAATAATAAAAAGTTGTTTTTTTTTCTCAATAGATTTGCATTGTGTTGATGCGCATTTATGTGCATTTACATGCACTGCGTTGAGATAAAAGTGAATACACAAAGCATTTTAATGCAATGCACCACACTGCACATGACACTGACATTGTGGGGTGAATTTTACACATACAAAACAATTATTTTCTAGAGGTCCTTGCAGTGACCTGCATTTTCTCTTTGTGGTATGTGTGAACAGGGCCTAACAGAATGTTACTGTCTACAATTGTTTTCTTTTATTATATACTTTTCTCTTGTACTAGTCAATTATTTTATACATGCATTCATTTGTTATTTTATATTTGATCTGTTGTATTAAAGGTACTAACTATTTTATTAAGTTATCTTTGCTTGCAGGAGCATTAGTACAGATCATGGGGCTCGGTAGCAAAATTTTGATGGGGTCCCCCAGTAACCGCCCCACTGTCACTGATTTGTAACATGAAATATGACTAAATCAAGGACAGGTAGGAGGAGAGCCATCAGCAAACTCAGTACATTGCTAGTGACCAGTGCAGAGGATAGATGTTGTTAGGGAAGAGGGGGGAACAGTGCAGGGAATGGACGTTTTTTGACGCCGGCGTTTTCTGGCGTTTTTTGCAGCTCTCCATGTTAGTCAATGGCCCCATAAAAACGTTGGCGTTTTTTGAGCTGTAGGTGGCGTCGGCGTTAGTGAGCTGAAAGTAGAACCCACGGCCATCGCCTTCTGAGGCTGTAACGTTTTGGCATTTTTTGACGCCGACGCCGCAAAACGCCAACTAATATTGTATCGGCGTTTTCCGACGCCGACGTTTTTAGGTTGAAAAATAGCAGAGGAATGATTTTTTTTAAAAAACGCCTATTGATGCCGACGCTCACTAACTCGATGCATAACGCCGAAAAACGCTGATTTTTTTTTTTTCCTTGACGTCGGGCCCGACGTTTTGTTTATTTTTAACCTCTACAGGTCCGCGCTATTGACAAAAGACGTCAACAGCGCGGACCTGAAAATCCGGGTGGACGTCCATGGACGTCCACCCCTTTACACGCCCCCTGCGCGCTCTGGGCGGCGGCTGCGGGGGCGTGCCCGCGGGTCGGGCGGACTCGATGTCCGCTCCTGACCCGCGATCGCCGTACAGAGCAGTAGAACGGGGAACCGCCGATGTAAACACGGCGGTTCCCCGTTCTGTGACAGGGGACAAACAGATCTACTGATCCCTGTCACTGGGATCAGTTAGATCTGTTATGTCCCGACCAGCCCCGCCCCCCCACAGTTAGAACACACCCAGGGAACATTGTTAACCCCTTCACTGCCCCCTACAGGTTAACCCCTTCACTGCCAATGACATTTATACAGTAATCAGTGGACATTTAAATTTCTGATCGCTGAATAAATGTCATTGGTCCCAAAAAAGTGTCAAAAATGACCGACATGTCCGCCCGGATATCAAAGTCCCGATAAAAATCGCAGATCGCCGCCAT
>BLSH010028355.1:116644-127189 GCA_018402905.1 Glandirana rugosa | reverse complement strand
AACGCGGACTCTCCTTCAAAACACGTCCTCCTTCTCTCGTCACCAGACGTTTCTTCAACACGTCCTCCTCACACTACACAGATATACAGGCGCGCGGGAGCGCGATTGTGGGAGGACGTTATATAACGTCCTCCCACAACAATGGGTGCCACTTGCCGACGTGTATCTACGCTACACGGTCGGCAAGTGGTTAAACTTGGATGGGGTCTAGGATTTATGGGATTCCCAGACTTGAATTTTTCCAAGCTTGGATCTTGGGACAAACTATGTACACTTCCTGTACATATAGACACATCACACTCCTCCTGCACAACTTCTTTGCAGACCACTGCTCTCTTCCTCCTGCACAAAACTTCCTCTCAGGCGCAACTAGCACATGTTTAGGTCTGACTGGTTCCAGCCAGGACTTGCAGAAATGCCTTTTTCAGGCAGGGACCACGGGCCCCTACAGTGTAGCAAAGATTTGCGAGTTACGGTGCTAGCTGCCCTTGGCAGACTACTGCTCCCAGTCAGTCCTCTTCAGACCCTGCCAGCCCTCCTGGCTGCAGTTGCCCAAATCCACTGCCCATGACACCACAGCCCATGCTGGCTCTACACCCATTCCGGACTCTCTCCCCCAATCCCAGGGGTGTGCCTCCCCAGCATTCCTGGCTATGTGTCACTCATCAACACCTGGTGGATCCTTCCTGGAGACTTGCCGGGCTGTACGTTCCACTGTCCTCTCCTGCTCCTTGTCAGGACGCCTCTGTAGTTTGTACAGGGTGTCCCTTCCACTCCCAGGCACCAAGCCCAAGGTCACCTCCCCCCAAACTGGGGAGCTCCCTCAAAGGGCCCAAGAGCTAGTACTTAATCTCCCAGTTCTTCCACCCGAACTCTCCTCCCCAGCTGGGCTGACTCCAGGTATTTAAGGAGGCCTGCCCCCCTGCCAATCCAAGTTGGGGATTGGTCAGGGCTCCTTAGAATACCCCAAGCAGCTCCACCCTCTTCCCCTCCTCTTCTTGTAGCTCTTTCTAGAAACAAGAGGAAGTAACCGAAAAGTGACACCTGTGAGTCACCAGCTGCTACCCTGAACCACTCCCAGCCCACACAGATCAAAACAAATAGGCGTAGCTGTCAGCCAGGCCTACCTAAATGTACCTAACCTGCAGAAAAATCCTATCTTAGCACCTACCTAATTAGAGGGTGCTACACACGCATCTATGCTGGTGTGCATGAGGGAGGGGTGTGGGTATCCTATTTTCCTTGTATGTAGCATAGTTCAGGCGATAGTACTTAATTTCTTTGTATTCCTGGCTGCTGTCGGACAGAATTTGACAGCTGCAAACTCAGAAGTGCTCAGAAGAGCTCTCCAGTGTTCACAAAAAAAGGGAGCAGATCGAGGAATGGAAGTACATGGATCTTCCACCATTCTGAAGAATGCCTGCCATCCTTAATTCCTGGTGATAATCCATAGGTTTACTAGGGCCAGGGATGTGAAAATGGTTACCTGCAAGTAACGTTTGGGGTTAACAATTTTCTCATTGTTCCAGGTTACCATCTTGGAGGAAAATTCTGTCACTTTACCCAATCAGGAAAAAATGATGGGTTATCTTAAAGAGGAAGTAAATTCTTGTAAAAAAAAATAAATCATCCCCTTCCCTGTAAAGTAAAAGCATAATGTGCTAGTATGTGTCGCATACTAGCACATTATGTGACACTTATGTGCAAACGAAGCCCACGCCGTCCCCACTGGAATCCTCATCCATTTTTGCCCGTCTTCCTTCCGGGGCCACAGACGCCGGCTCTGTGACTGGCCGGATCCCCATGACGTCACTCCCTGTGCGCGGGAGCCACCGGTAACGGCACGGAACTCGAAAGGAATGGCACCCGTGCTCGTTCCTTCAAAGTGCATGCGCCAATGACATCATCAGCGCAGTATACAGTACATATACCCTAAACTGTGCAATATTTACAGTACCTATAGGTAAGCCTTATTCTAGGCTTACCTATAGGTACACATCACACAGAGGTTTACAACCCATTTGAAGGTGAGAGTTAAAGCCTGTTTAAGTTCTGTTTTGGATGGTGTCAGCGCATACACAGGGTTAATGATGTCACCCCATTGGGCCCAGTCTTTGGCTATATAGAGGTTTCCATACTTTATATATATTAATTTCATCTATTTATACAGTATATGATAGATGCTGTTGCTCGTTGCATTAGTCACTGTATTGCCAAACAGCTCTGGGGCCCCCTATTCTTCTGGGCCCCATAGCAAGTGCATGGAGAGCTACTGCTATTGTTACATCCTTCACTAAGCAACCACTCCCCCCAGATCTCAAATCTCCATCTGAAAGGTAGTTCATCTAGAGATAAAAAAAATATGACTTTTTATAGCTGTTGTGCATAGAGTATACACAAATATCATCCAAATGTGTTTGCAAACTGCTATGGGTACATGCAAAAAACACCATGAAGCCAGACAGCTCAGGCCCCCCCTGACCCCCTATACTTTATATAGCTACATGTTTACTCTAAAGTAATAAGTATCAAAATAAGATGAAGAATCCATTGCTTATTGCCTATGACTTTCTCCCTTCCGCTTAAACTAGCCACTGCTGGCTTTGCCAGTTCAAATGGAACTGACCTGCCAAACAGTTACCTACAATGGACCCCAGCATGCTGGTCTGCTCAGTTCAGTTTGCCTTCAAGGGTGAACACCTTTATTGTCACAGCTGATGCTTAAACAATATGTACATGTATATCATCCAAAGAGACCAGTATGCTGGGGTCCATTGTAGGAACTGCCTTGCTAAAGAAGCTGAGGGTAAAGGTGGCGGACTGGCCAAGCATGTCTTCAGACCTAAACCCTATTGAGTATCTGTGGGGCATCCTCAAATAGAAGGTAAAGGAGCGCAAGGTCTCTAACATCCACCAGCTCCGTGATGTTGTCATGGAGGAGTGGAAGAGGACTCCAGTGGCAACCTGTGAAGCTTTGGTGAACTCCATGCCAAAGAGGGTTAAGACAGTGCTGGAAACTAATGGTGGCCACACAAAATATTGACACTTTGGGCCCAATTTGGACATTTTTACTTATGGGTAGAGTTGAGCGGACACCTGGATGTTCGGGATCGGCAGGTTAGGCCGAACTTCGCAAAAAAGTTAGATTTCGGCCCCGAACCCCATTGAAGTCAATGGTGACCCGAACTTTTGGGCACAAAAATGGCTCTAAAAAAGTCCTGGAAAGGGCTAGAGGGCTGCCAAAGGAAGCAAAATGGGTGCAAGAGTAGGACAAGTGTCCTGCAAAAAAAATGTGTATAGGCAAATAACTTAAAATCACATAAAAATAAAAAATGGAGTGGGATGTGGAGTAGGAGGTTGAGGAGGCGGTGACCGTGGCGGTGTAGGTGGAAGTGGCAACCAGCAATGTCGACGCACTTTTTAATTTTGTGCAAGAAATGCACAGCAAGGTGCAAATGTACTATATAGCACTATTCATTATTCTTTTTTTTTTAAACCAGCAATGCAGACACACTTTTTAATTTTGTGCAAGAAATGCCCCGCTGGCCACAAATGTAATATAATGCACAAAAAAAAAGAAAAAATGTTTAATTTGTCTAACTGCAATGTAAAAGCAGTATTTAAATATGCAAAATGTTGCCAACTGAACTAACAGAACACAATTAAAGTAGTGTCCCTGACAAAAATGGCTGCAAACGCCCACCTAACAAACAGAAAAATTGCTTAGGTTTTATATGCGGCACTTTGCTTAGCAAACAAAATGTACTCTAGCAAACAAAAATCTCCTCTAGCACCCACCCACCAATAAATCACTGTTTTTAACAGATTTTCCAAAGCTAATCTGTCCCTCAAAGCAGCAGCAGCATCCTCTCCCTACACTAGTATGAGATGATGTGACATGCAGCACTACGTGACTCCAGCTTATATAGAGGCTGGGTCACATGATGCACTGGCCAATCACAGCCATGCCATTAGTAGGCATGGCTGTGCTGGCTTCTAAGGGCAAACGAGTGAAACACTTGTTGATTGGCTGCTCTGCAGCTATTCAAAAGGCGGGAAAAATATCCGAACCCGGACTTTTTCTCAAATGTCCGGGTTTGGGACATGGACACCCTAAAGTCCGGTACGAACCCGAACTTTACAGTTCGGGTTCGCTCAACTCTACTTATGGGTGTACTCACTTTTGCCAGAGGTTTAGACATTAATGGCTGTGTGTTGAGTTATTTTGAGGGAACAGCAAATTTACACTGTTATACAAGCTGTACACTCACTACTTTACATTGCAGCAAAGTGTCATTTCTTCAGTGTTGTCACATGAAAAGTTCAGTTTGAAGATTCCCCACAGATGCTCAATGGGTTTTAGGTCTGGAGACATGCTTGGCCAGCCCATCACCTTTACCCTCAGCTTCTTTAGTAAGGCCATCTTGTAGGTGTGTTTGGGGTTGTTATCATGTTGGAATACTGCCCTGCAGCCCAGTCTCCGTAGGGAGGGGATCATGCTCTGCTTCAGTATGTCACAGTACATGTTGGCATTCATGGTTCCCTCAATGAACTGTAGCTCCCCAGTGCCGGCAGCACTTATGCAGCCCCTGACCATAACACTTCCACCGCCATGCTTAACTGTAGACACACTTGTCTTTGTACTCCTCACCTGGTTGCTGCCACACACGCTTGACACCATCTGAACCAAATAAGTTTATCTTGATCTCATCAGACCACAGGACATGGTTCCAGTAATCCATGTCCTTAGTCTGCTTGTCTTCAGAAAACTGTTTGCGGCTTTCTTGTGCATCATCTTTAGGCTTCCTTCTGGGACAACAGCCATGCAGACCAATTTGATGCAGTGTGCGGTGTATGGTCTGAGCACTGACAGGTTGACCCCCCACCCCTTCAACCTCTGCAGCAATGCTGGCAGCACTCATACATCTATTTCCCAAAGACAACCTCTGGATACGACATGGAGCACGTGCACTCAACTTCTTTGGTCGACCATGGCGAAGCCTGTTCTGAGTGGAACCTGTCCTGTTAAACCGCTGTATGGTCTTGGCCACCATGCTGCAGCTCATTTTCAGAGTCTTGGCAATCAAGGAAAGAGGCGCCTCTAAGTGCAATATAGATTTATTGGAACAAAGGATTAAAAACACTCACAGAATAGGAGCCAAGTATAAGCCTGTAGCAGGGTAAGTCCAGAAGACATCGTAATCCATCCCGAATGGAACGCTGCTGAAGGGCTGTGTAGTGCTGACAGTTCCTAGGGAGAGCCGCTCTGAGTGGTGGAAAGGCCGGCCAGAGGCTCAGAAGAGGCTTGATGCGCAGTTTGACACGCAGCTAACCAGGCACGGGAGGATGACGTCAGTAGTGTGCGACACGTTTTGCGGGCGGCTACGATGATGTGATAGCCGCGCCCCTTCTTCAGGCAAAGGACAACTAAGCTGGACAGGCTGAGGGGTTATATACTCTAGGGGTGGGGGGGGGTGGGGAATAAAAAACAAACGGAATGAACACTGCTCATTAATGAATGGGCTAAAGGGTTGTATACTCTAGGGGCAAGGAGGAAACGAACATAACAAGCCAAAAATGAATGGGCACTGCTCATTAGAAAACAAACAAGAAACAAAACAAGAGTACAATCTACAAATACATACAGAGATAAATGATTGCATAAATAAAATATATATATATGTAGAGCAACAATTCTTTTTTACAGTTCCTTAGAGAGTTCTTTGCCATGAGGTGCCATGTTGAACTTCCAGTGACCAGTATGAGAGAGTGAGAGTGATAGCACCAAATTTAACACACCTGCTCCCCATTCACGCCTGAGACCTTGTAACACTAACAAGTCACATGATACTGGGGAGGGAAAATGGCTAATTGGGCCCAATTTGGACATTTTCACTTAGGGGTGTACTCACTTTTGTTGCCAGCGGTTTAGACATTAATGACTGTGTGTTGAGTTATTTTGAGGGGATAGCAAATCTACACTGTTATACAAGCTGTACACTCACTACTTTACATTGTAGCAAAGAGTAATTTCTTCTGTGTTGTCACATGAAAAGGTATAATAAAAAGCTTACAAAAATGTGAGGGGTGTACTCACTTTTTTGAGATACTGTATATACAGGTGCATCAGTAATTGATTTCAAAAAGTGAAACTCCTCTATTTTATTTTTAGATTTTATTAGATTTTTATACACAGTGATATATTTCAAGCATTTATTTCTTTTAATTTTGATGATTATGGCTTATAGCTAGTGACAACTAGAGTTGAGCGAACCCGAACTGTAAAGTTCAGGTCCGTACCGAACTTTGGGGTGTCCGTGACCCGGACCCGAACATTTGAAAAAAAGTTTGGGTTCGGGTTCTGGGTTCGGGTATTTGATCACGTATGTTGAATAGCTGCAGGGCAGCCAATCAACAAGCGTTTCACTGGTTTGCCCTTAGAAGCCATCACAGCCATGCCTACTAATGGCATGGCTGTGATTGGCCAGTGCATCATGTGGCCCAGCCTCTTTATAAGCTGGAGTCACTTAGTGCTGCATGTCACATGCTCTCTGGCTAGTGTAGGGAGAGGATGCTGCCGGCGCTGTGAGGGACAGATTGCAGATCTCATCCTGCATTACAGAACGATCTGATTGTGGACTAGGTAGAGATTACTACTACTACTGCTTTTAGGGACATATTGCAGATCTAATAGCATCTCATCCTGCATTACAGAACAATCTGACTGGACTAGGTAGAGTCTACTGCTTAGAGGGACAGATTATTGTTCTAAAATCATCGCCTACTCCTATAGGGTCAGGTTCCTGATGTTGCTGTAAGGGACAGATTATTGTTCTAAAATCATCGCCTACTCCTATAGGGTCAGGTTCCTGCTGTTGCTGTAAGGGACAGATTCTTGTTCTAGAATCATCACCTACACTGCCACGGTCACGGCTTAGTCAACCTCTAGGCTACTACTCCACATCCACCCCCGTCCCATTTTAATTTTTTTTATTTGATTTTAAGTTATTTTCCCTATCCCCATTTTTTTGTAGGGCACTTGTCCTACTCTTACTCCCATTTTACTTCCTTTTGCAGCCCTCTAGCACTTGCCAGGACTTTTTTACAGCCATTTTTGTGCTGAAAAATTCGGGTCCCCATTGACTTCAATGGGGTTCGGGGTCAAGTTCGGTACCGAACCCAAACTTTTTCGCGAAGTTCGGCCGAACGCGCCGAACCGGAACATCCAGGTGTTCTCTCAACTCTAGTGACAACCCAAAATTCAGTATCTCATAAAATTAGAATATTACATACGACCAATAAAAAAAAAAAAAATAAAATAAAAAAAAAGAAATGTTGGCTTACTGAAAAGTATGTCCATGTACAGTATAGTATGCGCTCAATACTTGGTCGGGGCTCTTTTTGCATAAATGACTGCATCAATGAGGTGTGGCATGGAGGCAGGCGATCAGCCTGTGGCACTGCTGAGGTGTTATGGAAGCCCAGGTTGCTTTGATAGTAGCCTTCAGCTCGTCTGCATTGTTGGGTCTGGGGTCTCTCATCTTCCTCCTGACAACACCCCACAGATTCTCTGGGGTTTAGGTGAGGCAAGTTTGCTGGCCAATAAAGCACAGTGATACCATAATCAATAAACCAGGTATTGGTAGTTTTGGCAATGTGGGCGGTGCCAAGTCCTGCTGGAAAATTAAGCCTGCATTCACATAGGGGCGACCCGACTTCGGTGCCACTTCATTAGGCGAGTTCAGCGCGACTTTCAGCGTGACTTCAAGGACCTCAGGCAACTTTACAACACGATTTTGGCCAGGCGACTTTGCCTTGACCGATCAGAGAAGGGAGGGAGGGGGCTGCCTAAAAATTAATTCTATTCTTTTGACGGTAAAGTTGCTTCCATGTAGATGGGGATCCGAATTGGAGGCAACTTCTATTGAATCCTATGGGCACAAGTCGGATAGAAGTCGCCTAGAAGTAGTACAGGAACCTTTTCAGAAGTCGCCTTGAAGTCGGAGCGACTTCAGTCGTGTATATTATGACGGCTCCCATTCATTTCAATGGGATTTCAAATGTCAAGCAACTTGGGGCGACTTGAGGCAACTCAAGTCGGATCGCAAGTTGCCCCTGTGTGAACGGGCACTAAATCTGCATCTCCTTAAAGATGGTCAGCAGAGGGAAGTATGAAGTGCTCTAGAATTACCTGGTAGAGGGCTGCACTGACTTTGGACTTGATAAAACACAGTGGACCAACACCAGCAGATGACATGGCTCCCCAAATCATCACTCACTGTGGAAACTTCACACTGGACCTCATGCAACTTGGTTTCTGTGCCTCTCCACTCTTCCTTCAGATTCTGGGACCTTGATTTCCAAATGAAATGCAACATTTTCCACAGTCTGTGATGATATAGGGAGCCATCATGTCATCTGCTGGTGTTGGTCCAGTGTTTTATCAAGTTCAAAGTCAGCGCAGCCCTCTACCAGGAAATTCTAGAGCCCTTCATGTTCCCTCTACTGACCAGCTTTATGGAGATGCTGATTTCATTTTCCAGCAGGTCTTGGCACTGCCCACACTGCTAAAACTACCAATACCTTGTTTAATGATCCATGGTATCACTGTGCTTGATTGGCCAGCAAACTCACCTCACCTAAACCCTGTAGAGAATCTGTGGGGCAGGGGCGTAACGATAGGGGTTGCAGGGGTTGCAATTGCAACCGGGCCCCATGGTCCAGGGGGCCCATGTGCCTCCCTTGTACACCTGAATAGGAAGGATGGCGGGGGTGGCATTTAGAGGACCCAATCTCCTCCATCCAGTTTACTTGTCTTCTGCTGTTCCCAGGGCCCCTGTGTGCTTCCCTGGTCCCCCTGGGGCCTGCTGCAGAACTTGTGAAAGGGCCCCACTGCAGTACCGTAATAAAGGGACCCACAATAGGCGTAAAGGGCCCCAGGATCAGTGGGAAGAGGGAAGGGCCCTGGCCAGGGGTCAGGGGGCCCTTCATAATTTCTTGCACCGGGGCCCTGAAGGTTCTAGTTACGCCTCTGCTGTGGGGTATTGTTTTATTAAAGGTACTAACTGTTTAAAGCGGAGTTCCAGCTATAATTTTTATTTATTTTTTTTAAAAGACACCCGTCATGTTCTTATTACTAACTTTTATAAATGGTAATTCTATGTAAAGTCGCTGTAGTATTGCAGTATTTTTTGCTAAAATTATCCTTTATATTTAATTGTCATTGCGTTCCCATTTTAACTGTGGGCATGTGAAGCCCACTAGTTTATTCTGGTTACCCAGCATGCACCTCCCAATCTCATGCATGCGCATAAAACACAAGGCGTGACGCATGATTGTGTCTCTGGTTGGCAACAAGAATCTGTTTGCCCTTTTTTAAAAAAAGTGTTTTACCTTTTGTGTATTGAAGCGGATAATGCAAAGATGGAAATGTGGTTGGAACTCTGCTTTAATTACTTTGTCTTTGCTTACAGGAGCATAGCTACAGATCATTGCGAAAATTTGAACACATAGTGCTGGTATAGGGAACCCCCTGGATTTTTTAGGCACAAGTATACAAAAGTAGGAGAGTATTAAAGATAACAGATCATGGGGCTCCATAGCTAAATATTAATGGGGTCCCCCAGCAACCTTCCTACTGTCGCTGATTTTAACAGTAAAGCGGAGTTCCATCCAAAAGTGAAACTTCCGCTCGTCGGATCCCCCCCCCCCCCCAGGTGTCACATTTAGCACCATTCTGGGGGGGAGGGGGAAGGTGTCCTTTTCCACACATCCGGGACCCAGGGCCGCGGCCGTGGCCATCAGCAGCCGGGCTCCCTCCTCCTCCGCCGCCGCCAATGGGAAAGTGCAGCGGCGGCTCATGCATGCACCTTAGGGGCCTGGCCGTCAAGCCGAACGGCTACACATCCGGGCTCCCTTAACCTCAATGGCGGTGGCAGCACTCGACCTGCCGATCTGAAGATCGGTAGGCGGTGCCGACATCGCTGGACTCCAGGACAGGTAAGTGTCCTCAAGTTAAAAGTCAGCAGCTACTGTATGTAGTTATACTGCTGCAGATTGGCTCTATTGTGCGAATCACCATAGCTGTACATCGGTTCGTGCAATAAATACAGTGGGCTCGCGCACAGCGCTGGAGGCACGGGCACGTGACTGGCGGCCGTGATGTCCACCGGCCACCCACGATCGCTCCATAGAGAGCCAAAACGGGGATCTGTCAATGTAAACAAACATCCCCGTTCTGCCAGGGGAGTAGAGAGAGATTGTCTCTTCCTAGTGATCAGGAACAGCGATCTCTCTCCTCCTCCAGTCAGTACACTCCCCCACAGTTAGAAGCACCTCCCAGGGAACACTTAACCCCTTGATCACCACAAGTGTTAACCCCTTCCCTGCCAATGTCATTTATACAGTAATCAACGCGCTCGGGTGACATAAATAACGTGCTTGGCTACATGTCGATACCACTAAGCGTGTTATCTCGGTTAGACGTCGTCATATTGATGTATGTCATCGACGACTGAAAATTGAACTCCTGCGAATGGACAGGAC
>BLSH010028355.1:63742-87746 GCA_018402905.1 Glandirana rugosa | reverse complement strand
CCGCTAAGCACAATTCACCTATTTTTAACACCACTGTACGGGGTCAGTTTGTCCACCACTTTTTAACCCGGAACCCACAACAGCCACGGTCTTGTGATATTGATCCGAACACGTTAAACAAAGCAAGGCTTAAAGCAGAAATGGCTTAAAACGTTTTAAGCCGTTAAGCCTGCTTAAGGCTTAAAAGTTAAAGGCTTATAAACGCCATTAAGCCGTTAACGCCATTAAGCCTTTAAGCGACATTAAGCCGTTAACCCCATTAAGTCTTTAAGCGCCATTAAGCCGTTAACGTCATTTTAACAGCCAAACTTTCAAGGAAATTCCAATACCTAAAATTTAATAGTTATTAGTTAGTTATTATTTCAAATATTCTTAGTTTTTTTCCAATTTTCGGATTTCCGAATTTCCGATTTTCGTCTGTTTCAATTGCCGAATTACTGCAATTGCCGAATTACCGCGAATTTCTGAATTACCCCAATTGCCGAATTACAGCGAATTTCCGAATTACCGCAATTGCCGAATTACCGCAAATATTCGGAAATTGAAAATTCGGAATTCGTCCGAATTGCCGAATTTTGCAAAATTCGGTAAAGACGAAATTCGGAACGAAACAAATTGCACAAGCCTAGTTATAGTGTTCTGGCACCGACAACACCCAAGGCCCAATTTTTCACCACCTGTTTGACTGGGGCATGTCACCACAATTTTTATCCACTTAACACGAATCGCCGTTTATAAATGGCAGCAGCTTTAAGTGGATGTATCGGGGTATAGTCTGCAGCTACTGCCTATACCCTGGTACCGTTTTTTTAGAGGAGACGGCCGCCTATCCGTTGATAACAGCTGATCCGGCTCAGGTGCTGCTCAATCGTTAACACAGGCAGCGGGAGGGGACACCCCCCCCCCCACCACCACCGTCCGCCACTCTTCCCACCGGGAGACCGGAGCTCCGATCCGGCACATCGCCCGGCTGTGTGGAGTCCCTGTGGAAGCTGGCTTCGATCAGGACTCCTTCGTACATTTCTGGAAGCAACGTTACAACGTCACTTCCGGTTTACTCAGCGGCTAACTGCGCCGGTTTTAAAAAAATGACAGTATTTAGAATCAGTTTTTGGTGATCTGAATACTGTGAAGTGTAAAGGAGGGATGGGGGGGTCTTTTATTTAACAATTTAACAGTTCTTTTTTTAAACATTTTTTTTAAATCTAGTTACCTAAACTGCCTGTATTCAGGAACCTACGCTCTCTCTCTAACAACACCGGCACACTACATAGAGCCACTGTACAAGCCGCTTTATATAGTGTGGGGCGTGGATTGATGCTGCTATGCAGGGATTGGCTAAAGGCACCCTGCCTTTAGCCAATCAAAGCTCTCACAGCAGGCCGCCCGCTGATTGGCCAAAGTATGCAGGTCATGTGCATGCTTTGGCCAATCAGCAGGCGGCATTCCGCCGCCATTTGAAAACTTTATGGGGCATAACATCACGTTCGACCCGAACGTCCAGCTCATCCCTACTAAGCATTCGAAAATTCTCATACGATAAAATGCACCGTCAGAAGTGACGTAATGTGTTGAATAGTTTTGTATGTGTTCTCTAGTTTCTGAGCATGCGCAGTCTTGCTCTAATGATTTTTTTCGGATGAAAACTGTACCAATCATATGAAAATCGGGCGTTGTGTTAAAAAATGACAAAAAATTTTGAGCCTGCACATCAGTTTTTGTCGTCTGAAAATCTGGGATCGGCTGTCGAAAGCACCATACTAACGGTCAGAAAATCGGCAGATCGCTCGTCAGACGAAATTTTCTTCAGATTTTCTGAACATGTG
Source organism: Glandirana rugosa (assembly GCA_018402905.1). Classification (NCBI taxonomy): domain Eukaryota; kingdom Metazoa; phylum Chordata; class Amphibia; order Anura; family Ranidae; genus Glandirana; species Glandirana rugosa. Next base: position 85,920 of record BLSH010028355.1, on the reverse strand, counting down.
TACGGGCCTTAAAGCCTTGTACACACGGGACTACGATCGTACTTACGATCGTCTCAAATCGTATGTTGGATAATGTAACTTGCATACTGACTGCACTACACGATCGTACGACCACAGAAAGAACGTTCAGGTGCATGTAATTAGCATCCGGCCGTTCCTGACTTCTGAGCATGCGTGTTTTGCACAATACAACTTGTTATATCCAACTGCTCTGTACACACTATACAACGGTCGTATGACCGCTTGTTGGTACGACCAAGTTTTCTAGTCTGCTCATACAACTCCCCTTGTACGACCGCCGTATGTCAGCTAATCGCGAATACGAACGATCGATTTTGCATACAACGGTCGTTCATACGACCTGTTGTATACGATCGTCATCCCGTGTGTATGAGGCTTAAGAGTTTCAATTTGTATGCAATCAGGCAAGCCCTTGCACTACATGGTTTTGGTAAATCTGAAGGAAAATATCTGCAGAGAATCTAATATAGTGTGTGTGGGGTATTCTAAAACTAAATAGAAATAAAGCCCCATACACACTATTAGATTTTCTGTAGACTTTTGTCTTCAGATTTACCAAAACCATATAATATGAGGTCAAACCTCACGAGTTTCAATTTGTATGCTATCAGACAGACCCTTGCACTACATGGTTTTGGTAAATCTGAAGACAAAAATCTGCAGAAAATCTAATAGTGTGTATGGGGTGTTACACTGCTGAGCTCACCTCAATGTTAGACCTCGCATTCCCCAGGTGGGGTGTAATCCAGGTTTTAGATGGCTGATCGATATCCTTCTCCTCCTCTCCCCTCTCCGAGTTTCACTCTGGACTTTATGTGAACTGTATAAGAGAACTCCTTCCTCTTCTGCTTTCCCTCGATCAAAGTAAACAAGCTCCTATTGTGTAGTATTTAAAAGCACATAAATAAGTGTACAGTATACTATATCCACTTCAATACCAGGCACTTAGAACACTTTCCTACCAGACCAATTTTCAGCTTTCAGTGCTGTTGCGCTTTGAATGACAATTGCGCGGTGGTGCGACGTTCTATCCAAATACATTTTTTATAATTTTGTTCCCATAAATAGCTTTATTTTGGTGGTATTTGATCACCCCTGCGGTCTTTATTTTTTGCGCTACAAATAAAAAAAAGACCGAAAATTTTGAAAAAAAAAAAAAAACTCTGTTTCTGTCACAAAACTTTGTAAATAAGTAAATTTTCTCCTTCACTGACGGGTACTGATGAGGCTACACTGACGGGCACTGATGAGGCGGTACTGATGAGGTGGCACTGACGGGCACTGATGATGAGGCACTTATATGCAGCAATGATGGGCACTGATAAGTAGCAGTGATGGGCAGTGATAGGTGGCACTGAAATGCAGCACTGACGGGCACTGATATGCCGCAACATACTGACACTGATAAGCGGCACTGATGGGCACTCATAGGTGGCACTGATTGGCACTCATAGGCAGCACTGGGCACTGATAGGTGGCACTGATGGGCACTGAGGGGTGGCACTGGTAGGTGGCACTGATGGGCACTGATAGGTGGCACTGGTACCCACTGATAGGGGCACTGGTGGGCAGATGCACTGAGAGGGGCCATTTCCCTGGTGGTCTAGGGTGGCATCTGAAGGTGTCACTGAGTGCCATCCAAATTGGGCCCTATGCCCCTTACCTGGTGGTCTAGGGTGGTCTCCATGGTGGTCCTGATCAGCTTCCTGGTGGTCCCTGGTCAGCCCCCTGGTGGTCCTGAGTGGGCACATCCCTGGTGGTCCCTGGGCAGGCTCCCTGGTGGTCTAGGGTGGCGATCCGAGGGGGGCTGCACTGATAAACCATCAGCACAAACACCACCTGTCAGGAGAGCAGCCGATCGGCTCTCCTATACTCAGGTCTGCAGACCCGAGTACAGGAAAAGACAATAAAAGGCTCTTCCTGTTTACACTGTGACCAATCACGGCTGATCACATGGTAAAGTGCTTCCGTTGGAAGCGATTTACCAAGATCGGTAATGCGGGGGGTCAGACTGACCCCCCCCCTTCCCACACCACCGATCGCCTCGATGCGCGCCCCCCGGGCGCGCGCCGCCATGTTGTCCTGAGGACGTCATATGACGCGCAGTCAGGATAACTGAACCACTTCCCAGCCATCATTCTGCATATGGCAGTCGGGAATTGGATATACATGTTAAGAAATAGGAAAGGAGAGATGATTTAGTGCGGGGGGTCGGCAACCCGTCGATCGCGGGCTACTTGTCAACCACAGGTAGTTGACAGGTAGACCGGAAACAGGGAAGCACACAGGGACCCTGGGAATAGCAGAAGACAAGTAAACTGGATAGAGGAAAATGGAGGAGATTGGGTCCTCTAAATGCCACCCCCTCCTATCCAGGTGTACAAGGGTGGCACACGGGCCCCCTGGGCCATGGGGCCCGGTTGCAACTGCAACCCCTGCAACCCCTATTGTTATGCCCCTGTAAATAACCTATGCTGTTTTTTTATTATTATTTTAGAGAGAACTTTGTTCACATTTTATTTTCATCCTTTGATGCATCTCAAAGTTTCTGCAGCCTTATTGCAGCCACTTCCTGTGTATTGCAACAAAGGCTGCATCTCATTTTTTTTATGTGTGGGGACACGGCTGCTTGTATCCTTCACCAAAAAGTGCATGTGACAGGATGACAGAGCCCTATAGACACTATTAAGCCTCGTACACACGCACAGATTGTTGGCCAACCGGACGTCCAACTTTTGTCCAAATTGGGCGACTGCGGTTTGGTCTAGCGTACTGACATGAGTCAAATAATCGGCCAACAAAGCCGAATGTAGTGACGTGTTACGAGCGTATAACGAGGAAGTTCAGGTGAATGTGATTTTTGAATTAGGAACACAGGTTACACGACCGAACACTTCCTGGATTCCGAGCATGCGTGTTTGCACTTCCAACTTTTGTTGGCCCAATTTCTGTACACACGAGCCAACAATCGGCCAACGCCTTGTTGGGCAACACAAGTTTTCTAGTCTCGTCGTCCAACTTCTGTTGGACAACAATGGAAAATGGCTATAGAATTGTGCGTGCACACGATCGGATTATCGGCCAACAAGCTGTTGGACGACCGTTGTTGGCCAACAATTGGATCGTGCATACGGGCCTTTTGATTTTCTGCAGATTTTGGTCTTCAGATTTACCAAAAACCATGTAGTGTTAAGGCCCGTAGATACATTGCGAAATTCGGATGGGAATATACGCTCGATGGCCGATCTTCCAAAATTCTTACCGTTAGTATGCTCCTTTCAACAGCGGATTTTGATCTTTCGTCAGACAAAAACTGGATGTGCAGTCTAGTAATTTTTTTTTTTTTTTTTCGTACGTCAAGTCAATGTCCAATTTTCGTATCCTTAGTACAGTTTTCGTACGAAAAAAATCGTATAATCACGACTAAATGAAAAAATACATTAAAAAACTATTCAACATGTTGCGTCACTGCTGACGTTGAATTCGGTTGTACGAAAATGTTCGTATTGTTAGTATGCTCTTCACTTTCGACCTGAGACGAGCATCCTACAAAAAACGGACGTTCTGTCTTCCGAAATTCTCATCGTGTGTACGAGACTTAAGGTTTGACCTCATATTATATGCTTTTGGTAAATCTGAAGACAAAAATGCAGAAAATCTAAAGCCGATGCGAATTTCGGACGGGAATTTTCATACGACGATCAATCGTCTGAAATTCTTACTGTTAGTACGCTCCTTTTGACAACGGATTTTGATTTTTCAGACGACAAAAGCTGGATGTGCAGACTATAAATTTTTTTTTTTTTTTTTTTGTACGTCAAGGCAACGCCCGATTTTCATATCATTAGTACGGTTTTCGTGCAAAGAAAATTGTACGATCATGACTACGCATGCTCAGAAACTAAAAAATACATACAAAACTATTCAACACATTACGTCACTTCTGATGTTGAATTCGGTCATACAAAATTGTTCGTATGGTTAGTAACCTCTTCACTTTCGACATGAGACAAGCATCCAACAAAAACGGACATTCTGTTGTCCGAAAATCGAAAGCCTCGTACACACGATCCGATTTTCAGACGACAGAACGTCCGTTTTTTGTTGGATGCTCGTCTCATGTCAAAAGTGAAGAGTGTACTAACAATATGAAAATTTTCATACGACCGAATTCAACGTCAGAAGTGACGTAATGTTTTGAATATTTTTGCATCTTTTTTTTTTGTTTCTGAGCATGCATAGTCTCGGTCATACGATATTTTCAGAACGAAAATTGGACGTTGTGTTGTCGTACGACAAAAATTTTCTAGTCTGCACATCCAGCTTTTAGGTCTGTTGAAAGGAGCGTACTAACGGTAAAGGCCCGTACAAAATTCTTACTGTTAGTACGCTCCTTTCGACCGCCAATTTGCTTTTTTCGTCAGACAAAAGCTGGATGTGCAGACTAGTAAATTTTTGTTGTACAACGCAATGCCCGATTTTTGTTCCGTTTTTAGTATGGTTTTCGTACGAAAAAAATCATACGACCGAGACTACGCATGCTCAGAAAGGAAAAAAAGTTGCAAAAGTATTCAAATCATGACGTCACTTCTGATGTTGAATTCGGTTGTACAAGAATTTTTGTATTGTTAGTACGCTCTTCACTTTCAACGTGAGACAATCATCCAACAAAAAACAGAAGTCGTGTTGTCCGAAAATCGGATTGTGTGTACGAGGCTTTAGATTTTCGGACGACAGGCCTTTGAATGAAAATTCCTGTCCCGAAATTTGCATTGTGTGTATGGGCCTTTAGCGTGTGTATGAGGCTTAATAGTGTGCATGGGGTCTAAAGCTGGATACACACTATACAATTTTCTGTAGTTTTTTTTCCTTTAGAATTACTAAAACCATATAATATGAGGTCAAACCTCTAATGCCCGTACACACGATGCGAAATTCGGATGGGAATTGTCGTTCAAGAGGCTGTTATCTGAAGTTTTTAACCGTTAGTCAGTGACGGCCTGTGCATTAAGGGCGCACGGACACCACCCCCCCATTCCTGCTGCCTCCCCCCTATCCCTGCACCCGGCCCCTTTCAAGACACCAGATGCCTGGATTCCTATGGCGGGGGCGAGAGGGAGTGTTTTTTTTTTTTTTTTTGAAGCACCTGATTAGAGCCCGAGGCTCTAATAGGCTTCATCATAGGGAGAGCTCGGGCACAGAGAGTGCGCCCCGATTCCACCCAATTGTGTGACCATAACAAATTAATTTTTACTATTTTCACTCTACCGTTCCTCCCCTCCAATCAGGAGCCAGGTCTGTGAGACCTGTTTCCTGATAGGATCACCTGATGCTTAGGCCAATTGGATGCCTGGCATTTAGGAAGAGGAAGAGAACAGCAGGAGACGGAGGAGTGGACACCGGAGCCTTCACTCCCCGCACATCCGGCCGCAACTCCCCGCACCTCCGGCCGCCACTCCCCACACCTGCGGGCCACCGCTCCTCAGACCTCCATCCCTCTGCTCCCCAGACCTTCATGCCACTGCTCCCTGGACCTTCATGCCGCTGCTCTCCGGGCCTCCATGCCACTGCTCCCCGGGCCTCCATGCCGCTGCTCCCCGGGCCTCCATGCCGCTGCTCCCCGGACCTCCATGCCGCTGCTCCCCGGACCTCCATGCCGCTGCTCCCCGGACCTCCATGCCGCTGCTCCCCGGACCTCCATGCCGCTGCTCCCCGGACCTCCATGCCGCTGCTCCCCGGACCTCCATGCTGCTGCTCCCTGGACCTCCATGCTGCTGCTCCCTGGACCTCCATGCTGCTGCTCCCTGGACCTCCATGCTGCTGCTCCCCGGACCTCCATGCTGCTGCTCCCCGGACCTCCATGCTGCTGCTCCCCGGACCTCCATGCTGCTGCTCTCCGGATCTTCATGCCGCTGCTCCCTGGACCTCCGGGCTGCACCTCTGGCCGCCGTTCCTGGCTGCTCCCCGCACCTCCATCCACAGGTAAGTGACAGCGTGAAGGTGGGGGAGATGCGGGTGCTGTCATTGCCACGAACTGCCCAGGGTGGCAAAAAAGTAAATGCCCACCAGCCACCACTGCCGTTAGTATGCTCCTTTTGACAGTCGATTTGCTTTTTTCGGCAGACAAAAGCTGCATGGGCAGACTAGTAAATTTGTCTATTGACAAGACCACGTTCAATTTTCGGATGGTGTGTACAGAAATCCAACACACAAAAGTCAAAAGTACAAACACATGTTCAGAACCTAGGAACGACCTGGAAGTGTTCGTTCGTGTAAACTGTGCAATCATAGTTCACATTTAACATTCGTGAAGCGGCAAAAGGAAAAGCAAAATGTGGCGCACATTATCATCTTCTTTAATGTGATAATAATACAAAATTAGCGGAAGGGACCCAAAGGGTGAAGAACCAAAACTGAACTCCCTCTTTATACTCTCCTAGTATGTCACTACGTTCGCCTTTGTCAAATGACAAATTTTGTATTGTCAGTACGCTGTACAAAATCACTGACAGACGCTTTTGACAAAAATCAGAAGCGCGGTCGTACAACAATTGAACCGTGAGTACGAGGCTTAAGAGTTTCAATTTGTTCGCAATCAGGCAGGCCCTTGTGCTACATGGTTTTGGTAAATCTAAAGCAAATCGGACAACAAACGTTGTATAATGTGTATGGGGTCTTAAGCCTTGCACACATGCTTAGATTTTCGTAAACCGAATGTCTGTTTTTTGTTGGATGATTGTCTCATATCGAAAGTGAAGAGCGCACTTACAATACGAAAATTTTCAGAAGTGACGTAATGTGTTGAATAGCTTTGTATGTATTTTTTTTGTTTCTGAGCATGCCTAGTAGTGCTCTTTGTGATTTTTTTTTTTTTAATTAATTAATTAATTTATTTTTTTTTGTACGAAAAATGTTACGAAAATTGGGCGTTACCTTGTGGAACGAAAAAAAATTTCTAGTTTGCACATCCAGCGTTTGTCGTCTGAGAAATCAAAATCGGCTGTCGAAAGGAACGTACTAATGGTAAGAATTTTGGACGATTGGGTCTTCGTACGAAAATTCCAGTCCGAAATTCACATCGTGTTTATGGGGCTTAAGGGCCTGCGTGATTGCATACAAAATGAAAGTACAGTATCTCACAAAAGTGAGTACACCCCTCATATTTTTGTAAATATTTTATTCTATCTTTTCATGTGACAACACTGAAGAAATGACACTTTGCTACAATGTAAAGCAGTGAGTGTACAGCTTGTATAACAGTGTAAATTTACTGTCCCCTCAAAATAACTGAACACACAGCCATTAATGTCTAAACTGCTGGCAACAAAAGTGAGTACACCCCTAAGTGAAAATGTCCAAATTGAGGCCAAAGTGTCAATATTTTGTGTGGCCATTATTTTCCAGCACTGCCTTAACCCTCTTGGGCATGGAGTTCACCAGAGCTTCACAGGTTACCACTGGAGTCCTCTTACCCTCCTCCATGATGACACCACAGAGTTGGTGGATGTTAGAAACCTTGCGCTCCTCCACCTTCCATTTGAGGATGCCCCACAGATGCTCAATAGTGTTTAGGTCTGGAGACATGCTTGGCCAGTCCATCACCTTGACCCTTCTTTAGCAAGGCAGTGGTCATTTTGGAGGTGTGTTTGGGGTCGTTGTGTTGGAATATTTCCCTGTGACCCAGTCTCCGAAGGGAGGGGATCATGCTCTGCTTCAGTATGTCCCAGTACATATTGGCATTCATGGTTCCCTCAATGAACTGTAGCTCCTCAGTGCCGGCAGCACTCATGCAGCCAGGGCCGGCTCTACCAATAGGCGGAGTAGGCGGCCGCCTAGGGCGCACTGCCGCCTAGGGCGCCTGGCCACTGTTGATCTGTCACTGGCTGCTCTGAGTTGATTCATGTAAAAACTGACACTGTCTGACTGAGATAATGAGATTGTATTATCACATGCCATTTGCAAATGTATATAGACTGATCTGCCAAATACCCCCCTCCGCCCCCACCACCCGTGAGGCTGTATTTGATGGGCACAGGTGAAGCTGTATTTGATGGGCGCAGGTGAAACTGTATTGATTGGCGCTGGTGAAGCTGTATTTGATAGGCGCTGGTGAGGCTGCATTTGATTGGCGCTGATCAGACTGGGCAGGGAAAATGGGGTGAAGTCAGGGGTGGAGCCTACGGGGGGGGGGGGCGGCAAAATGAGGTTTCGCCTAGGGTGTCAATAATCCTTGCACCAGCCCTGCATGCAGCCCCAGACCATGACACTCCCACCAACATGCTTGACTGTAGGCAAGACACACTTGTCTTTGTACTCCTCACCTGGTTGCCACCACACACGTTTGACACAATCTGAACCAAATAAGTTTATCTTGATCTCAACAGACCACAGGACGTGGTTCCAGTGCCATGCCCACCCATGCCATTAGTCTGCTTGTCTTCAGCAAACAGTTTGTGGACTTTCTTGTGCATTATCTTTAGAAGAGGCTTCCTTCTGGGATGACAGCCATGCAGACCAATTAGATGCAGTGTGTGGCGTATGGTCTGAGCACTGATAGGCTGACCCCCCACCCCTTCAACCTCTGCAGCAATGCTGGCAGCACTCATACGTCTATTTCCCAAGGACAACCTCTGGATATGACGCTGAGCATGTGCACTCAACTTCTTTGGTCAACCATGGCGAGGCCTGTTCTGAGTGGAACCTGTCCTGTTAAACCGCTGTATGGTCTTGGCCACCGTGCTGCAGCTCAGTTTCAGGGTCTTGGCATTCTTCTTATAGCCTAGGCCATCTTTATGTAGAGCAACAATTCTTTTTTTCAGATCCTCAGAGAGATCTTTGCCATGAGGTGCCATGTTGAACTTCCAGTGGCCAGTTTGAGAGAGAGAGTGAAAACACCAAATTTTAACCACCTGCTCCCCATTCACACCTGAGACCTTGTAACACTAACAAGTCACATGACAGCAGGGAGGGAAATGGCTAATTGGGTCCAATTTGGACATTTTCACTTAGGGGTGTACTCACTTTTGTTGCCAGTGGTTTAGATATTAATGGCTGTGTGTTGAGTTATTTTGAGGGGACAGCAAATTTACACTGTTATACAAGCTGTACACTCACTACTTTACATTGTAGCAAAGTGTCATTTCTTCAGTGTTGTCACATGAAAAGATAGAATAAAATATTTACAAAAATGTGAGAGGTGTACTCACTTTTGTGAGATACTGTATTTAGGTGTGTCCTCGTATTATAGTTTTTTTGTAAATCTAAAGGAAAAAAAATCTAAAGAAAATTGTATAGTGTGTATCCAGCTTTAGTCATGAGCCAAACAGTTCACTGAACTGCAAAGACGTTTGGATGCTGAATCTAAACCCCTTTGAAATGGGAGCTGAATCTGTCAAATTAAAAATACCCATTTTTCTGGGCTAATATGCAAGGTGGTGTCAAAATATAGCATGGGGGGGGGGGGGGGGTAGGTGGTCACTGCCCTTGCTTGGGAACATGTTACCAATTTTTTTTTTTTTTTTATATTTGTGATTTTTTTTTATCACTGAAATTTACAAAAGCGAAAAGCAAATGACCTTGACAGATGTCATTGTCAGAAAAAAAACAGCACACTGCCCCCTCCGAGTGTCTGCTATGTATTTGGGGGGACATTTAGAGGGGTCTGTGTGCTGTGTTTTTTTTTATTTTTTTATTTATTAACAAAGAAGCAGGTAATGAATGCCTTAAACTGTTTGTTTCATTTTTTTTCTTGGAAATGTCATTTTTGCTGCAGCACATCCTACAGCAGGAATGAAAAAATAAAAAATGATGGTGCCCGCCCCCCAAAATGCATGCCAGATCCTTTCAGTCTTGTTTATAATTTAAGGGGGTACTTTACACAAAAAAAGTGACGTCCCCCAGAAAATCCTTACCAGACCCTTCAGATCTGGAATGGACTTTTAGGGGGACATTGTGACCCCTAGAAATTTGTACCAGACCCATAATCAGAACATGTAGCATGGCTGGCCAGGAAGGGGGGGGGCAAGCATGTGTCCCCCATGAACCATAGCAGACCACATGCCCTCAACATGAGGGGGGGACCCCTGGCAAAGCACCTTGTCCCCATGTTAATGCGGACAAGGGCATTTTCCTCATAACCCTGTGGCCCTGTGGTTGTGGGGATCGTCGATGGGGACTTATTGGAATCTGGAAGCCCCCTTTAATATTAAGGGGTCTCCCACCCCTCCCACGTGAATGAGTATTGGGAACATTGTAACTCCTACTCATTCATAAAAATGAGTTGTAGCCTACAAATAGACATTCACAAACATTTGGATATTAAAAAATAAAAGTCTCCACAAAAGCCCCTCGTAAAGCTCATCGATGTCCACCAGAACTACCTTATCTAAAAAATTCCCTTACACCCTGCCACAAATGACCGATCCCTGATGGCTACGCTAGCTGAATTACATCTCCACAAGCTGTCAACAGCTATAAAAAGGAAGGGACAGGCATAGTGGTGACATCATTGCCTAAATATGGGCATGTGGTCACCTTTTCCAGGTCCTGGTAAGTGAATGGGCCAGGTGACATCAGTGGTTGGTAAGGACGTGATGGTTGCAAGCAGCCACTGCTTCCCCTACGACCATTAGCAGCCTGAAGCTAAACACCCTGAATGTTCTGCGTTCGAATGATATACTGAATAGTCCAATGATTGGTCTAAACTATCGTTCGCACCGAATACTGAGCTCATGCCTAATGATAATGCAAACTTAAGACCCTTTTATAATGAATTTCAAACACATTTAAAAATTCGGATCCTTAAAGTGGTTGTAAAGGCTAAGGCTGGGTTCACACCTATGTGAATTGGATGTGGCCTTCTCCGCATTCAATTCGCATAGTAGGAGATTGTGACGGGCTCTTTATGGAGCCGGTTCACACATCTCCACTGTGGCTCTGGTCCGAATTTGCACAGGTGTTCTGTGCATCTTTTGGTTCATTTCAGGTCCGGATTCAGCCCAAAATCCGTGCTGAAATCGGACCTGAAACCGTGAATGGAGAGGCACCGGACCCCTGAGTGTGAACCCAGCCTGAAGGTTTTTTTACTTTCATGCATTATCTGTACTGCTCCCACAACTCTCGCAGTACTCACCTGAGCCTCCTCTCGACCCAGCGATGTGCACGAGAGCCTCAGCTGTCCTCATTGTCTGAAACAGCAGCAGGAGCCATTGGCTCACTGGCTGTGATTGACAGCAGAGGAGGGAGTGGGTGCAGGGTCAAGCCACGGTTCTATGTGTCTTATAGGCATGTTGGGCTTGAGAGCAAGTACACACCAGTGCCCCCATAGCAAGCGATTTGCTATTGGGGGGCACTGGTCAAGGGGGAGGAGCCAGGAGTGGCGGTGGGGGACCCAAAACAAAGAGGATAGGGGCTGCTCTGTGCAAAACCACTGCATAGAGCAAGTTAGTATAACAAGCTTGTGTTTTTTTTTTTAAGGCGAACCTTCAGTACCGCTTTAAGACCCCATTCACACTGATCAGTTTTTCATTACAAAAAGTGCATGGCTATTAAATCCTATGGAACTCTTCACAGCAGTCAGTTGCAGGTCAACTGTATTTCTGGTGCATGTTTGGTGCGGTAAAAAAGCCTCACTAAAACGTACCTCCTCATTGAAATGAATGGAAAATGCATCCAAAAAGTGACAAAAATGCATCAAAATACATCCGCGGTTTCATTTTTGGTGCATTTTTTGTGTCACATGCCCTTTTTTCAGAGGTGCAGGATGATGTCAGGCAACCAGCAAACGCATCATAAACATGGCAAAACTGTATATATGTTTTTTACCGCATGTTTGCAGTGGAGCAGTGTGAAAGCAGCCGAAGGATGGCCATAGATGGTCCAAATCTCAGCCAATTTAGCAAAGATTCGAACCATGTATGGTCACCAGCCTTCCGGATTTTACATGCGATTATTGCTACCGTCTGCTATAGCCGCTAGCAGTAATAACTGTCTTCTCACAGCAAGGATGACTTCCCCAGCCCCCCCCACACACACACACTTTCTGCCAGGAAAATACTAAAGCTAGGCTGGAAGGACTCCCCTGTTAACACTGTCCGTGTTGATGGGGGAATCAAGCAAATTGCTGGAAAGAAATTTGCTGCGTGTATGGCCTGCCTAAGAGATCTGCCAGAAGATCCAAAAGGTTTATCTTCATGCTATCAGCAGTAGATAATTATTATAATTTATACATCCCACCACTAAGTTCAAAGTGCAAACATTGGGTCTTTTTACCATCCCTGCAGGTGGACTATAAATTTTTGGGTGAGAATATTCATACAAATATTTGTACGATAATCCTTTGTACATTCAATGAATTGGACGTATGTCGTTCAAAAATATCACTTGCTTTTAATACTTCATTTTGAAATGAATGCCATTTCTGAACGAAGACCACGTACGCTGTCTGAAAAATTGTCAACCAAGAAAAGATTTCTACTCTGCTTCTTCCAATTGTCCCATCACTGTGGTTGAAAACGAACGTTGATTTGGCCCCACTAACGATTAGAAAAATCAATCAAATGTTCTTAAATGGACATTTTTCAGACAAAAGTGTATACAAGTATGGTCTGCATTAGTTGTGCTGTTGGTCTGGTGCATTACAGCTACTGTATGGCTGGATGGAGAAGAAAAGCCTGGGAATGCAGCCTTCGTTGTATGCATCCAGGGTCGATCATCTGCCGGTACTCAATGCATGAGCAATTGCTCACAAATAGCTGCAGGAGCTGTCAGTCTCCCATTATTTTCAATGGAATTCCTGCCTGCAGTTAATTACAAGGAAGCCCACTGGGTCTCTCACAGCTAATCACAAACAGCCCCATTCACAGGTGTCAGTGGGGTCTTAATGATTGGGTTTAGACAGTGGCGGCCCGTCCATAAGGGGCACAGGGGCGTCATCCCCCTAATCCATGTGCTTGGCCCCTAATCTATATGCTGGACGCATGGATTTCAATGAGTCTTTCTTTTTATTTTTATTTTTTTTTTTTTTTTTTTTTTTTAGCACATGATTAGAGCCTGAGGCTCTAATTGGCTTTAAAAAAGGGTGGGCTCAGGGCGCACCAAATTGTGTGACCATAGCGAATGAATTTTTGCTATTTTCAGACTACCATTCCTCCCCTCCAATCAGGAGCCAGGTCTGTGAGGCCTGTTTCCTGATTGGCCTAAGCATCAGGCGATCCTATTGGATGCCTGGCGTTTAGGAAGAGAACAGTAGGAGACGGAGGAGTGGACACTGGAGCCGCCGCTCCCCGCACCTCCGTATTGGCCGCCCAGGAGGAAGCCGTCAAGGGGGAGGAGACGCAGGAAGGAACCAAAGCTGCATGGAACCTAGATGGGGTAAGTGCAGGGCTGGTGGGCAGACGAGCAAGCGACGGGGGGGGGAGGTTGACTGATCGACCGACTGGGGGGGTACTGCCCCCCCCAAAAAAAAATGTAGCACCAGCCACCACTGGGTTTCTGGGATCTTCTTCATTCAAGGGAATAAATATCAAATCAGTATGAGCATGCTGACTAAATGGTTACCAAGGTTTCCATTGAAGGCCTCATGTACACTGGATGTTTTTGAGGCTGCTCTTAGGGGCGTCTGACATTTTTTTTCTGCCTCTAAGGCTGGGTTCACACTGGTGTGATGCCAGATATCGCATGTGATTTGCACCGCATTGCCTGTGCAAATCGCATACAATGTCTGTACAGATTGTATGGCTAAAATTGCATCGCATTTGCGCCAAAGTGGCGTATCATCCATGGGTGCAGGGTGTTCACTGCACACGGGCCTCTGGGGGGGCACTGTGACCCACCCTGCACATATGGATGATTGGTGCGGCAGGAGGGACAGCTGTAAGCACCTATTTCCCTGCATGAGAGCCGCTTCTCCTCCTCTCCATCCCGCCACACCAATCCTCCCGGGCTGTTCTCCATGTCCTCCTCCTTTCGTTCTCCTCCTCCGCTCCCCGTGTTCTCTTCCAGCCTGCTGTGTCTTCCTCTTCCACCCCCCCTCGTCTCCCCGCAGCCGGCTCATTCCTCTCCCCTCCCGCTGGCTGTTGGGGATATGTCAGGGTGGAGAGTGGGGGAAGGGGTCGGTAAATATGTCATTTACTGGCCCCTTCCTTGTCTGAATTGGACATTGAGAGCATTCGTTACCGATCACTCCTGTGTCCTGTAATAACTGAGCACAGTAACCTGTGTATTACTCTGCTTCAGTTTATGAATGGAAGGGAGCCTCTGTCTCCTGTCCATTCATCTTCAATGCTGAGGCTGCAGAGAAAGGGACTTCCCCAGCGTCCTCAGTCCCTTTCCCTGTCTCTGTCTCAAAGGGGAGATGTCTCACCAAAGACCACCAACAAGGATGATTACAAAAAAAAAAACATTGCACAAAGTATTAAAAAATAAAATTGTAAAAAGTTATAAAAAATATAATTGTGGAAAAATAAAATTAAAAAACTACTGACACCATCTCCCCCCCCCCCCCCCCCCGTCCTGCCACCCTGCCGACACTGTCCCAACCCCCAAAAAATTAAAAAAACATTTTTTAAATTAAATTGTAAAAAAAAAACCCAAAAACATAAAAATAAAAAACCAACACTATCCACTGCTCTACTGACACCGTCCACTGCCTCATAACCCTCTCCCACCCCCTTCCCCAGAAGCAATGTGAAAAAAAAAATATTAAAAGAAATAGCTAAATAAAATAAATAAATAAACAACAAAATTGCAAAAAAATAATAGATAATAAGATAATTAAAAACAAAAAAACGAATGACACCGCCCACTGCCCTACTGACATTGTCCAAATGCCCCCCCCCCCCAAATCATTGTGAAAAAAAATACAACACTGAATTGTAAAAAATAATTGAAACACTGACACTGTCCACTGGCCGGCAGAAAGCATTTTGAAGAAATGAAAAAAAAAATACTAAAAAATGAAATGTTTAAAAATAAAATAAAAAAAATAAAAATAAAGAACTACTGACATGTCCACTGCCCTACTGACACAATCCTGAACATAATACCCGCCACTGTACAATCCGCACTCCTCACCTGCACATAATACCCACCACCACCATACACTCCATACCCCTTTTCCTGCACATACTACCCACCTCCATACATGCCGCACTCCTTTTCTGCCCACACTACCCACCACCATACACTTCATACTCCTCTCCTGCACATACTACCCACCTCCATACACTTCATACTCCTCTCCTGCACATACTACCCACCTCTATACACTCCATGCCCCTCTCCCTGCACATACTACCCACCTCCATACACTTCATACTCCTCTCCTGCACATACTACCCACCTCCTGTTAGAAGAAATTCTGCACCTTTTGGACGTTTTAGCGCTATTTGCGCGTTTGCATGTGTACGTGTTGTCTGATCTACAGCGTTTAGTGTGTGTTCCTGATCTATCTGTATTCTGATTATCTGTTCCTGTGACCCGGCCTGACTGACTTTGCTGATTTCCGCCTGTACCGATCCCTGGATTGCCTACGACCACTCTTCTGCCTAGCCCTCCTGTACTTCTGCTGCTTGCCTGTTGTCGACCCTGACTGAACCCGACCATCTATCTGCCTGCTACTTCTGTACTGCACTGCCAGCCAGCTTCACAACCTGGCCTGTACGACCACGCTCTCCTCTCCTGCACATACTACCCACCACCATACACTCTACACTGCACATTCCCTATTTAACATTACTGCATTCTGCACTATGTAAGTAATCTCAGACTCTATTAAACCACACCCCATTTAGCCACGCCCAATGTTTAGCTCAATTTAAGCCACACCCATTTTTCGCCACGGCACACATAGCAAGCAGCATTTCTTTCCCTGTGTCTAGGGCCCACTTTTTATCTTGCAGACGGGCCCACTCATTTCGTGATACACCCCTGTGCAGGACCCTTTTTTTCATCCACGCTGGAATCAGAACGCATGGGTGATTCCATCCGATTCCACTATTTGCACTGCGTTCTGCAAACCGATTTGTGGGTGTCATTAACTTTATATTAACATCTGCAGCGGTTTGCAGAAAGCAGTGTGAACTGCCTGCGATTCAGATGCGATGTGGGAACCCGCACAAGAATTGCTATGGTTCCCGCATCACACCAGTGTGAACCCAGCCTAATTGCCCCTGCATGTCCATGCAGACACAGGAGATTAGTGGCAGAAAAAAACTACTTCCAGCGTATCCAGGAGCAGCTGCACTTTGGCAGAAAAATTATTTAAACCCGCTCACACTTGTAAATGCATATTAATGCGTCTAAATGCATGTTAACGCTAGGCATGTTTAGCTCTTGGGTGTTAATTAATTTCATTGGCCCAGATAAATTATTATTCTGGCAAATGAATTAAAGGCCAAGTGCTTAACGAGCTGAAGCACACCTAAGGCTGGGTTCACACTAGTCCGATTCTCGGACCGACATTAGGAGCACAAGTTGCATTACGTCACAAAAACAATGATTTCCTATGAGAGCCGTCTTAACTGGTCCGACATGTGTTTTTCAAAGTCGGACCGACTTTGAAAAAGGTTCCTGTACTACTTTTGTCTGACTTTGATCCTACTTCAGCCCATTGAAAGGCATTGAAGTCGGATCAAAGTCGTATCAGTGTCTTCACTGATCCGACTTTGGCATGCGACTTGTGCTCTGGGGATCATGAAGGGGAACTCCACGCCAAATTAAAAAAAAAAACTGGCATGGGGTCCCCCTCCAGGAGCATACCAGGCCCTTTGGTCTGCTATGGATTTTAAGGGGAACCCTCATGCCGAAAAAACAGCGTGGGGTCCCCCCAAAATCCATACCAGACCCTTATCCGAGCACGCAGCTCGGCAGGCCAGGAAAGGGGTGGGGGCGAGCGAGCGCCCCCCCCCCCTCCTGGACCATACCAGGCCACGTGCCCTCAACATGGGGAGTATGGGTGCTTTGGGGCAGGGGGGGCTCTGCACCCCCCACCCCAAAGCACCTTGTCCCCATGTTGATGAGGACAAGGGCCTCTTCCCGACAACCCTGCCCTCTCCACATCCTGGGGCGAAGCGGTGACATCATATGGGGCGGGGCCTCCGAGTGATGTCATCTGGTGGCCACGCCCCATGCCAATATAAGGCACAGCACACAGCGGAGAGGGCATTCGTGAAGGAGATCGCGTCGTGTCAACATGGGAAGAAGAAGGAGAAGAAGAGAGGAAGAACAGAGGGAAGAGGACAGCGGAGAAGACCGGCAAAAGAGCAGAAGACACCGCAGAGAAGGAAAAGAAAGAAGACCCCTCAGAAGATGGAAGAACCCGCAAAAGAGCCGAAGAAAGGAGAAACTGGAGAGGGGAGAAGACGCCGGAGCTGATTTAATAATATATTTTAAAAAGCTGTGTAGTGTGTTTTTTTGGTACACTTTTTTTTTTTTTTTCCAGATAAATGGGTAGGGGTACGATGTACCCCGTACTCATTTAGATAGGGTGGGGGGCCGGCATCTTGTTAAAGGGGGCTTCCAGATTCCGATAAGTCTCCGCCCGCAGACCCCGACAACCAACGGCCAGGGTTGTCGGGAAGAGGCCCTTGTCCTCATCAACATGGGGACAAGGTGCTTTGGGGTGGGGGGCGCAGAGCCCCCCCTGCCCCAAAGCACCCATACTCCCCATGTTGAGGGCACGCGGCCTGGTATGGTCCGGGGGGGGCGCTCGCTCGTCCCCACCCCCCTTCCTGGCCTGCCGAGCTGCGTGCTCGGATAAGGGTCTGGTATGGATTTGGGGGGGGGGACCCCATGCCGTTTTTTCGGCGTGGGGGTTCCCCGTATAATCCATAGCAGACCAAAGGGCCTGGTATGCTCCTGGAGGGGGACCCCATGCCAGTTTTTTTTTTTTCTTTAAATTTGGCGTGGAGTTCCCCTTCATGATCCCCAGAGCACAAGGTGCCTGGCATTGTTGGGATCAAAGTCGGATCACTGTTCACAGACAAATGGTCCGACTTTGACACTATGTATGACCGTAAATCACACAGCAAAGTAGGATCAAAGTCGGACCGTTTTTTTGTCGGATAGTGTGAACCCAGCCTAAATGCGTTTCAAACTTTTACAAGCAGCATTTTTTCTGCCAAAATGCTGCCAGGAGGAAAGGCGTCTAAGAGAGATAGAAAAAACATCCAATGTGCATGAGGCCTAACCCTGAATCCCGGATTCAACCCCACCTGGGACAATATTTGCAAAGAGTCTGTAAATTCTCCCCATGCTTGGTAGATTAAAGTATATGTAAACCCTCAACTTGTAAAACAACCAATTCAGTGTATAGATATAAAAAAAAGACATTATAAATATCTTTAATTCCCCTTTTTTTATTTGTGATCACATTCCCTCTGTTCTCAGCCACATAGAGAGCTGGGGAGGATAAACAGCAGTGCACTGATCTTCACAGCACAAGTCTGACCATTAAATAAGCTCCCAGCACTGCCACAACACTGATCACACTGTGGTCTCCTGCCTAGTGCGGTCAGTTTTTAATAAGAAAGCAGAGGGACTGGCAGGAACAGTGGGGAATTCACACAAACAAAGCAATACAAAGAAAATAGGATTGCACAATCCTACTTGCTTATAGTATTTTTTTGGAACTGTCTTTTCCATAAATGACTTTTAGGGTGTGTACTCATAGAGAAAAAGAATGTAAGCTCTTCCGTCTTGAGGAAGTCTGAATGGTTTGATGTACATGTATGATGCTGCAGAATATGTCAGGGCTATATAAAGTTGAAAAACCAGATTACTCCCTTATGCGGTAAGTGACAGATTCTACTTTTTAGTTCTGAAATTAGCTCACAATAAATACTATTAATCTGCAAATCTACTTTAATGGGCCAAAGGATTTCATTTACATACCTTCTCAATGACATAACTTGTCAACCCCAAAACTTGACACCTTCCATTATATTAATACATTTATAGAACATTATAAAAGCTTCTGCTCACTGTTGCATCTTGCCTGGTAGATCCAACTGTGTGTGACTGATAGAGAAGCTGCTGGAGCCGGGATAGAGATCTGGCCGTTTTCAAAGCTCCATGTTTCAAGATATCATCCTGAACCAGAGAATTTTCATCCTCCACGCTTGTTCCAGGTCAGTACCTCACAAGGTAGTGAAGTCAGGATAAGGATTATTGATTAGCAAATCTGATTGGAGTCGATTTGCAGAATGTTCAGTGAACGTGGCCAAAAATCCACAAGATGTGAACTTCAATTTGAACCCCACGAAAGTCAATGTAAGAAAAATCATGTGCCTCTCTTTTCAAGACCCATAGGCAAGGGATTATCAAACAAAGGGCATTGAGCTGGGGTTAAAGTGAAACAGGCACAATTCCTTTAACCAGTTCCCACTCAGGCCAATTCTGAAATTTCTCTCCTACATGTAAAAATCAGTATTTTTTGCTACTCAGAACCCCCAAACATATATATTTTTAGCAGAGACCCTAGACCAGCCTTTCTCAACCTTTTCAACACCGAGGAACCCTTGAAATAATTCTCCGGTCTCGGGGAACCCCTGCTAAAAATTAAAGATCTACGACTCATGATACATTAGTGTGATGGTCAATGGGAACAATGTTCCTTACACCTGTGGTCATTGGGAAGAATTACCCCCTTACAGATGGCTAAAGCAATCAATGGTATCATTGGGAATTTATCTGAGAGAAATTTACCATTGCTCAAGGAACCCCTAGCAACCTCTGGAGGAACCCTGGTTGAGAAACCCTGCCCTAGAGAATAAAATGGTGATTGTTGCAATTTATGTCACACGGTATTTGCGCAGTAATTTTTCAAACACTTTTTTTTTTTTTTTTGGTGTGAGTTTTAATGCAAAACAAATAACCCTTTTTTTTAATAGAATTAAAAGATGATGTTAGGTCGAATAAATAGATACTTAATATGGCACACTTTTAAATTGCGCACACACATGGAATGGCCCCAAGCTACAGCACTTAAAAACCTCCATAGGCAACACAAATTTTTCACAGGTTGCCAGTTTAAAGTTACAGAGGAGGTGTAGTGCTAGAATTATTGCTCTCGCTCTGATGTTCACGGTGATACCTCACATGTGTGGTGCGAACAACGTTTACATGTGGGTGCGACCTACGTATGTATTTGCTTCTGTGTTCGAGCATGAGGGGACGGGGGACGCTTAAAAAATGTTTTATTTATTTATTTCATTTTTACCCTTTACCCTTTTATTTTATTACTTGTATTCCTATTACAAGAAATGTAAATATTTTGTGATAGAAATAAGGCATGGCAGGTCCTCTTTTTGGAGATCTCTCCTCTACCCTGGAAAGCATGAGGTGAAAAAGAAAAAAAAAACACATTGATCTCTGCTTTCTAGCGAAAAAATGGTAGTGTTTACATCATGACGTCGCTTCTGGCCTCCCAGGTTCATAGAGATGACCAGGGACCATCCAGTCCTCGGCCAACTCTGTGGAAATCCAGTGCCACCACTGAATCGCTTCTCCAGATTTCTGATCAAACGGCAGAGCACGGAGAGGTGCTGATGGGCAGTGGCCAATCCAGTAGCTAATAAGTTGTAAGAATGGCTTTTACATTACAGGAAATCGCTGGCTGAAAAATAAAAAATATCTGGATGATGCCTGTAGGTGCACTCAAAGTTCACAACGTCACATGACGTCATGTGGGGGGGGGGGGTTAAAAACATGCTGGGTCCATGTATAAAATCTGCCTGTGAAGTTGCAGATCTGTACAATGTAGTGAAGCTAAAGTGGCATTTATAAAGAAAAAAAATGAACGCTAAATTACATTTCCCAGCCAGCTTCCTTCTGTTGTAAATAAAGCCATTCTGCCATAAGTCATATGGACAATTTAGAGTACCATAGTTTTAGGCAATTTGCAACTTTAAGGCTCGGCATCTTTGGTGTCCATTTACTCAACACAACTTCATCTTTTACATCTTAACAACCTTTGGGCTTTATTATTATTATTTTGTTTTTTGTGCCCTAAAGTAATTTGAAGGTATTTTTTAAATTGCAACAACCACCAATTTATTATCTTTGCTTTACGAAAATATATTACGTTTTGGGGTTTAAAACATGTTTTCATGTCAACAAAGAAAAGGGCTAAAGTCAAATCCACACAAAATTGATATTGATGATGATTTAGATGGCATTTGATTTTTTAATTTGGGCAGCAGTGTAAAATTAAATTAAGAACATTTTGATCAAAGTTTTTTTTGTCTTATAGTCTGGATATGGCTTGGGCGCCATCCCTATATCATTGATTAGATTTACTAAGGACTGTGGGGACAAGACTGGGCATGACTGGGCAAGGACTGTGTAAGTATCACTGGTAGCTTTTGGTTGTTTGTTATACTGCACATCATACAGCCATAATAAAGATATTTGCTTAGACTAGTAACGATTTCCTCATCGGAGCACTCCATGAAACACAGAGGTGTCAGGAAATTATAGCTCAACCTTTATTATACAAATGGAAAAAAAAGTCATGTTGAACACTGTGATGGACTAGGAGAGTGAAGAGAGAGGGCACATTGAGGCTAAGCACATACTGCTTGAAGTTCAAAGCCTTTATTGGCCAGCTAGACTACTCCTATCCTGCAAAATATGCGGGTAGGGGGCATATGAATGGCTTTCAAGGGTCAGCAATGATGTAGAGTTCAGGGGTCAGTAATGATGCAGAGTTCAGGGGTCAGTAATGATGCAGACCTGAAGGGCCTGGTACGGACTTTGGGGAGGACCCCTGCGCAAATTGTTTTTTGATTTTGGGCGAAGTTCCCCTTAAAATACATACCAGACCTGAAGGGTCTGTTACTGACTGGGGGAACCCTACACATTTATTTATTTATTTATTTTTTAATTTTGGTGCGAGCCCTGCTGTTGTAAATTAGTTTAAAAATTGTAATGACATGCCCCAGTCAAAAAGGTGCTGAAAAATTGGGCTTTGGGTGTTGGCGGTGCCAGAACACTGTAACCCCTTGCAGTTACTCTTGTTAGGTGCAGGAACGGGCCCTGCTGTTGTAAATTAGTTTAACCACTTAAGGCCCGGAGCCCTTTTTTACACTTGTTGTTTACAAGTTAAAATCCGTTTTTTTGCTCGAAAATTACTTAGAACACCCACACATTATATATAT